>JAQIHN010000102.1:779909-934990 GCA_027917425.1 Gastrophryne carolinensis
CCGCCGCGTGCCAGCCCCCGTTCTCTCCTTCATTCCTCGCCGCAGCGAGCGGGGCGGGTGCTCCGCTAGTGATAGCGGACGCACCCGCTGTCATGGCAGCCGGCGCCGCGGTTGTCAGCGGCGCCGGTCTCTGGGCTGGTGCGTGAGGGACTTCTTCCCTCACGCTTCATTCACACTGGAAGGGGGGGCAGAGCCGGGCTTTCGGCGCGGCTCCGCCCTCCTCTGTACTGGCGCCGCTGCGGAGCTGAGCTCCCTGTTACTAGGCAGCTCCCTGTTACTAGGCAGCTTAGGGGGCACAGATCAGCTTTGCGCGGGCTGCGCAGACCACGCCCCTGGCACGGCCGTTCTTCTTCTCTTCATTTCACCTCAGAGATCGCCATTGTTCTGAGGCGGATCGTTCATCGCAGCGTTTGTGAGTGGCCCTGTGGGCCTCATTTATTTCTTCTTTTCTGTTAAGTCTTATTGTAGGGACTTATGGGTCTCTCTCTGTCTTTTAGGTGAAGGTTATCCAGGAGGATCTTCTGTAGTATTGGAAGGTCTCTCCTGATCCTGGGTCCCTGGGTCCATTTTAGCATCACAAATCCTCCCACTCGGGACATTAAAGGGGCATCCCGGGTTGTCTAACTGGCGTAATTCCCTGGGTCATAGCGACCACTCAAAATTCACCTTATGGAGGCATCCCCGGATACTGGGACTGGGACCCCTTCGGGGCATCCCAAAAAGTGTATGTTGTGTGGGATTTCATTACTGGGGATGATGTGTTACTGTGTATACCATGTGCACAGCAAACTATTTCGCGGCAGTCCGAACCCCAAGCGTCGGGGGTCAGCACAGCCGGCCACCTCAACTCCCCTTCCCGCCTTGACTCGTGCCCCGTGTGACGTGGTCATGGGCAGGGATCTGCAATCCGAGATGTGTGCCAGATTGGCTAGCCTTGAGAAAATGCTCTCTAGCTCGGTCGCCCGTAAGGCTCCGTCTAAGAGAAAGCATTTGTCGCCGGCTCCGCCGGTGGATGATCTTGATGACAGAGACAATCTGGATTGGTCTGATTATCCTCAGCTAGAGGAGGGGGAAGTTGATGAGGGTTCAGAATTTTCGGATGATTGAGCAGTCTGCTGGCGCTGATGCCGAGCTTTCTGATTTAGGGAGATCCTTGGACTCTCCTCACTCTCTGTCTCTCATGCTGGAAGTTCTGAATATTTCCCCTCCCGAGGAGGCATCACAGCAGAAAGGTGAATTGTTTGAGGAATCCAGGCCGCGCCTGGAGTTTCCTACGCAACGCCATTTTGATAGAATCATTGACAAGGAATGGGATAGGCCGGCTCGGCTCCCTGGCATCCCTCAGGGGTGGGATAGGAAATATCCCTTTCCTTCTGAGGCGGTCAAACGCTGGGCATCTCCCCCCGAGGTGGATGCACCGGTTTTGGGGTTGTCTAACTCCTCGGTGTTAAACAGACCTGATTGTTCCACTCTCAAAGATGGAGAGGATAAACGTATTGATCAGATGGCTTCTCATGGCTTTACTAGCATTGGGTCGGCCATCCGGCCTGTGTGCGCTTCGGAGCTAATGGTGTTGGCCACCAGGTCTGTGGTCAGAGACCTGTTGACTTCTTCCGGGCTTCGTCCTGGTAGTAACGAGTTCCTTAGCCTTAAACGGTGCGAGTTGTTTCTATCCTTTGTGTTGACTGCCTTGGATGATACTTTGATGATGTGTGGTAGGACGTCGGCTCTGCTAGTGGCTATTCGGCGGTCGGTGTGGCTGCGCCAGTGGGCGGCCGATTTTATGTCCAAAAAATCACTGACGGCTTTACCCTTTGTTGGTCTACGGCTATTTGGAGAGACATTGGACTCTGTCACCAAGGGTGGTAGGTTACCTCAACGTAAGAAACAACGCCGCCCCTTTCGGGGGGGCGCCTGCCTTTACCCCCTCCTTTCGGGGGGCCAGATCTGGCAGGGGTTCTGCATTTCCCTCTTCCAGAGGAGATTCCGGAAACAGGGGCAGAGGACGTGCCCGTTCTGGATACAGTTGGGGCTCTAAGCCCAAACCGGCTGCTAAGCCGGCTCAGCAATGAGGGGGCGCCCTCACCCATGCGGGTGGGGGGACGGCTGCAGCACTTCTCTCAGATCTGGGATCAAGAGGTCTCGGACAGATGGATCCGGGAAGTGGTGTCTTCCGGCTTACAAGCTGGAGTTCGAGCTCCGCCCCCCTTCCAGATTTGTCAGGTCTCGGATGCCGTCGGAGCCTCTAGCGGCGCAGGGGCTCCTGGTGGCAGTGGAGAATCTTCTGGACATGGCTGTCATTTGCCCAGTGCCCCCTTCAGATCGGGGCAGGGGCTTTTATTCCAATCTGTTCACGGTACCCAAGAAGGACGGGTTGGTCCGACCCATCTTGGATCTGAAGTTTCTCAACAGGTTCATCCGGCCGAGGAAATTCCGCATGGAAACGCTGCGTTCGGCCATTCACTCTCTTCGTCAGGGAGACTTTCTGACGTCCATAGACATCAAGGATGCTTATCTACACGTTCCAATTTTCCAGCACACCAGAGGTTTCTCAGGTTCGTGGTGGAGGATCGGCACTTTCAGTTTGTGGCACTTCCTTTCGGTCTCACCTCAGCTCCTCGGGTGTTCACCAAGGTGCTAGCGGGGGGTGATGGCTCTGCTCAGAGGTCAGGGTATCCGCATCGTGCCCTATTTGGACGATCTACTGATCATGGCCTCTTCCTTCAACCAAGCGGAGTTGGACACCAGGGCGGTGGTGTCCACTCTGGAGAGGTTCGGTTGGGTGATCAACCACCCAAGTCTTCTCTTTCTCCGTCCAGAATTCTGACCTTTCTGGGAATGTCTCTGGACACTTCACAGGCCAGGGTGTTTCTACCCCAGGCCAAGATTCTTTTGATTCAGGAGTTAGTTCGGCTTCTCTTGTCAACCCCTCATCCGACCATCCGGTTAGGGATGAGGCTGGTGGGGGTTAATGGTGGCCTCATTCGAGGCAGTTCCCTTTGCGCAGTTTCACACAAGGACGCTTCAGCTTCATCTGTTGAAGGTTTGGGACAAGTCTCCTCTATCGTTGGATCAGTCCTTCCTGATGACTCCCCGAGTTCGTCGATCCCTGCAATGGTGGCTGGGGGTCGGTCAATCTGTTGAAGGGCAGATCTTTTCTGGCTCCGTGTTGGGAAACAGTCACCACGGATGCCAGTCTGTCAGGTTGGGGGGGTGTTTGGAAGGACCTCCAGTTTCAGGGTATATGGGGCCCGCGGGAGGCTCACGAGCCCATCAATGTTCTGGAGTTGAGAGCCATGAGGTTGGTTCTGTTTCGCTTGACTCATCACTTGAGAGGCCTGCCAGTTCAGGTCCGGTCGGACAACAGGACAGCGGTTGCTTATATCAATCACCAGGGAGGGACTCGCAGCAGGAGTGCCCTCAGGGAAGTGTCTTTGATTCTGGACTGGGCAGAGACCCACGTCCCGTGTATCTCAGCAGTCTACATTCCGGGAGTGGAGAACACGGAGGCGGACTTGCTGAGCAGGGCCTCCTCTCGTCAGGGGGAGTGGTCTCTCAGTCCCAAGGTGTTTAGTTCGATATGTCTCAGGTGGGGGGTCCCAGCGGTGGACCTCTTTGCTTCTCGTCACAATCACAAGCTTCCAGTCTTTGTGTCTCTCTCGCAGGATCCTCTGGCTCTGACAGTGGATGCCATGTCTCTAAACTGGAGGGATCTGGGGTTCCTTTACCTGTTTCCTCCGTTCCCAATGCTAGCCAGAGTGCTGCGCAAACTGGCCTTGGATGGTGCGTCGGCAATTCTGGTGGCCCCAAGGTGGCCAAGGCGAGTTTGGTTCGCAGACCTTGTAAGACTGGCAGAGGATCAGTTCGCCCTGCCTCTGCTGCCGGACCTGCTCACCCAGGGTCGGCTGCGCTATCCCAGTTTACCATCGCTGGCTTTGACGGCATGGCTGCTGAAACCGCCATCTTGAAGGAAGAAGGTCTTTCTGACGCGGTGATTCAGACTCTTATCTGTGCCAGGAAGCGCTCTTCCTCTTCTATTTACTACAGGACTTGGAGGGCCTATATTGATTGGTGTGAAAGTAGGTCTTTCTCTTGTCGAGAGTTCTCCATTCCTAGAATTTTAGAGTTTCTCCAACATGGTCTAGATCTGGGGCTCCAGTACATTGAAAGGGCAGGTTTCTGCCCCTGGCGGTGTTCTTCCAAAGGTCTTTTGCACTTCATCCCTTAGTCAAGACCTTTTTCCAAGGTGTTACACATGTTCGGCCTCCTAGGAAGCCTTTTTTTCCAGTTTGGGATTTGAACCTGATTCTTTCTGCTCTCCAGGGCCCTCCGTTTGAGCCCTTGAATGAGATAGCTTTGTCTCTCTTACGCAAAAGGTGGCCTTTTTGGTGGCTATCACTTCGGTTAGGCGTGTTAATGAGTTGGCAGCTTTATCCATTACAGCTCCGTACTTCGAGAAACATCAGGACAAGGTTGTCTTTCGTTTCAAGCAGGATTTTCTTCCTAAAGTGGTCTCGGAGTTTCATCTGAATCAGGACATTGTTTTGCCCTCTCTATGCCCAAATCCCAGTGACGACAAGGAAAGGGCATTGCATTCCTTGGATGTAGTTCGTGTTGTGGAACATTATCTGGAGGTTACGTCTTCCTTTCGTAAGACTGATGCTTTCTTTGTGGTGCCCTGCGGGCCTAGGAAAGGTTTGGCTCCTGCCAAATCTTCCATTAGTAAATGGATTCGTCAGGCCATCATTGGGGCCTATTCTGCCAAGGGGAGGAGTCCCCCTTTTCGTGTTACTGCTCATTCTACTCGTGCAGTGGTGCGTCCTGGGCCTTTCAGCACCAGGCTTCTGTTGAGCAAGTTTGTAAGGCCGCTACCTGGTCTTCTGTTCACACCTTTTCCAAGTTTTACAAGGTTGATGTTCGGGCATCAGCGGATGCTGTTTTTGGCCGCAAAGTTTTGCAAGCTGTTGTGGTTTAAGGTTGTGCATTGTTGCCTAGTTTTGGATCCCCGCCCTTGTTATGGACACTGCTGTTGGATGTCCCACATGTTATGGATTCTTGAAGCGGGGTGTGTGACATACTAAGAATAATACCATTTTGTGAATACTCACCTTGTAAAATGGGTATTATGAGTATGTCACACACCCCGCTTCAACCCGCCCTTTTGTATTCAGGATCCTCTTTATTGCGAACTTTGCGTGGTTGTTGTTTATATTTGCCTCTTCCTGGTCCCTTACCTTACTGCTTCTGTATACTAGGTAGTGAGTGGGAGGTCCCAGGTATTTATGGATCAGGGAGGGGCTTTCTTTTGCTATCATCTCTGCAGGAACGCCCTCTTCAGGCTGATATTACCCACATGTTATGGATTCTTGAAGCGGGGTGTGTGACATACTCAAAATACCCATTTTACAAGGTGAGTATTCACAAAATGGTATTTTTTGCACTCATATTTTAACTGTATTAGTACTTTTGGCTGTTTTCTTTCTCTTTCTCTGCTCTCTCTCTCTCTCTCTCTCTCTCTCTCTCTCTCTCTCTCTCTCTCTCTCCTTCTCTCTCTCTCCTTCTCTCTCTCTCTCTCTCTCTCCTTCTCTCTCTCTCTCTCTCTCTCTCTCTCTCTCTCTCTCTCTCTCTCTCCTTCTCTCTCTCTCTCTCCTTCTCTCTCTCTCTCTCCTTCTCTCTCTCTCTCTCTCTCTCCTTCTCTCTCTCTCTCCTCCTCTCTCTCCTTCTCTCTCTCTCCTTCTCTCTCTCTCCTTCTCTCTCTCTCCTTCTCTCTCTCTCCTTCTCTCTCTCTCCTTCTCTCTCTCTCTCTCTCCTTCTCTCTCTCTCTCTCTCCTTCTCTCTCTCTCTCTCTCCTTCTCTCTCTCTCTCTCCTTCTCTCTCTCTCTCTCCTTCTCTCTCTCTCTCTCTCCCTCTCTCTCTCTCTCTCTCTCTCTCTCTCCCTCTCTCTCTCTCTCTCTCCCCTCTCTCTCTCTCTCTCTCCCCTCTCTCTCTCTCTCCCTCTCTCTCTCTCCTTCTCTCTCCCTCTCTCTCTCTCCTTCTCTTTCTCTCTCTCTCTCTCCCTCTCTCTCTCCTTCTCTTTCTCTCTCTCTCTCTCTCTCTCTCTCTCTCTCTCTCTCTCTCTCTCTCTCTCTCTTTTTCCCCCTCACCCCGATCCCGCTGTTTGGGTGACTGTTTATCCAGCAGCCCAGGGCTGGTGGTTTAAGGGGGGGGGGGGGGACGGCCTTATTGTTATAAGCACTGTATTTTGACATGTGTGCTGTGTGCTGAAATGATTGTTCTTGTTTTGTTTTTCAGATCCTGGGACCCCCATCTTCAGGGCTCTCCCGGTCTTATATACCTGGCGAGTGGGGGTTGTTTCTAGGCCATTGTTCCATTTATTGGGTTATTTTTTATGCTAAATTCCCATGGTCAGGATTTTTAAAGAATTATATAGATATTAAAGGGGCATCCGGGTCGCTTACTGCGTAAATCCCTGGGTTCTGCGAATACCATAAATTTCACCATATGGAGGCTGCCAAAGATACCGGAAACGGTCCTTCGGGACAATCCAAGGTGTGTGGGGGTTGTGGGGCTCCGCTCCAGGGGGATAATGTCATTTTATGTATTCCATGTGCACAGCAGAACATTGCACGGCAGTCCAGTACTCCGGTGCCTAGTACTTCATCGGCCGCGCCATCTCCCTCTCCCCCTCGCTTGTTCCGGACCCCGTGTGACGTTGTCATGGGTGGGGATTCGCAATCTGAGGTATGCGCCCGTTTGGCCAGCCTCGAGAAAATGTTTTCCGCAGTGGTCGCTCAGAAGGCTCCAGCTAAGCGGAAGCATCTGTCTCCGCCTCCGCCGGATTCAGATGAGGAAGTTATTGGGGACCTGGATTGGTCAGATCGTCCCCTTGAAGAGGGTGAGCTCGTTGAGGAAGAGGATTCCGAGGTTCAGCAGTTGCTGGGTGCTGAGGGGGACCAGGCTGAAGGCCCCCCTCCCGATACGTCTACTATTCTGGCTCAAATGTTTGAGGTTTTGGATTTGGATCCTCCGGAAGTTGCTCCTAGGCCTAAGGGTCAGCTTTTTGGGGTGTCCAAGCAGCGCTTGGAGTTTCCCAGTCAACAGCATTTTGAAGAGGTTGTATTTAGGCAATGGGAGCAACCTACGCGTCTCGTCGGGGTACCGCCTAGCTGGGATAGAAAGTATCCTTTTCCGGCGGACTTGATGAAGTGTTGGTCTGTCCCTCCTGAGGTAGATACTCCGGTCTTGGACTGTCCAACACGGCGGTTAAACATTCTCCTGACACGACTTCACTCAGGGACGGCGAGGATCGCCGGATTGATCAGCTGGCCCGCCATGGTTTTGTATGTGCGGGTTCGGTGTTGAGGCCTGTCTGTGCTTCGGCTCTTTTGACATTGGCGGTTAGGTCTATTGTCAGGGACTTATGTGTGGACCTTGAGCCTACCAGTGATGAGTCTCTCGCTCTTAAGCGCTGTGATTCCTTCTTGTCGTTTTTTTCTGGCCGCTCAGGAGGATGCCATGTTGATGTGTGGCAGGGCTACTGCCCTGCTGGTAGCTATCCGTCGTTGTGTGTGGTTGAAACAGTGGACGGCTGATTTTAATTCTAAAAGATCGCTCACGGCTCTTCCCTTTTTGGGTTTGAGGCTTTTTGGTGAGAGGCTGGATTCTGTTGCCAAGGGATGTAAGTTACCTCAGCGCAAGAAATTTCGCCGTTCCTTTCGGGGGACGGTCTCCTTCAATCCGTCCTTTCGGGGAGCCAGAGCCGGCAGTGGTGCGGGCTTCTCGGCGCCAAGCTCAAGCCAGCTGCCAAGCCCGCTCAGCAATGAGGGGGCGCCCTCACCCGTACGGGTGGGGGGACGGTTGCGACTCTTCACCCGGGTATGGGACCAGGAGGTCTCGGCCAGGTGGATCCGGGAGGTGGTGTCAGCCGGTTACAAGTTGGAGTTCGAGTCCCGTCCTCCTCCAAGGTTCTTCAGGTCTCGGGTATCTTCGGATCCTTTGGCCGCACAGGGGCTCCTGGCGGCGGTAAGGAATCTTCTGGAATTAGCAGTCGTCTGCCCGGTTCCTCCTTCGGAGGTAGGGCGCGGGTATTATTCTAATCTCTTCACTGTCCCCAAAAAGGACGGGTCCTTCCATCCGATTCTGGATTTGAAGTTTCTCAACAGATTTATTCGTCCCCGGAAGTTCCGCATGGAAACCCTGCGGTCTGCGATCGTTTCGCTTCGGCAGGGGGACTTTATGACGTCCATAGACATCAAGGATGCGTACCTACACATTCCGATTTTCCCAGCTCATCAGAGGTTCCTTCGTTTTGTGGTGGAGGATCGGCATTTTCAATTTGTGGCTCTTCCATTCGGCCTCACCTCTGCTCCTAGAGTGTTCACCAAGGTGTTGGCGGGGGTGATGGCCCTGCTCAGAGCTCAGGGGATTCGCATTGTGCCTTACCTGGACGATCTTCTCATCATGGCGCCTTCCTTCAGTCAAGCAGAGGGGGACACCAGCATGGTGGTGTCTATGCTGGAGAGGTTCAGCTGGGTGATCAATTACCCCAAGTCCTCTCTGGTTCCGGCCAGGGTGGTGACCTTTCTGGGGATGTCGTTGGACTCCTGCCAGCACAGAGTGTTTCTCCCTCAGGCCAAGGTTCTGTTGATTCAGGAATTGGCTCAGCTTCTTCTCGCCCGTCCATTCGGCTAGGGATGAGACTGGTGGGGTTGATGGTGGCCTCGTTCGAGGCAGTTCCCTTTGCGCAGTTTCATACGAGGACGCTTCAGCTTCATCTTTTGGCGTCTTGGGACCGGCGTCCGAGGTCGTTGGATCGGTCCTTCCAGATGTTCCCTCGGGTTCGGCAGTCCCTTCTGTGGTGGTTGGCCTCTGGACAACCTTCTGAAGGGCAGGTCGTTTCTGACCCCGCTTTGGGAAACTGTCACCACGGATGCCAGTTTGTCAGGATGGGGAGGTTTCTGGAAGGATCTTCAGTTTCAGGGGCAGTGGGACCCTCAGGAGGCCCACTTGCCCATCAATGTTCTGGAGTTGCGAGCCATCAGGTTGGTTCTGTCTCGCTTGACGCATCAGTTACAGGGACCTGCCGGTTCAGGTTCGATCGGACAATCAGACGGCGGTTGCTTACATCAATCACCAAGGTGGGACTCGCAGTCTGGGTGCCCACAGGGAGGTGTCTCTGATTCTAGTTTGGGCAGAGACTCATGTCCCTTGCATCTCGGGCAGTTTACATTCCAGGAGTGGAAAACACAGAGGCGGACTTTCTGAGCCGGTGTGCGTCCCGCCGGGGGGAATGGTCTCTCCATCCCCAGGTGTTTCGGTCGCTTTGTCTCCAATGGGGGACGCCGGAGGTGGATCTGTTTGCCTCTCGTCACAATCACAAGCTTCCGACATTCGTGTCACTGTCCCGGGATCCTCTGGCGTTGGCGGTGGATGCCATGGCCCTGAGCTGGAGGGACCTGGGGTTTCTTTATCTGTTTCCTCCGATTCCCATGCTAGGCAGGGTGCTGCGAAAGTTGGTTCTGGAAGGAGTTCCCGCCATCCTCGTGGCTCCAAGGTGGCCAAGGCGGGTGTGGTTCGCAGACATCGTGGATCAGTTCGATCTGCCTCTTCGACCGGATCTTCTCACTCAGGGCCAACTGTGTTACCCCAGTTTACAAACGCTGGCTTTGACGGCTTGGCTGCTGAAACCTCCATCTTAAAGGAGGAGGGTCTTTCGGATTCGGTCATTCGGACTCTTATTAGTGCCAGGAAGAGATCTTCTTCTTCCATCTATTATAGGTCTTGGAGATCTTATATTGATTGGTGTGAGGCTAGGTCTTTGGCTTGCCGGGTCTTTTCTATTTCTAGGATTTTGGAATTTCTTCAATCAGGGCTGGACTCCGGTCTTCAGCTGAGTACTTTGAAGGGGCAGGTTTCTGCTTTGTCTATCTTTTTTCAGAGGTCTTTTGCTAGCCATTCTTTGGTCAAGACTTTTTTCCAGGGGGTTTCGCATCTGCGGCCTCCTAGGAAGCCGTTGCTCCCTGTTTGGGATTTGAATTTGGTTCTCTCTGCTCTTCAGGCTCCTCCTTTTGAGCCTTTGCGGGATATTGCTCTGTCCACTTTGACTCAGAAGGTTGCCTTTCTGGTGGCCATCACTTCGGTTCGGCGTGTTTCGGAGTTGGCAGGCTTCTTATTTTGAGGAACATCAGGACAAAGTGGTTTTTCGCTTCAAGTCAGACTTTCTTCCTAAAGTGGTCTCTGCTTTTTCATCTTAACCAGGACATTGTTCTTCCTTCTTTGTGTCCTAAGCCTAAGAATGTCAAGGAGAGTGCGTTGCACTGCTTGGATGTTGTACGTACGTTGTGTCAGGTACTATCTACGTGCTACGTCTTCTTTTCGTAAGACTGATGCCTTCTTCGTTGTGCCCTGTGGGCCTAGGAAGGGTTTGGCTCCGGCTAAGTCTTCCATTAGCAAATGGATTCGTCAGGCGATTGTTGGAGCCTATTCGGCCAAAGGGAAGGATCCCCCTTTTCGTGTTACTGCTCATTCTACTCGCGCGGTTGGAGCGTCCTGGGCTTTTCAGCACCAGGCTTCTGTTGAACAAGTTTGTAAGGCTGCGACTTGGTCTTCAGTTCATACTTTTTCTAAGTTTTATAAGGTTGATGTGCGGGCCTCAGCGGATGCTGTTTTTGGCCGCAAGGTTCTGCAGGCTGCGGTGGTTTGATTTTTCTGCATTATTGCCTGGATGGATACCCGCCCTTTTTTCTGGACACTGCTGTTGGATGTCCCAAGTGTAATAATCAATGTCTGAAGTGGGGTGTGTGACATACTTAGAATAATACCATTTTGTGAATACTCACCTGTAAAATGGGTATTATAAGTATGTCACACAACCCACTTCACCCGCCCCTTTTTGGTATCCTGGCTCGTTATATGGTGAAGTTTTGTTCTTTACGTTTGAGGGTTACATTTGTTTGTTCCTGGTACCTTGTCTTACTGCTGTTTTAATACTGGGAGATTATTGGGAGGTACCAGGTATGTATAGACCGGGAGGGGCCTGTTGCTTTTTTGGAGATTCTCTGCAACACTGCCACCTAGCGGTAGGTAATACCCAAGTGTAATAATCAATGTCTGAAGTGGGGTGTGTGACATACTTATAATACCCATTTTACAGGTGAGTATTCACAAAATGGTATTATTTCCTTCCGTGTGTTACACATGAGAGAGGCTCAGGTGAGCGTCACCCGAGGGGGCGAAGCAAAATCACTAGGACTGGGGCAACTATACGGGTTAAAGGGACAGTGCAGGCGATGACTGGGGCAACTATACGGGTTAAAGGGACAGTGCAGGCGATGACTGGGGCAACTATACGGGTTAAAGGGACAGCGCAGGCGATGGTTGTTATAAGAAGCTCACCTGAAGCCTGTCCTCTATTCTCGCCCCCCGCAGACCCATGGAGGACGTGAAGCCGCCGTTATCCTTCAACGAGATCTCGGACAGCTTCTTCACTCTCCTGCAGGATATACTGATGGCCGAGGGACCCTCCAGCCTCATCCTGGTGAGTGCAGATCAGTGCTTTAAAGCGGACCAAACCCACCAAATGAGCCAACTTCTCTGCTCTTGAGTTTCATCTGGGGGCGTGGCCTCTGTACGTCCGCCTCCCATTGAAAGCAATTGGCGGCGCTGTAATCCAGGGACGTCCGAGTGCCTGCCGCAGGCCTGTCTGCCTGCCCCAAGGCTCTGCGCCCTGCCCTTCTGGAATCTTCTCGGTTGAGTGAAGCCTGTGTGACGTAATCTCTGCTCTCTTTTAGCTGGAGGAGAAGGTGTCTCTGTGGCAGGCGTCACCCGCCAGCACCCTGAACGGCTGGTTCTCCGCTGCCCCCAACTGGTGCGACCTGGTGCACTCGGCCCTCCTCTATCTCACTGGAGACGGGAAAGGTGAGCGAACTCTAATATCGGCTGATCGTTCCTGTGTTTCATCGCTCCAACGGCTGAGTCCCATTATTTTCCCTCCCAGGCTTCACCCCATACGTAGAGTTCATCGAGAGAACCCAGCAGTGGAAATGTTACGGTAAGTCTCTCGCACCTACCGCCCGACCTCAGGTCCACCTGACATGGGGTAACCCCGGGTTCTTGTTTCCCTCAGGTCCCCCGGCCGATGACAAGGAGCTGGTGGCTCTCTTCCACCTCTGGCTGGAGACAAAGGATCACATCTTCCTTAAGTAAGTCCACGCGGGGGAAGCCCGACACCCACAGCTGCAACAAAATAGGGAGGCACTAGAGTCAGTACGAGAGTGTCAGTACGAGAGTGTCAGTACGAGAGTAGTCAGTACGAGAGTAGTCAGTACGAGAGTAGTCAGTACGAGAGTAGTCAGTACGAGAGTAGTCAGTACGAGAGTAGTCAGTACGAGAGTAGTCAGTACGAGAGTAGTCAGTACGAGAGTAGTCAGTACGAGAGTAGTCAGTACGAGAGTGCCAGTACGAGAGTGTGAGTGTCAGTACGAGAGTGTCAGTACGAGAACAAATTGTAGAATTGCTTTTCCTATTGCATGGCACGGCCCGCTTCGGTATTCATAACAGTTGGGTTATTCCTCCACAAGGTGGCGCAGTGGTACTGCAGAAGAGCTGTGGCATCTCCCGGCCCCCTATAAAAAGGGGACTAACCATAGAGTTCCCAGTGTTTCCTCTGCAGTGACACTGCGAAGTTAGAATATGGCTCTCTCTCTGTACGCAGATGAGCGGGGCAACCAAGCCTGCCTGCCTGCCAATCTCCACCCGTTTCCGGACCCTCTGTGCCTCCCAGCCTCGGCTGACGAATCGGGTGAGGGTAGAGGAGCACTAGGGTCAGGTGATCGGGGAGCGCTGCTCCAAGCTGCAGACCCTGTAACACAAAGGGGAGCCGGCCATAGGCTTTATGGTGAGCCTAATAGTTCATGTTCTGGGGCCTCTGAGGGGGTAAGTAGTTTGGGGACTTTGTCTCCTTCTTTTCCTTCAGGGGTCCCCCCCCCCTCCCTCCTGGCCTGGATACTCGCCGCTGGCCTCTCGTCTCTCTCCCCCCCCCCCCTCGGCTTTGTTGGGGGGGGGCATCGGTGAGTGGTGTTTTTGGCGTTTATTGTGTGTTTTTTGGTGTTTTTCAGCCGACGCACGCTTTGTACTGCGCTCCGCGGCAGTTGGCGCTATAACCTGAGGCATTTTTTGCTTTGTCATGGCGCCGGCCGGGTCACATGATTGCTCTTCGGGGGGACGGGGCCTTGGGATGACACATATCGCGTTGTCTCCCCGCGGCCCCGCCCCTCGAGGTACCTCTGCCGGCGCCATTTTGGATTAGCTGCGCGTCTGGATTTCTCCCTTCCTGGCTGCAGCGCTGCTTCCTCCGGTGTGTCACTTCATCCTGCGGTCTGTGCCTGTGTGACCCTGCGGTGTCTTTGGTCTGTGAGTCCTCCTTGGAGGTTTTTTTATTGACTATGGGGGCATGTGCTGTGGGATGCTCATGTGTCTTTTTCACTTATGTCTTTCAGACGGGACACCACTGGGTTGTGGTTTCTCCCGGCTCCACTCCTTCCTCCCCTCATCCCCCCCCCCCCCACCCTTTGCTTATCTGGGGGCATCCCGGGTGGCTTTTGTATTAGCCTTTACCTAGCGCTGGCCTATTGCGCCTGTGTTAATCACCATATGGAGGCTTCTGGGGATAGCGTGCTTGCGGGTCCTTCGGGACAAGCTCGGCTGTGTTCCATGTGTGGGGTATCCCCTGTGAGTAACAGTGTCACGGTGTGCGTGCCGTGCGCCCAAAGTGTCCTTGCGCTTCAAGCTGGTTTGCCTGCTTCGCTTCCCAGCTCCGCGCCTCCCTCGGCTTTACCTACTCCCCCGCTCCTGCAATTGGGCCCTAGTGAAGGGGGTATTAGCAGGGAGTCACACTCTTATTTGGCTCTGTGGGTGGCCAGCATTGAGAGGCAGCTTGCCAGGACTGTTCCAAGAAAGGCCTCTGGAAAGAAGCGGCACCTGATTTCCACTCCCTCACGCTCTACAGAGGAGTATGAGGAATTTAATGTCACTACTGGACGTTATTCCCTAGAGGAAGGGGAACTGTTCCAGGACTCTGACTCCTCTGGGGACCAGCAGGTGGGTTGTGATAGTGACCCTGAATCTGGGGAGGATTCATGGTAAACAAACAAACGAACAAAGGGGGGTGGGAGCAGCTCAATCACTATTTATACAAAATTATCAACATTATTATTCAGGGCCTGGGAACTAATTTACCGCCCAGTTTAACCCTCTCATCAACTAAATATCAAGCAACAAACATGTCTAGCTATGTGGAAAGACAGAGATTTGGTTGCACATATCTGCAGATACATGTGGAAGCCACACTGCCCCGGCAAGGCACTCTGTGTTTAGTGTGGTCCCTACTCTTAATTCTGAGTCCCCAAAGTTGGGACATGCAATGCAGACAAATATCTGAGAGCTACTCACCTGGGAAGCAGCCCAAATAGTGATTGAGCTGCTCCCACCCCCCTTTGTTCGTTCGAGGACTCATGGTATCCTGAGGACACTGATAATTTACTGTCTCACATTTTTAGAATTTTACACATTGCTGCCCCTGTGGAGGCTAAAAGGAAACTGTTTTGTCATAGTAAACAGCGTCTAGAGTTCCCTGAGCAGGGACATTTCACCTCTATGGTGCTTAATCAATGGGAACGTCCCAACAGGCTGCCCGCTGTGCCCAAGGGTTTGGATAAAAGGTATCCCTTTCCTGCTTATCCTGTTAAGAGGTGGTCATTTCCCACTAAAGTGGACGCTCCCGTTCTAGGCTTGTCCAATACTTCGGTCATGCCTTCACCTGACACTACCACTCTGAGGGACAGTGAGGACCGGCGCATGGATCAGCTGGCCTGCCATGCCTTTACCTGTGTGGGGGCTGGATTGCGCCCGGCCTGTGCGGCTGCCATTACAGCTATTGCCCTTTAGAAACTGCTCAAGTGTCTCCTCGATGGCGCTACGGATCGTGAGGGGGAGGAGTATAGGACTCTCTTGGTTTGCTCTGATTTTGTGGCCTTTGTCCTTACTGCTATGGATGATGCTTTGCGGGCTGAGCTGTAGGGCCTCTGCGCTCTTGGTGGCTATGCGCCGCTCTGTTTGGTTGCGTCAGCTGACGCCGCTGCTAAGAAAGCTCTCACTGGGACTCCCTTTCGCGGGGCTGCGGCTAATTGGGGAGCGTCTTGATGTTCTAGCCAAGGATGGCAGGCTACCTCAGCGTAGGAGGCAGTATCTGCCCTTTAGGGTGTCCCCCTCCCTTCCTTTCGTTCTCCCAGAGGAGGCCGTGGCTCCCTCCTCTCTATTGGCCGCAGAGATTCTTGGGGCCGTGGCAGATCCCGTGAACGTCCCGGTCTCTCCTGGGGTTCCAAGCCCAAACCCTCTCCCAAGCCCCCTCAGGCATGAAGGGGCGCCCTCACCCATCCGGGTGGGGGGACGGCTTCGGCTCTTTGCTCACGTCGTGAGGCTTCAGGTCTCAGACCGGTGGATTCAGGAAGTAGTGTCCTCCGGTTACAAGATAGAGTTTGCAGCCTGGCCGCCCCCAAGATTCATCAGATCCCGGATGTCTTTAAACCCCCGGTCGGCTCCAGGGTTGCTTCTGGTGGTTCAATGCCTGTTAGAGTCAGGAGTCATTTGTCAGGTGCCCCCATCAGGGATACTATTCCAATCTTTTCACGGTCCCCAAAAAGGACAGCTCTCTGAGGCCCATTTTGGACCTGGAGGGCCTCAACAAATTTGTCAGATTCAAGCATTTTCGTATGGAGATGCTACGCTCTGCTGTCAGTACCCTTCGTCCGGGCCACCGTGGATATCAAGGATGCGTATCTTCATGTGCCTATCTTCCCAGGTCATCAGAGATTTCTAAGGTTCGAGCTGCAGGATCAACATTACCAGTTTGTGGCTCTACCCTTCGGTATCACCTCGGCACCTCGGGTGTTCACCAAGGTGCTGGCGGGAGTGATGGCTCTGCTAAGGAACCAGGGCATTCGCATCATTCCTTACCTGGACGACATTCTGATTGTGGCCAAGTCCTTTCCTCAGGCCGAGCAGGACACTCAGATGGTGATATCCACTCTTGAGTCCTTCAGCTGGGTGATCAACTACCCAAGTCTTCTCTGTCCTCGTCCTTGGTGAGGTCCTTTCTGTGCATGACTCTGGATACCTCTCAGGTCAAGGTATTCCTGCCTCAGCAGAAAGTGGGGGGTCTTCAGATGCAGGCACGGACTCTGCTCTTGTGTCCTCATCCCTCCATCCGTCAGGGATGCAGTTGGTGGGCCTGATGATGTCCTGCTTCGAGGCAGTCTTCTTTGCTCAGTTTCACATGAGACCTCTTCAGTTGCACCTCTTGTCAGTTTGGGATCGGGGCCCTGTGTCCCTGGATCAGGAATTTGCTCTGTCTCCTCTGGCCGGACAGTCCCTCTCGTGGTGGCTGGACTCAAGGAACCTTCTAGTGGGCAGGACCTTCCTGCCCCCGTGCTGGGAGACGGTCACCACAGATGCCAGTCTGACCGGTTGGGGAGGCTTCTGGAAATCCCTGAAGTTTCAGGGTCGGTGGAACCCACAAGTGGCCCATGCTTCCATCAACGTCCTGGAACTGAGGGCGATCAAGTTGGTTCTCGCCTAACCACTCACCTTGAGGGTCGGGCTGTTCAGATCCGCTCAGACAATCAGACGGCGGTTGCCTACATCAACCATCAGGGAGGGACTCGAGCAAGCGAGCCTTCAAGGAAGTGTCTCTGATACTGTCTTGGGCGGAACAGCATGTTCCCTGCATCTTAGCGGTTTACATCCCAGGGGTGGAGAACCAGGTGGCGGACTCCCTGAGCAGGGGGACGTCTCATCTGGGAGAATGGTCCCTCAACTACCAGGTGTTTCTCTCCCTGTGTCACCGCTGGGGTCAGCCGGATGTGAACCTGTTTTGCTTCCCGTCACAATCACAAACTTCCCAGGTTTGTCTCCCTGTCACAGGATCCTCTGGCCTTCGCCACGCATGCACTGGCAATACCTTGGACGGAGTTTCGGCTTCCCTATGTGTTCCCTCCGTTCCCTCTACTGGGCAGGGTGCTGCGCAAGATAGCCCAGGAGGGGGTGCCAGCC
Organism: Gastrophryne carolinensis; assembly: GCA_027917425.1. Classification (NCBI taxonomy): domain Eukaryota; kingdom Metazoa; phylum Chordata; class Amphibia; order Anura; family Microhylidae; genus Gastrophryne; species Gastrophryne carolinensis. The sequence goes on from JAQIHN010000102.1 coordinate 797,016, forward strand.
ATCCTGGTGGCCCCCTGTTGGCCAAGAAGGGTGTGGTTCGCAGATGTCGTGCAGTTGGCAGTAGACCAGTACGTCTTGCCCAGGGATCCAGATCTTCTCACTCAGGGACAACTGTGCCGACCCAATTTACAAACGCTGGCTTTAATGGCTTGGCTGCTGAATCCTACATCTTGACAGAGAAGGGGTTGCCTGCCTCTGTTGTGGATACCATGATTCGGGCTAGGAAGAAGTCCTCGTCCTTTATCTATTACAGGGTCTGGCATGCTTACATTGCCTGGTGTGAGTCCAAGTCTCTTCCCTGTCAGGTTTTTTCCATTCCCAGGATTCTGAAATTTTTGCAACATGGTTTGGATTCTGGCCTTCAACTTAGTACCCTCAAGGGCCATGTTTCAGCTCTGGCAATTTTTTTCCAAAGATCCTTTGCCAACCACCAGTTGGTTAAAACTTTTTTCCAGGGTGTTACTCATGTGCGTCCACCACGTCAGCCTATGCTACCAGTCTGGGACTTGAATCTGGTGTTGTCTGCTCTGCAGGGGCCTCCCTTTGTGCCTGTTCAGGGGCCGCTTTGCCCATTCTGACTCTTAAGGTGGCCTTTTTGGTGACTATCACTTCTGTCAGGCGAGTTTCTGAGCTGGCGGCGCTTTCCATCAAACCTCCTTATTTTGAGAGGCATCAGGATAAGGTGGTGTTTCGGCTTAAGCCGGATTTCTTGCCCAAGGTTGTGTCTGCCTTTCATCTCAATCAGGACATTGTCTTACCTTCCTTGTGTCCTAATCCTGCTAATTCCAAGGAGCGGACACTGCATTCTCTGGATGTGGTCAGGGCTCTGAAGTTTTATTTGGTCGCTACTGAGTCTTTCAGGAAATCTGATGCTCTTTTTGTTCTCGCTTCTGGACCTAGAAAGGGTTTGCCTCCGGCTAAATCCACTATCAGCAAGTGGATCCGTCAGTCGGTGATTCAAGCCTTTTCTGCTAAGGGGAAGGAACCTCCCTTTAGAATTACTGCTCATTCCACTTGTGCTATTGGTGCCTCTTGGGCTTTTCAGCACCAGGCTTCTGTTGAACAAGTTTGTAAGGCCGCTACTTGGTCTTCTGTTCATACTTTTTCCAAGTTTTACAAGGTTGATGTTGAGGCCTCAGCTGATGCTGCTTTTGGCCGCAAGGTACTTCAGGTGGTAGTGACTTGAACTGCCGGCTGCTACTCATTGGGGATCCCACCCTGCTTTTGGACACTGCTTTTGGATGTCCCAACTGTTATGAATACTGAAGCGGGCCGTGCCTTGCAATAAAGAAAAAAGCAATTCTGTGAGTACTCACCTGTAGAATTGTTTTTGTTCTTGCATGACACGGCCTGCTTCACCCCACCCTTGTTATCATTATTCTTGGTTGCCTCTTTATGGTGGTTGTTCCAAGTTAATTGTTTTTTTTTTTTTACCTTTTTTAAATTTTTTACCTCTATTCTCTCCCGGCTTCTTGTCTCACTGCTTGTCTACGCTGGGAACTCTATGGTTAATCCCGTTTTTATAGCAGCTTTCTGCAGTACCACTGCGCCACCTTGTGGCGGAATAACCCAACTGTTATGAATACCGAAGCAGGCCGTGCCATGCAAGAACAAAAACAATTCTACAGGTGAGAACTCACAGAATTGCTATATATATATATATATATATATATATATATATATATATATATATATATATTCTCATATAAAAAGAAAAGTTTCTGATATAAATGACATTATGTGCATGTACTGTGCAAAGCCTGCCTATGATCCGGATCATAGATAGATAGATAGATAGATATATATAGATAGATATAGATATATATAGATAGATATAGATATATATATAGAAATAGATATATAGAAATAGATACATAGATATACATACCATCAAATTCCTATATATATCTGTATGCACATCATAATAAAAGAAAAAAGTTTCTGATATAAATATGAAACCATGTGCGTGTACTGTGCAACACCTGCCTATGATCCGGATCATAAAAATATATATTGCCATCAAATTCATATATATATATATATATATATCTGTATACACATCATGTACTGTGCTAAACCTGCCTATGATCCGGATCATAATATATGCTGTAAACAATCAAAAAATAAATTTGATTGTAACCAATCTGAAATTGGTGATCAGAACCAATCCCATCGAGATAATATAAAAAAAAGAACACAATTCATTGCCTATATAAAACAATCACAAATAACAGTATCAAAATCAATCCCCCATCATCATCATCATAACCAAAGTGTGCTAATGTCCTATGATGTGAACCACAGTATAGATCACAAAATACAACCAAAATAAACCGAATTAAGCCAAGAAGGTCTCCCCACCGCCAACCACCCCGAGAGCCGCAGCTGGACTCGCACCTAAGCAGTGGAGGCTTCTGTTCTGGTTTAGGTAGGAAGCCCAGACAGGTCGTCTCTATTATCCAGATACATTCATTATTGCGGCTGGAGAATGGGAAAGAGGGGAAATCCCTATTATTTTATAGCACCTGATTTTGGGATGCCCCCAACCTTGGCTGCCAGACCAGGCCAAACTGGAACAGAAGCAACCTCTGCATAGGCGTGACTCCAGCCAGGATGTGCCCATAGAAACACTCTGTGGAGGATGGTGAGTAATGGGCAGCGCGATTCCTACTGCGTGCTAATGGATTATATGGTCCAAAAATGATTGGACGCCTTGTGCAGTAACATGTGACCCATAACGTCTCTTCCCCCTCCCCCCGTGTCTTCTAGGAGAATGAAGAGAGCATGGACACTGTTGCCCCTGTGCCCAGAGTGTAAGTATTCACCTTTCATATAATGATCGTGGAGAACTTTTTACATTCCATCCTATATATCTGCAGAAAGGAATCAAGGCAACTGGATTTTTGGTCTTATTTCCTTGAAAGCGTTTCCCTAGTCCTCTGCCTGTCTGCCACAAACACTATAGAGGTATTGATCGCTTTGCCATGACTGGAGCTATTGGGTGTTATTACACTGCCTTCCCCTCGAATGGGTGTTATTACATTGCTTTGGGTGCTATTGGTGGTGTTACACTGCCTTCCTCTCTATTGGGTGTTATTACACTGCCTTGGGTGTTATTACACTGCCTTGGGTGTTATTACACTGTCTTGGGTGTTATTACACTGCCTTGGGTGTTATTACACTGCCTTCCTCTCTATTGGGTGTTATTACACTGCCTTGGGTGTTATTACACTGCCTTGGGTGTTATTACACTGCCTTGGGTGTTATTACACTGCCTTGGGTGTTATTACACTGCCTTGGGTGCTATTGCACTGCCTTGGGTGCTATTGCACTGCCTTGGGTGCTGATGGGTGGTATTGCACTGCCTTGGGTGCTATTGGTGGTATTGCACTGCCTTGGGTGGTATTGCACTGCCTTGGGTGGTATTGCACTGCCTTGGGTGCTGTTGGGTGCTATTGCACTGCCTTGGGTGCTGTTGGGTGGTATTGCACTGCCTTGGGTGCTGTTGGGTGGTATTGCACTGCCTTGGGTGCTGATGGGTGGTATTGCACTGCCCTGGGTGCTGATGGGTGGTATTGCACTGCCCTGGGTGCTGATGGGTGGTATTGCACTGCCTTGGGTGCTGATGGGTGGTATTGCACTGCCTTGGGTGCTGATGGGTGGTATTGCACTGCCTTGGGTGCTGTTGGGTGGTATTGCACTGCCTTGGGTGATATTGGTGGTTTTGCACTGCCTTGGGTGCTATTGGTGGTATTGCACTGCCTTGGGTGGTATTGCACTGCCTTGGGTGGTATTGCACTGCCTTGGGTGCTATTGGTGGTATTGCACTGCCTTGGGTGGTATTGCACTGCCTTGGGTGGTATTGCACTGCCTTGGGTGCTATTGGTGGTATTGCACTGCCTTGGGTGGTATTACACTGCCTTGGGTGCTATTGGTGGTATTGCACTGCCTTGGGTGGTATTGCACTGCCTTGGGTGGTATTGCACTGCCTTGGGTGGTATTGCACTGCCTTGGGTGGTATTACACTGCCTTGGGTGCTATTGGGTGTTATTATATTGCCTTGGGTGCTATGGGTGGTATTACACTGCACTGGGTGGGACTAGTAACACCTAATAGCTCCGGTAATGCAATGAACACCTCGGTACTTCCTGTTTGTCCGGACGAGGCTGCAGATTGGCGCTATTAATTATTGCTAGAACAATCCGGCCAGATGATGAATGAAACACAAGTCCAGGTGCCTTAGTTTATTATGACTTCACATTTATTTTAGGTTTACTTTGTGACTTAGTATATTGTGATTCACATTATAGGATATCATTGTGTATTGGTTTTGATAAGGAAACCGTGGGCAGATATATATATATATATATATATATATATATATATATATATATATATATATAACAATTGAACCACGGGGGTCCCACAAACCCCCAAAAACCAACCCCACAAACCCAGTGGCACCACTACTTTGTCAAAAATATATACAATTTTATTAGAACGTATATTTACAGTAAAATATAAGACAATTTAAAACCATGCTAAAAAACATATAACAACCTAGAAAAAAGAGGGGGGGGAGGGAGGGGCAAGATAATAACATGCATGCTGCTCAAATTTGTAATGTAATAGCCAAAATAATCATACAAACAATCCAACCTAACCCCAGCTGGAAAATGCCTATTGTGTGCCCAGTCTATACATAATAATACAAAAAATAATAAATAAAATATAATTAGTCCCAAAGAAATGTATCCAACACCTATATAACCACCTATATCACAAACACCTATATAGCTACCTATAATCACAATTCTAATAACGTGCAATGTGCAAAATTGTGTTATTTAAACACTAATGAAATGAGGACCAGCCAGGTAAGGATCAAAAGACATAAAACATATATAACAAATAGAGTCTCACGTGTCCAAAACAGAGCAGCAGCCACACCCCCCCACCTCACCGCCGACGCGTTCCGTAACGTCACCGTGTCACTTCTTCAGGGCGAGTCACTTTATTAGAATTGTGATTATAGGTAGCTATATAGGTGTTTGTGATATAGGTGGTTATAATACAATTCTGTGATTACTCACCTGTAGAAATGATTTTACTGTGTACAGCACGGCCTGTTTCATTTCAATCATTACTTCTGAGTATTCCACCACAAGGTGGCGCAGTTGACTGCAGAAGACTTGTGGCTCCTCCCGGCCCCATAAAAAGCCAGGAATCAACCATAGACCCCCAGTTATGCAAGAAGCCAAGAGATAAATCATGATAAAAAAATACCTCAGCCTCAAAAAGGCTAACTTTAAAACAAATCACCATAAAGAGGCAACCAAGGGCAACAATAACAAGGGAGGGATGAAACAGGCCGTGCTGTACACAGTAAAATCAATTCTACAGGTGAGTAATCACAGAATTGTATTTTTCCAGGTGTACAGCACGGCCTGTTTCATTTCAATCATTACTTCTGGGACATCCAATAACAGTGGGATCCCCAATGAGTAACGGCAGGCAGTTCAGACCACCACCGCTTGAAGCACCTTGCCGCCAAAAACAGCGTCAGCTGAGGCCCTAACATCAACCTTGTAAAAAAAAAAAAAGTGTGAACAGAAGACCAAGTAGCGGCCTTACAAACTTGTTCAACAGAAGCCTGGTGCTGAAAGGCCCAAGAGTCACCAATAGCCGTAGTGGAGTGAGCAGTAACACGGAAGGGAGGTTCCTTCCCTTTAGCAGAATAAGCTCACACCACCGCCTGTCTAATCCACTTGCTGATAGTGGATTTGGCTGGAGGCAAGCCCTTCATAAGTCCGGAAGGAAGAACAAAAAGAGAATCAGACTTCCGAAAGGGCTCAGTGGCGACCAAATAATACTTGAGCGCCCTGACCACATCCAGAGAATGAAGATTCCGTTCCTTGGAATTAGCAGGGGCAGGACAATAGGAAGGTAAGATAGTCCTCATTGAGATGAAAGGCAGATACAACCTTGGGCAAAAATTCCGGATTAAGATGGAACACCACCTTATCCTGATGCCGCTCAAAATAAGGAGGTTTAATGGAAAGCGTCGCCAGCTCAGAGACTCGACGCACCAAAGTAATAGCGACCAAAAAGGCCACCTTAACAGTCATGGACAGTGCAGCATTGCACAAGGGCTCAAAAGGAGGACCCTGTAGAGCAGACAACACCAAGTTTAAGTCCCGAACCGGTAGGAGAGGCTTACGCGGCGGACGCACGCACATGAGTAACTCCCTGGAAGAAGGTCTTAACAAGCCTATGATTGGCAAAGGATCTTTGGAAAAAAATTGCCAGAGCCGAAACCTGTCCTTTGAGAGTACTAAGTTGAAGGCCCGAATCCAGACCATGCTGTAAAAACTCCAGAATCCTGGGAATGGAAAATTCCCGACAAAAGAGAGACTTAGACTCACACCAGGCAATGTAAGCATGCCAGACCCTGTAGTAGATAAAAGACGAGGATTTCTTCCGAGCCTGAATCAAGGTATCGACAACAGAGGCCGGCAAACCCTTTTCCATAAAAATGGAGGTTTCAGCAGCCAAGCCGTTAAAGCCAGCATTTGTAAATTGGGATGGCGATGCTGTCCCTGCGTGAGAAGCTCTGGATCGTCAGGCAGGACAAACCGATCTACTGCCATCTGTACGACGCCCGCGAACCATGCCCTCCTCGCCCAGCGAGGGGCCACCAGAATGGCCGGTACCCCCTCCTGGGCTATCTTGCGCAGCACCCGACCCAGCAGAGGAAAGGAAGGAAATACATAGAGGAGCCGAAACTCTGTCCAGGGAATTGCTAGCGCGTCCGTGGCGAAGGCCAGAGGGTCCCTTAACAGGGAGACAAATCTCGAAAGATTGTGACGGGACGCAAACAGGTCCACGTCCGGCTGACCCCAGCAGCGACACAGGGCGTGAAAGATCTTGTTGCTGAGGGACCATTCCCCCAGGCGAGACGTTCCCCTGCTCAGGGAGTCCGCCTCCTGATTCTCCACCCCTGGGATGTAAACCGCCGAGATGCAGGGAACAGTCTCCTCCGCCCAAGACAAGATCAGGGACACTGCCTTGAGGGCTCGCTTGCTCCGAGTCCCTCCCTGATTGATGTAGGCAACCGCTGTCCGATTTTCCGAGCGGACCTGTACAGCACGACCCCGAAGGTGGGGGGTCAACTGGGAGAGAACCAACCTGATCGCCCACAGCTCTAGGATATTGATGGGCGCGTGGGCCTCCTGGGGACCCCACTGACCCTGGAACTTCAGAGACTGCCAAACTTCCCCCCCAGCCGGTCAGACTGGCATCCGTGGTGACAATCTCCCAGCGCGGAGGCAGAAATGACCTGCCCAATAGAAGATTCCTCGAGTCCAGCCACCAGGAGAGGGACTGCCTAACCGAAGGGGACAGAACAAACTCCTGATCCAGGGACTCCTGATTCCGATCCCAAACCGACAAGAGGAATAACTGAAGAGGTCTCATGTGGAACTGAGCAAAGGGAACCGCCTCGAAGCAGGACACCATGAGACCCACCAACTGCATCCCCTGACGGATGGAGGGGTGAGGGCACGCCAGCAGAGACCGAGCCTGCATCTGAAGGCCCTCCACTTTCTGCTGAGGGAGAAATACCTTGACCTGAGAAGTATCTAGCGTCATGCCCAGAAAGGACCTCGCCAAAGACGGAGATAGAGAAGACTTGGGATAGTTGATCACCAAGCCGAAGGACTCGAGATTGGATGTCACCACCTGAGTATTCCTCTCGGCCTGATGAAGAGACTGAGCAGCAATCAGAATGTCGTCCAGGTAAGGAAGAATGCGAATGCCCTGATGCCGCAGCAGAGCAATCACGCCCGCTAGCACCTTGGTGAACACCCAAGGGGCCAAGGTGATACCGAATGGTAAGGCCACAAACTGGTAATGCTGATCCTCTAGAGCAAACCTGAGAAATCTCTGATGACCTGGGAAGATTAGCACGTGGAGATAAGCATCCTTGATGTCCACGGAGGTCATGAAGTCGCCCGGGCGCAGGATACTGACAGCCGAGCGAAGGGTCTCCATGCGAAAGTGCTTGAACCTGACAAACCTGTTGAGACCCTTCAGGCCCAGGATGGGCCTCAAGGACCCGTCCTTTTTGGGGACCGTGAATAGATTGGAGTAGAAACCCTGACCCCGTTCCTGGGGAGGCACCAGGCAAATGACTCCTGACTCCAACAGACGTTGAACCGCAAGGTGCAACCCCTGAGCTGACAGAGGATTGTGAGACATCCAGGATCTGAGGAATCTTGGGGGCGGCCAGGCTGCAAACTCTATCTTGTAACAGGACGACACCAGCTCCTGAATCTACTGGTCTGAGACGCGTAGCCTTCAGACATGAGCAAAGAGCCGAAGCCGTCCCCCCACCCGAAAGGGTGAGGGCGCCTCCTCATGCCTGAGGGGGCTTGGGGTCCCAGGAAAGCCCAGGACGACCACGGGATTTACCACGGCCCCAGGAACCCCTGCGGATACCTAAAAAGAGGGGGCCTCGACCTCCTCTGGGGGCATGAAAGGAGAAGGAAGCGGAGGGCCCCCGAAAAAGCCGAGGCTGCTTCCTACGCTGAGGCAGCCTACCATCCTTGGCTAAAACATCCAGACGCTCACCAAAGAGCCGCACAAAGGGGAGCCCAGTGAGAGCCTTCTTAGCAGCAGTGTCAGCTGCCCACTGACGCAACCAAACAGAGCGGCTCATAGCCACCAAAAGGGCAGAGGTCCTACTACACATCCGTACCACATCATCCATGGCAGTAAGGATAAAGGCAACAAAATCAGAGCAAAGCAAGAGGGCCCTATACTCCTCCCTACCAGCTGTAGCACCATCAAGGAGATGATTGATCTGTCTCTTAAGGGCAATAGCTGTTATGGCAGCGGCACAGGACGGACCCCACAAATGTAAAAGCATGGCAGGCCAGCTGATCCATACGCCAGTCCTCGCTGTCCCGCAGTGTAGTAGTGTCAGGGGAAGGCATGAGGTGTTGGACAGCCCTAGAACAGGAGCGTTCACCTCAGGGGGACCCGACCATCGCTTAACCAGGTCAGCAGGAAAGGGGTATTTCTTATCCAACCTTTGGGCATCGCGGGCAATCTACTAGGACATTCTCACTCCTTGAGCACCATATTAGTGAAATGACTCTGCTCAGGGAACTCAGACGCTGCTTAACAGGACGAAAAAGCTCACCCTGTTTCCTCTTAGCCACCTCAGAGCTGGGAAGCGAAGCAGGCAGCCCAGACTGGAGCGCAAGGAAACCACAACCCACAGGTGTCCCGCCTGAAAGACATAAATAAAGACACATAAGTATCCCACAGCGCATGCCCAAAAGACCAAAAAACCCCCGAGGGGGACTCGCGGACCAAGTAGGACAAGGGAACCAACCGTCAGACCACAGGAGGAAGCGACAAGCAGACCAGGATCACCGCCACAGCTCTGGGATGAGAAGAGCAACGGCAGAGGAACCTTGAGGGGCGGGCCGCGGGAGGACGACGCGATACGCGTCATCCACCGGAACCGCCCCCCCCCCCCAAAGAACCCCAAAGAGCGGTGCTCACGTGACCTCGCCAGCTTCATCACAGTAAGAAAAAACGCCTCACAAATATAGCGCCTGCCGTGGAGTGTAGTACAAAGCAGCGAGGCGCCTAAAAACGGTGATAAACACAGTAAAAAACCCTGCGAACAAGCCAAGGCACCCTCGCCGCTACTGAACCCGCCCCCCCCCCAAACGCAGATCGAGTAACCCCAAAACACTCACCCCCTCAGAAGTTAGGGCAGGAACTCCGCATCCCAAACAGGCTCACCATAAAGCCTATGGCCGGCTCCCCTTTGTGGTACAGGGTCTGCGGCTTGGAGCAGCGCTCCCCGATCACCTGACCCTAGTGCTCCTCTACCTTCACCCGATCTGTCAGCCAAGGCTGGGAGGCACAGAGGGTCCGGAAACGGATGGAAATAGACATGCAGGGCCGCAGGCTTGGTTGCCCCGCTCACCTGCGCAAGAGAGAGCCATCTTCTATCTTCACAGAAATCACTGCAGAGAGAACACTGGATAAGTCTATGGTGATTCCGTTTTTATACGGTACCGGGAGGAGCCACAACTCTTCTGCAGTGCACTGCGCCACCTTGTGGCGGAATAACCCGGATGTAATGACTTCGTGAAGCAGGCCGTGCCATGCATTGGGAAAAAGACCATCTTTGCAGCTAGACTGCAGGAGAAGACTGGGGTCTTCTGGGTAATTCCGGCCTTTATATGGCCGGGAGGGGCCACAAGTCTTCCTGCAGTCGACTGTGCCACCTGGTGGCGGATTACCCACATGAAGAATAAGAAATGAAGACGTGCTGTACACCAGGAAAAGACTGGCAAAGCACATAACCACGTAAACACAACTCACCCCCTACACTAAACAGGCAGCAGAGGGCTTCTTCCATCCCTCAGTAGCCTCACCATAAGCCTATGGCCGTCTACCCTTTGGAGTATAGGGTCTGCGGCCCGGAGCAAAGCTCACCGAGCACCCGACCCAGGTGCTCCCCTACCCTCACCCGATCCGTCAGCCGAGGCTGGGAGGCAAAGAGGGTCCGAAAGCGGGTGGAAATAGGCTTGCAGGGCCGCAGGCTTGGTTGCCCCGCTCACCTGCAAAAACCTAGAGAGCCATCTTCTGGTCTTCGCAGTATGACTGCAGAGAAAACACTGGGGGTCTATGGGTGATTCCTGGCTTTTTATGGGGCCGGGAGGAGCCACAAGTCTTCTGCAGTCAACTGCGCCACCTTGTGGCAGAATACCCAGAAGTAATGATTGAAATAAAACAGGCCGTGCTGTACACAAGGAAAATAGGTGTTGGATACATTTCTTTGGGACTAATTATTTTTTATTATTTTTTGTATTTTTATGTATAGACTGGGCACACAATAGGCATTTTCCAGCTGGGGTTAGGTTGGATTGATTGTTTGATTATTTTGGCTATTACATTACAAATTTGAGCAGCATGCATGTTATTTTCTTGCCCCTCCCTCCTCTTTTTTCTAGGTTATGTTTTTTATCATGGTTTTAAATTCTTATATTGTACTGTAAATATATGTTCTAATAAAATTGTATATATTTTTGACAAAGTAGTGGTGCCACTGGGTTTGTGGGGTTGGTTTTTGGGGGTTTGTGGGACCTCCGTGGTTCAATTGTTAGTGTAATTTATGCACCTACCCTCCAGTGAAGCACACTAGTCATATATATCTATAAAGTTGATGCGGTCTTTCCATCCATCACACCTTTACTATTTATAAGGGTCTAGTGCAAGTCCCTTCTTTGTTGTTTTGCTATATATTGATCAGCGGGGGCGTGTTTTGCATATTGATCAGCGGGGGCGTGTTTTGTATATTCTAAGTATGTCACACACCCCGCTTCAGGTTATTTAAATCCTTAAGCATGGGTTATACTCACCGCTAGGTGGCAGTCTTGCAGAGAAGTCCAGAAAAAGACAAGCCCCTCCCGGTCTATACATACCTGGTACCTCCTAACAAATCCCCAGTGTTCTTCTCTGCAAGGTGGCGACAAGACAGAAGAAAGAAGTATCACCCCGGCCCGAAACCCCCCCCCCCCCCCCCCCCCCGTGGTCTATTTCTGGCCGGCGCCGTTGTGTTAATCCCCTTGTTTATCTGGTAGCCTCCCAGCTTAGGCTGTAGGCCGGGCAAGGGTAGATGGCACTCTAGGTGCCCAGGAGATTAGCTCCTCCGCTCGACCCCATATCATGGGGCGTTCCGTCCCATCCTGGATTTGAAGTTTCTCAACCGGTTTATTCGTCCCCTGAAGTTTCGCATGGAAACCCTGCGGTCTGCGATCGGTTCGCTTCGGCAGGGGGACTTTATGACGTCCATAGACATCAAGGATGCATACCTTCACATTCCAATTTTTCCGGCTCATCAGCGGTTTCTTCGCTTTGTGGTGGAGGATCGGCATTTCCAGTTTGTAGCTCTTCCTTTCGGCCTCACCTCGGCTCCGAGAGTGTTACCAAGGTGTTGGCGGGAGTGATGGCCCTGCTCAGAGCTCAGGGGATTCGCATTGTGCCTTATCTGGACGATCTTCTCATCATGGCTCCTTCCTTCAGTCAAGCGGAAGGGGACACCAGCATGGTGGTGTCCACGCTGGAGAGGTTCGGCTGGGTGATCAATTACCCCAAGTCCTCTCTGGTTCCGGCCAGGGTGGTGACTTTTCTGGGGATGTCCTTGGACTCTTGCCAGCACAGAGTTTTTCTCCCTCAGGCCAAGGTTCTGTTGATTCAGGATTTGGCTCAGCTTCTTCTTTCCAATCCTCGTCCGTCCATCCGGCTAGGGATGAGACTGGTGGGGTTGATGGTAGCCTCTTTCGAGGCAGTTCCCTTCGCGCAGTTTCACACGAGGACGCTTCAGCTTCATCTGTTGGCGTCTTGGGACCGGCGACCGCGGTCGTTGGATCGGTCCTTCCGGATGTCCCCTCGGGTTCGGCAGTCTCTTCTGTGGTGGATGGTCTCGGACAATCTTCTGAAGGGCAGGTCATTTTTGACACCGCTTTGGGAAACTGTCACCACGGACGCCAGTTTGTCAGGATGGGGAGGTTTCTGGAAGGATCTTCGGTTCCGGGGGCGGTGGGGCCCTCAGGAAGCCCACTTGCCCATCAATGTTCTGGAGTTGAGAGCCATCAGGCTGGTTCTGTCTCACTTGACGCAGCATTTACAGGGCCTGCCGGTTCAGGTTCGGTCGTACAATCGGACGGCGGTTGCTTACATCAATCACCAAGGTGGGACTCGCAGTCTGGGTGCCCACAGGGAGGTGTCTCTGATTCTAGTTTGGGCAGAGACTCATGTTCCTTGCATCTCGGCAGTGTACATTCCAGGAGTGGAGAACACGGAGGCGGACTTTCTGAGCAGGTGCTCTTCCCGCCGGGGGGAATGGTCTCTCCATCCCCAGGTGTTTCGGTCGCTTTGTCTCCGGTGGGGAACGCCGGAGGTGGATCGGTTTGCCTCTCGTCACAATCACAAGCTTCCGACATTCGTGTCGCTATCCCAGGACCCTCTGGCGGCGGATGCCATGGCTCTGAGCTGGAGGGACCTGGGGTTTCTTTATCTGTTTCCTCCGATTCCCATGCTAGGCAGGGTACTGCAAAAGCTGGTTCTGGAAGGAGTTCCCGCCATTCTCGGGGCGCCAAGGTGGCCAAGACGGGTGTGGTTCGCGGACATCGTTCGTCTGGCGGTGGATCAGTTCGAGCTGCCTCTTCGGCCGGATCTTCTCACTCAGGGTCTACTGTGTTACCCCAGTTTACCAATGCTGGCTTTGACGGCTTGGCTGCTGAAACCTCCATCTTGAAGGAGGAAGGCCTTTCGGATTCGGTCATTCGGACTCTTATCAGTGCCAGGAAGAGATCCTCTTCTTCCATCTATTATAGGGCTTGGAGATCTTATATTGATTGGTGTGAGGCGAGATCTTTGCCCTGCCGGTCTTTTCTATCTCTAGGATTTTGGAATTTCTTCAATCTGGGCTGGACTCTGGTCTGCAGCTTAGGACCTTGAAGGGGCAGGTTTCGGCCTTGTCTATCTTTTTTCAGAGGTCTTTTGCTCTCCATTCTTTGGTCAAGACTTTTTTCCAGGGGGTTTCGCATCTGCGGCCTCCTAGGAAGTCTTTGCTCCCTGTTTGGGATTTGAATTTGGTCCTTTCTGCTCTTCAGGCTCCTCCTTTTGAGCCTTTGCAGGATATTGCTCTTTCTATGTTGACTCAGAAGGTTGTCTTTTTGGTGGCCATCACTTCGGTTCGGCGTGTTTCGGAGTTGGCAGCCTTTCGGAGTTGGCAGCCTTGTCTATTCAGGCTCCTTATTTTGAGAAACATCAGGACAAAGTGGTTTTTCGTTTCAAGCCAGACTTCCTCCCTAAAGTGGTTTCTGCTTTTCATCTGAATCAGGACATTGTTCTTCCCTCCTTGTGTCCTAGGCCTGGGAATGACAAGGAGAGGGCGTTGCATTGTTTGGATGTGGTACGTTGTGTCAAGTACTATTTGCGTATTACGTCGTCTTTTCGTAAGACTGATGCCTTTTTCGTGGTGCCCTGTGGGGCTAGGAAGGGTTTGGCTCCGGCTAAGTCTTCCATTAGTAAATGGATTCATCAGGCGATTGTTGGAGCCTATTCTGCCAAGGGGAAGGATCCCCCTTTTCGTGTTACTGCTCATTCTACTCGTGCGGTTGGAGCGTCCTGGGCTTTTCAGCACCAGGCTTCTGTGGAACAAGTTTGTAAGGCTGCTACTTGGTCTTCGGTTCACACTTTTTCCAAGTTTTACAAGGTTGATGTGCGGGCCTCAGCGGATGCTGTTTTTGGCCGCAAGGTTCTGCAGGCTGCAGTGGTTTGAGTTTCTGCATTATTGCCTGGTTGGATACCTGCCCTTTTTGGACACTGCTGTTGGATGTCCCATGCTTAATGATTTAAGTAACCTGAAGCGGGGTGTGTGACATACTTAGAATAATACCATTTTGTGATTACTCACCTGTAAAATGGGTATTATAAGTATGTCGCACACCCCGCTTCACCCGCCCTTTTTGGTATCCTGGTTCTTTATATGGTGAAGCTTTTTTGTTATATTTGAGGGTTACCGTTGGTTTTTTTCCTGGTACCTTGTCTTATTGCTGTTTGAATTACTGGGGATTTGTTAGGAGGTACCAGGTATGTATAGACCGGGAGGGGCTTGTCTTTTTCTGGACTTCTCTGCAAGACTGCCACCTAGCGGTGAGTATAACCCATGCTTAAGGATTTAAGTAACCTGAAGCGGGGTGTGTGACATACTTATAATACCCATTTTACAGGTGAGTATTCACAAAATGGTATTATTGATCAGCGGGGGCGTGTTTTGTATATTGATCAGCGGGGACGTGTTTTGCATATTGATCAGTGGGGGTGTGTTTTGTATATTGATCAGCGGGGGCGTGTTTTGCATATTGATAAGCGGGGGCGTGTTTGTATATTGATCAGTGGGGGCGTGTTTTGCATATTGATCAGCGGGGGCGTGTTTTGCATATTGATCAGCGGGGGGCGTGTTTTGCATATTGATCAGTGGGGGCGTGTTTTGCATATTGATCAGCGGGGGCGTGTTTTGCATATTGTTCGGTGGGGGCGTGTTTTGCATATTGTTCGGTGGGGGCGTGTTTTCCATATTGATCGGTGGGGGCGTGTTTTGCATATTGATCGGTGGGGGCGTGTTTTGCATATTGATCGGTGGGGGCGTGTTTTGCATATTGATCAGCGGGGGCGTGTTTTGCATATTGATCAGCGGGGGGCGTGTTTTGTATATTGATCAGCGGGGGGCGTGTTTTGCATATTGATCAGCGGGGGCGTGTTTTGCATATTGATCAGCGGGGGCGTGTTCTCTAATTCTCAATCTGTCAATCTTGTCCTGTTACAGGAGGACGGATTACATTGTGCGGCCCAGCTCCGGGGATGAGAAGCGGATCTTCCAGGAACAGGTGAGTCCCGAGACCATAACGGGCGCCCCCCCACGGGCTGCTCCCGGCCCCTCCGCCTTAACCTCTCGCCCCTCTCTCTGCCCCTCCAGGAGCGGCACCGCTACCTCCAGCCCCACAAGGCCTTTACGTTTCGCATGCACGGCTTCGAGTCGGTGGTGGGCCCGGTGAAGGGCGTGTTCGACAAGGAGACGTCGCTCAACAAGGCCCGAGAGCACTCGCTGCTGCGCTCCGACCGGCCCGCCTACGTCACCATCCTGTCTCTGGGTAAGCCAGCAGCCGGCCCTGGAATCATTTTCCCGGGGGATCATACATACAAATCTTTATTAAATAATCTACATAACAAATGTACAAAAGACTGTTTAAAGGGGAACGAAACCCAGCTCGATTGGCCCGGAAATGTATAAGATTCCCAGGCCGATCGTTGGATCCCGATTTTGGATGCCCCGTGGGGAGGGGATGGATGAATCTATAAGATTACCGGGCCGATCCAGCAGGGTTTTGGTCCACTTTAAAGAGGGAATCCGCTCGTTTCTAATCAAAGTTCCTCTTCAAAATTTACTCACCTGTGCCGCCTTCATCCAGCGCGGGGCCGTGTCTTCCTCCTACAATGAATGAGGGAGCGGTAAGCGTTGGCTGACCCGACTCGAGATTCCCTGGGAAGCCACTCCCCTCTCGGCAAACCTGATTGGTCACCAGCCCTACAATGAATGAGGGAGCGGTAAGCGTTGGCTGACCCGACTCGAGATTCTCTGGGAAGCCACGCCCCTCTCGGCGAACCTGATTGGTCACAAGATGATGATTGGCAGCCCTACAATGAATGAGGGAGTGGTAAGCGTTGGCTGATCCGACTCGAGATCCTCTGGGAAGCCACTCCCCTCTCAGCAAATCTGATTGGTCACCAGCTTGTGATTGGCAGCCCTACAATGAATGAGGAAGCGGTAAGCGTTGGCTGACCCAACCCGAGATTCTCGGGGAAGCCACTCCCCTGTCGGCCAACCTGATTGGTCGTGATTGGCAGCCCTACAATGAATGAGGGGGCCGTAAGCATTGGCTGACCCGACTCAAGCTCCTCTGGGAAGCCACTCCCCTCTCGGCAAACCTGATTGGTCACCAGCTGGTGATTGGCAGCCCTACAATGAATGAGGGATCGGTAAGCGTTGGCTGACGCGACTCGAGATTCTCTGGGAAGCCACTCCCCTCTCGGCAAACCTGATTGGTTACCAGCTTGTGATTGGCAGCCCTACAATGAATGAGGGAGCGGTAAGCGTTGGCTGACGCGACTCGAGATTCTCTGGGAAGCCACTCCCCTCTCGGCAAACCTGATTGGTTACCAGCTGGTGATTGGCATGACTGACTCTTTACCCTTCTCTTGTAGTGCGAGACGCGGCCGCGCGCCTGCCCAACGGCGAGGGGACGCGTGCCGAGATCTGCGAGCTGCTGAAAGACTCCCAGTTCCTGGCTCCGGATGTCACCAGCGCCCAGGTGAGTCGCCCGCGGTGACCCGAATGAGGGCGTTTTGGGATGAACGCGGTAACACAGCAGTGACGCGCCTCCTGTCCTCTCCCGATAGGTGAACACTGTGGTGAGCGGCGCTCTGGACCGGCTGCACTACGAGAAGGATCCGTGCGTGAAATACGACATCGGGCGCAAGCTGTGGATCTACCTGCACCGGGATCGCAGCGAGGAGGAGTTTGGTAAGTCCCCGGGGGTCAGACGGGTGAGATCGATCCCCGCCGGCGGGCCGCCAAGTTTATGCTCTTTCCTCTGCTTCTACAGAGAGGATCCACCAGGCTCAGGCGGCGGCGGCCAAAGCCAAGAAGGCCCAGCAGCAGAAGCCCAAGACCCCATCCAAGGTGGTAAGTACCTACCTTTCTGCTGCCGCCTCCCCCACACAGCTAAATACTTCCAGCCTTGTGCTGATGAGGGTCATAAGCTCGAAACACTTGCAGTGTTTCTCAACCTTTTTACGCCAAATGCCCCCCTAGCAACAAGAGGTTCCAAACAAGGACCCCAAAGGGGGCAATTGGATATAAATCGCACCAAAGTAGGCCACAGGCCACGGGGCACTTCTAAAGCAACAAGGGATTGGGTTTCACTTGTAATATAATATACCAGACTGTAGGTTTGCCCCAGAACTCTCCCAAGTACCCCCCTGGGGTATGTGTACCGCAGGTTGGGAAACAGTGCTCTAAGGTAGGTGCCCCGCCTCCCCGTCCCCCATACAGCGAAATACTTCTAGCCCTGTGCTGATAAGGACCAGAAGCTCGAAGCGCTTGCAGTGTTTCTCAACCTTTTTACGCCAAATGCCCCCTAGCGACAAGAGGGTCCAAACAAGGACCCCAAAGGGGGCAATTAGATATAAATCGCACCAAAGTAAGTAGGCCACATGCCGCGGGGATTGGGTTTCACTATATAATGTACCAGACCAGTCAGATGCCCCCTGAAGGTTTGCCCCGGAGCTCTCCGGAGTGCCCCCTGTGGTACATGTACCGCTTAGACTAGTGGAAGGTGTCTGGGTGCCTAAAGTTAGACCCTTGGCGTTGCACACGTAGCGGCTTTATGGGTGCTGCAAGAGGTAAATAGGTGATTTGCATGGCTCCGCCCACTGCCAGGGGGGATGGGTAATTATTATTCCTTGCGTTGGGCGCTGTGTTCTAGGGAGGCGCCGCTATTCTTGCTCCTTGTTAAAGTGGACCTATAACCAAGATGTTGTCTATCCTGGTAGTAGGTTCTTGCCCCCGGGGGCATCCCACGTTGGCATGCCCCGATGTGTGAAATTGCTCACTCCCCCCTCCCCAGGTAACTCACCTTTCCCCCGAGTGCAAACTGGCATCACTCACTTCCCTCCTCGGCTGTGCACGGCCCCATGTGCTCAGGGGAAAGGTGAGTTTACTGCACACCCTGGGGGGGTTCACACAGCAGGGCATCCCAGTTTGTGTTACCCAGCCTCCCATGTACTCGCCCCTTCCGGATCCTTCTATGCTGCCTATCAGCTTGCATGTCCAGTGTTGAGTGATGCCAGTGCCTCTCACAAGTGTGGCTGGGATATGAGCCGTAGCATGGGCCCGAGGAAAGGTAAGTCAGGGACTCAGTGACCTGGGGGGGGGGGTTCACACTGGTTTTGGGTGCCCCTGAGGGACCGACCGAAATCCTGGATTTTGGTTCACTTTACAGCGGAACAAAACCTGCCAGCGGCCGTCCTGGAATCTAAAAGATTCCAGGGCCTTCCACTGGCTTTCCCCCCAATCGGGTGCCCCCCCCAGGGCTGGTAATCACTCACCTTTCCCCGGCCCAGCAGGGCATGTGCGGGATCTCGTCCAATCATGGCCACCCCCTGAAATGATGTCATTCAGCAAGGTGGCTCTGATTGTTTACTGTTGGGGGTGAGAGCGGGCGCATCCTTCGGGCCGTGTCCACGCTCCCGCCCCCAGCCATTCACTCTAATCGCTGAATGACATCACTTCAGAGGGCAGCACTGATTGGATGAGTCCACACAGACGCCATCGGTCCGGCAAGAGGTGAGTCTGAATGTGGCGATGGAGCGAGTTTCACACACTGGGGCATCCCAATGCAGGAAAGTGAAAATCCTGGGTTTTTTGTTCCATTTTAAAGTGGACCAAAACCCAGGATTTGGACTATCTTGGGTTTTGGCCCCTGATCGGTGATGCCCCGCTGTGTGAAACCCGCAGATCGCCGTGTGCCTCTTCCCGGTCCTGCGGCGCGGGTGCTCGCCCAATCAGCGCACTCGGAGCCGCTGACGTCACATCATCTAAGGCCAGTGGCTCTGAGCATGCTGCCGGTCACATCCCCCGCTTCCCTCTTACAGGGGGAATGCCTGTTAGAGGGATAGCGGGGATGCGGCGCGCGCACGCGGCGTTGGACCGGGAAGCAAGGTAAGTTTATGGGGTGACGCGGGGCCACAGCGGGGCTTCCTGATTGTGGATCCCCCGGGGGCAGGGAATCGATCACTGAAATGGAGGGGATGTGTCATAATTCCTGTGACGATGGTGCGGGTCGTTGTGGGGCATCCCGGAATGGAAGGGCCCCGCACCATCGTCACAGACACTACGGCCTTCCCCCCTCTATTCACTGAAATGGGGGTGATGTGCCTGTGACGATGGCGCATCCCGGAATGAAAGTGCCCCGCAACATCGCCACAGACACTACGGCCTTCACCTCTCTATTCACGGAAATGGAGGGGATGTGTCATAATGCCTGTGACAATGGTGCGGGGCGTTCTGGGGCATCCTGGAATGGAAGTGCCCCGCACCATTGTCACAGACACTACAGCCTTCCCCCCCAACGTTCTGGGGCATCCCGGAATTGAAGTGCCCCACACCATCGTCAGACACTACGGCCTTAACCCCCCCCCCCCCCACCGACGTTCTGCGGCATCCCAGAATGGAAGTGCATAGTCAGACACTACGGCCTTCCCCTCTCTATTCACAGAAATGGAGGGGATGTGTCATAATGCCTGTGACAATGGCGCGGGGCGTTCTGGGGCATCCCGGAATGGAAGGGCCCCGCACCATCGTCACAGACACTGTGGCCTTTCCCCCGACGTTCTGGGGCATCCCGGAATGGAAGCGCCCCGCACTATCGTCAGACACTACGCCCTTCCCCCCTCTATTCACGAAAATGGAGGTGATGTGCCTGTGGCGATGGCGCGGGGCGTTCTGGAGCATCCCGGAATGGAAGGGCCCCGCACCATCGTCACAGACACTACGGCCTTTCCCCCGATGTTCTGGGGCATCCCGGAATGGAAGCGCCCCGCACTATCGTCAGACACTACGCCCTTCCCCCCTCTATTCACGAAAATGGAGGGGATGTGCCTGTGGCGATGGCGCGGGACGTTCTGGGGTATCGCGGACTATGGCGGCTGTGCAAGCATTCCAGGAAGTGCCAGCGCATTGTAATGACAGCGGTGGCCTGCGGGGGAGTAAAGGTGAGTGTAGCGTTTCGTTTTTTGAGTGACTTTAAGTTTCATATTCGATGTGCTGAACTGTTCTTAGTGAGAGGATTTTTGGGGCAATATCTGTGTTTTTGGATCCACTTCCTGCGCGTACGCAGCTCGCCGTCCCCGAGGGGGCGTTCCCCGTGCGCTGCGCACGCTCTAACCCCTCTGCTGCTTTTACTCGCAGAAATCCGGCAACAAGGAATTCCCCGTGAAGGGCAACAGCCCCCCCGAAGCCGCGCAGCTCTCCCTGAACGAGTGCAGCATGCCCACGACGCCCGGGACCCCCAGCACGCCCACCACACCCGCACTCCCCACTACGCCCATGTCGCCCACCACCTCCGCCGCCGTCAGCAAGATTCTTCCCAGCAACGTCCTAGAGTCCCCGAAATCCAGCCCCAGGTAGGAGAGCGGTGCGAGCGGCGTCTCGCTGCACGCGCGGCTTGTGCCACCGACATTAACGCTTTTTGTGTTGTGTCTGCAGCGTCCTCCTGGTGTCCCCGCCCCCCATGCCTCAGCTGAGCACCCTGTTGGCCCCACCCGTGACCAGTCAGGTGACTACCGCCATCAGGACCGCCCCCATATCCTCTGCGGCTCCCATCCCGCAAGTGAGGATAGTGACCGCTTCTGCTGCCGCTGTGCCGCCCGCGCCCTCACCCGTCGTGGTCTCCCAGCCACTATCTCCGGTGGTGTCGCACATCCGGGTGCCCGTCACCGCGCCCGCCACTAAAGGGATCACTCAGGTATGAGCCAACATGGCGCCGAGATGGCCGACAACCCGCCGTTCCGGTCTCGCTTTATACCCGTTCTCTATCTGCAGGTGGTGACCATGCCGGTGAAGACGCAGCCGCCCGTCAGCGTCCCGCGCCCCGTAACCACGGTGACCGCTCCTTCCAGCATCACTGTGACCGCTCTGACTGCTGCGTCACCCGTGGTCACTTCCAAGCCGGTGGTCAGCACCCCTGGGAGCTCCGCCCCCACCATCCTGCAGAGCATCGCCGGCCAGAGCATCCTGAAACAGGTGAGCCGCTCTTTGTGATAAATCAAGGCAACTGGACCTTTTTTACTTTCTGGAAGGTGTTTTGCTAGTCACCTGACCTGCGTTCTCCATTCAGAAAGACTTGTGCAGGAATAGAAGTTAGCTCCAATCCACATTCTGTGTCTGCTATAAACACAATGCTGGGGCGTCCCATCGTCACAGCAACAATCCTGGGGCATCCCATCATCCTGACGGCCATGCTGGGGCATCCCATCATCCTGGCGGCCATGCTGGGGCATCCCGTCATCCTGGCGGCCATGCTGGGGCATCCCGTCATCCTGGCGGCCATGCTGGGGCATCCCGTCATCCTGGCGGCCATGCTGGGGCATCCCGTCATCCTGGCGGCCATGCTGGGGCATCCCGTCATCCTGGCGGCCATGCTGGGGCATCCTGGCGGCCATGCTGGGGCATCCCGTCATCCTGGCGGCCATGCTGGGGCATCCCGTCATCCTGGCGGCCATGCTGGGGCATCCCGTCATCCTGGCGGCCATGCTGGGGCATCCCATCATCCTGGCAGCCATGCTGGGGCATCCCATCATCCTGGCAGCCATGCTGGGGCATCCCATCATCCTGGCAGTCATGCTGGGGCATCCCATCATCCTGGCAGCCATGCTGGGGCATCCCATCACCAGTACCCCCGCCCCCACCTTTACAGAGGAGACCCTGATCATCTTTATACGCAGGTTTTCCTTTAGACTTCAGTGTGTAGGTGTTGCTGGTCCTGCAATGTTATGTTCATTGTGCTTCCCCCTCTCCTGTAGGTGGCGCTGTCCAGCCAGCTCGGCATGAAGGCCCAGCCTGCTCCCAGCCTCCCCGTCTCGGCCACCAACCTGCGCATACAGGGTAAGGATGTTCTGCGGCTTCCCCCTTCCTCCATCACCACGGACGCCAAAGGCCAGACCATCCTGCGCATCACCCCCGACATGATGGCCACCCTGGCCAAGTCGCAGGTCACCGCCGTGAAGCTGTCGCAGGAACTGTTTTCGGCCGCCCCTCCCCCGAGCACGTCCGGCAGGGGACTGTTACACGTCACCTCCAACCCCTCGTCCCCCTCTCCTTCTCCGGCGCCGGCCACCATCAAGGTCACGCCGGAGGTTAAGTCGGCAGAGGCGGGCGGCTCGGCCTTCAGGCTCATGCCCGCTCTAGGGATGCCCATAGTCGAGCAGAAGGTCAAAATCACCACGGCTGCCGAGACCAAGCCGGCCACGACCATACGGATCGTCCAGGGGCTCGGGGTCATGCCTCCCAAGGTTCCCGTCACACAGAGCATTACTGTGACTGCTAAACCCGTCGCCGTGGCCAGCCCTGTTCACACAGCCGCCACGGTCAGCCTGTCACCTGTTACCACCGGAAGCAAACCATCGGCCACGAGCATAAACCTGGGAGCGGCAACGGCCACCGTGCGGCAGATTCCAGTCACCACAACTCAGCAGGTGAGTGACATTCTTTATAACCACTCTGTCTATGGTGGGGCGTGATGGGCTCCCATTTCTGTACCCCACATTCCCTTTGTATGTAGATTCCGGTCACCATAATCAGCAGGTGAGAGAGACACACTTGATCTAAAGTGGGGTGTGATGGGTTTCCCTCTTTCCCTACCCCACATACCCTGTGTACATAGATTCCCAGGGGGTTGGGTTGGGCTCCCCTTTCCGTACCCCGTGTACGTAGATTCCTGTCACCACAACTCAGCAGGTGAGACTGATGCTCTTTATAACCACTCGGTCTAAAGTGGGGTGTGATGGACTCCCCTTTCCGTACCCTACATATCCCGTGTACGTAGATTCAAGTCACCAAAACTCAGTGGGTGAGAGCAGCACACTTTATAACCACTAGGTCTAAGGTGGGGTATGATGGGCTTCCATTTCTGTACCCCTCATACCCTGTGTGCATAGATTCTGGTCACCATAACTTAGCAGGTGGGGTGTGATGGGCTCCCCTTTCCGTAGCCTACATACCCCGTGCACGTAGATTCCGGTCACCATAACTCAGCAGGTGAGAGTGACACACGTGATTGGTTCCCATTTATGTACCCTGCATACCCCATGTACATAGATTCCCATCACCACAACTCAGCAGGTGAGAGCAATGCACTTTATAACCACTAGGTCTTAGATGGGGTGTGATGGGCTCCCATTTCTGTACCCCACATATCCTGTGTGCGTAGATGCTGGTCACCATAACGCAGCGGGTGAGAGCAATGCACTTTATAACCACTAGGTCTAAGGGGCGGCGTGATGGGTTCCCATTTCTGTACCCCACATACCCTGCGTACGTAGATTCCAGTCACCACCTCTCTGCAGGTGAGAGTGACGCACTTTGTAACCACTCAGTCTAAGGTGGGGTGCAATGGGCTCCCATTTCTGTACCCCACATACACTGTATACATAGATTCCAGTCACCATAATCAGCAGGTGAGAGCGACAGCTTTGGTCTAAGGTGGGGTGTGATGTGCTCCCCTTTCTGTACCCTACATACCCCGTGTACATAGATTCCAGTCACCATAACTCAGCAGGTGAGAGCAACACCTTTGGTCTAAGATGGGGCGTGATGGGTTCCCATTTCTGTACCCCACATTCCCTGTGTACTTAGATTCCGGTCACCACAACTCGGCAGGTGAGAGCGACACCTTTGGTCTAAGATGGGGCGTGATGGGCTCTCCTCTACGTATCCTACATACCCCACTGACACATGGCCAAGAGACACCCGACCACCACACTGCTTCACTGACGCATGGCCAAGAGACACCCGACCATCACACTGCTTCACTGACACATGGCCAAGAGACACCCGACCACCACACTGCTTCACTGACGCATGGCCAAGAGACACTCGACCATCACACTGCTTCACTGACACATGGCCAAGAGACACCCGCCATCACACTGCTTCACTGACACATGGCCAAGAGACACCCAACCATCACACTGCTTCACTGACACATGGCCAAGAGACACCCAACCATCACACTGCTTCACTGACACATGGCCAAGAGACACCCGACCATCACACTGCTTCACTGACACATGGCCAAGAGACACCCGACCATCACACTGCTTCACTGACACATGGCCAAGAGACACCCGACCATCACACTGCTTCACTGACACATGGCCAAGAGACACCCGACCATCACACTGCTTCACTGAGACATGGCCAAGAGACACCCGACCATCACACTGCTTCACTGACACATGGCCAAGAGACACCCGACCATCACACTGCTTCACTGACACATGGCCAAGAGACACCCGACCATCACACTGCTTCACTGACACATGGCCAAGAGACACCCGACCATCACACTGCTTCACTGACACATGGCCAAGAGACACCCGACCATCACACTGCTTCACTGACACATGGCCAAGAGACACCCGACCACCACACTGCTTCACTGACACATGGCCAAGAGATGCCCGACCACCACACTGCTTCACTGACACATGGCCAAGAGACACCCGACCATCCCACTGCTTCACTGACACATGGCCAAGAGACACCCGACCATCACACTGCTTCACTGACACATGGCCAAGAGACACCCGACCACCACACTGCTTCACTGACACATGGCCAAGAGACACCCGACCATCGCACTGCTTCACTGACACATGGCCAAGAGACACCCGACCATCACACTGCTTCACTGACACATGGCCAAGAGACACCCGACCATCACACTGCTTCACTGACACATGGCCAAGAGACACCCGACCATCACACTGCTTCACTGACACATGGCCAAGAGAAACCCGACCATCGCACTGCTTCACTGACACATGGCCAAGAGACACCCGACCATCACACTGCTTCACTGACACATGGCCAAGAGATGCCCGACCATCACACTGCTTCACTGACACATGGCCAAGAGACACCCGACCATCACACTGCTTCACTGACACATGGCCAAGAGACACCCGACCATCACACTGCTTCACTGAGACATGGCCAAGAGACACCCGACCATCACACTGCTTCACTGACACATGGCCAAGAGACACCCGACCATCACACTGCTTCACTGACACATGGCCAAGAGACACCCGACCATCACACTGCTTCACTGACACATGGCCAAGAGACACCCGACCATCACACTGCTTCACTGACACATGGCCAAGAGACACCCGACCATCACACTGCTTCACTGACACATGGCCAAGAGACACCCGACCACCACACTGCTTCACTGACACATGGCCAAGAGACACCCGACCATCACACTGCTTCACTGACACATGGCCAAGACACACCCGACCATCACACTGCTTCACTGACACATGGCCAAGACCCACCCGACCACCACACTGCTTCACTGACACATGGCCAAGAGACACCCGACCATCACACTGCTTCACTGACACATGGCCAAGACCCACCCGACCACCACACTGCTTCACTGACACATGGCCAAGACCCACCCGACCACCACACTGCTTCACTGACACATGGCCAAGAGATGCCCGACCACCACACTGCTTCACTGACACATGGCCAAGAGACACCCGACCATCCCACTGCTTCACTGACACATGGCCAAGAGACACCCGACCATCACACTGCTTCACTGACACATGGCCAAGAGACACCCGACCACCACACTGCTTCACTGACACATGGCCAAGAGAAACCCGACCATCGCACTGCTTCACTGACACATGGCCAAGAGACACCCGACCATCACACTGCTTCACTGACACATGGCCAAGAGACACCCGACCATCACACTGCTTCACTGACACATGGCCAAGAGACACCCAACCATCACACTGCTTCACTGACACATGGCCAAGAGACACCCGACCATCGCACTGCTTCACTGACACATGGCCAAGAGACACCCGACCATCACACTGCTTCACTGACACATGGCCAAGAGACACCCGACCACCACACTGCTTCACTGACACATGGCCAAGAGACACCCGACCACCACACTGCTTCACTGACACATGGCCAAGAGACACCCGACCATCACACTGCTTCACTGACACATGGCCAAGAGACACCCGACCATCACACTGCTTCACTGACACATGGCCAAGAGACACCCGACCATCACACTGCTTCACTGACACATGGCCAAGACCCACCCGACCACCACACTGCCTCACTGACACATGGCCAAGAGATGCCCGACCACCACACTGCTTCACTGACACATGGCCAAGAGATGCCCGACCACCGCACTGCTTCACTGAGATATGACCAAGAGACACCTGACCATCACACTGCTTCACTGACACCTGGCCAAGAGACACCCGACCATCACACTGCTTCACTGACACATGGCCAAGAGACACCCGACCATCACACTGCTTCACTGACACATGGCCAAGACCCACCCGACCACCACACTGCCTCACTGACACATGGCCAAGAGATGCCCGACCACCACACTGCTTCACTGACACATGGCCAAGAGATGCCCGACCACCACACTGCTTCACTGAGATATGACCAAGAGACACCTGACCATCACACTGCTTCACTGACACCTGGCCAAGAGACACCCGACCATCACACTGCTTCACTGACACATGGCCAAGAGACACCCGACCATCACACTGCTTCACTGACACATGGCCAAGAGACACCCGACCATCACACTGCTTCACTGACACATGGCCAAGAGACACGCGACCATCACACTGCTTCACTGACACATGGCCAAGAGACACCCGACCATCACACTGCTTCACTGACACATGGCCAAGAGACACCCGACCATCACACTGCTTCACTGACACATGGCCAAGAGACACCCGACCATCACACTGCTTCACTGACACATGGCCAAGAGACACGCGACCATCACACTGCTTCACTGACACATGGCCAAGAGATGCCCGACCACCACACTGCTTCACTGACACATGGCCAAGACCCACCCGACCACCACACTGCCTCACTGACACATGGCCAAGAGATGCCCGACCATCGCACTGCTTCACTGACACATGGCCAAGAGACACCCAACCATCACACTGCTTCACTGACACATGGCCAAGAGACACCCGACCATCGCACTGCTTCACTGACACATGGCCAAGAGACACCCGACCATCACACTGCTTCACTGACACATGGCCAGGAGACACCCGACCACCACACTGCTTCACTGACACATGGCCAAGAGACACCCGACCACCACACTGCTTCACTGACACATGGCCAAGAGACACCCGACCACCACACTGCTTCACTGACACATGGCCAAGAGACACCCGACCACCACACTGCTTCACTGACACATGGCCAGGAGACACCCGACCACCACACTGCTTCACTGATACATGGCCAAGAGACACCCGACCATCACACTGCTTCACTGACACATGGCCAAGAGACACCCGACCATCACACTGCTTCACTGACACATGGCCAAGAGACACCCGACCACCACACTGCTTCACTGACACATGGCCAAGAGACACCCGACCACCACACTGCTTCACTGACACATGGCCAAGAGACACCCGACCATCACACTGCTTCACTGACACATGGCCAAGAGACACCCGACCATCACACTGCTTCACTGACACATGGCCAAGAGACACCCGACCATCACACTGCTTCACTGACACATGGCCAAGAGACGCCCGACCACCACACTGCTTCACTGACACATGGCCAAGAGACACCCGACCATCACACTGCTTCACTGACACATGGCCAAGAGACACCCGACCATCACACTGCTTCACTGACACATGGCCAAGAGACACCCGACCATCACACTGCTTCACTGACACATGGCCAAGAGACACCCGACCATCACACTGCTTCACTGACACATGGCCAAGAGATGCCCGACCACCACACTGCTTCACTGACACATGGCCAAGAGACACCCGACCACCACACTGCTTCACTGACACATGGCCAAGAGACACCCGACCATCACACTACTTCACTGACACATGGGCAAGAGACACCCGACCATTCCACTGCTTCACTGACACATGGCCAAGAGACACCCGACCATCACACTGCTTCACTGACACATGGCCAAGAGACACCCGACCATCACACTACTTCACTGACACATGGGCAAGAGACACCCGACCATCACACTGCTTCACTGACACATGGCCAAGAGACACCCGACCATCACACTGCTTCACTGACACATGGCCAAGAGACACCCGACCATCACACTACTTCACTGACACATGGGCAAGAGACACCCGACCATCACACTGCTTCACTGACACATGGCCAAGAGACACCCGACCATCACACTGCTTCACTGACACATGGCCAAGAGACACCCGACCACCACACTGCTTCACTGACACATGGCCAAGAGACACCCGACCATCACACTGCTTCACTGACACATGGCCAAGAGATGCCCGACCATCACACTGCTTCACTGACACATGGCCAAGAGATGCCCGACCATCACACTGCTTCACTGACACATGGCCAAGAGACACCCGACCACCACACTGCTTCACTGACACATGGCCAAGAGATGCCCGACCATCACACTGCTTCACTGACACATGGCCAAGAGATGCCCGACCATCACACTGCTTCACTGACACATGGCCAAGAGACACCCGACCATCACACTGCTTCACTGAGACATGGCCAAGAGACACCCGACCATCACACTGCTTCACTGACACATGGCCAAGAGACACCCGACCACCACACTGCTTCACTGACACATGGCCAAGAGACGCCCGACCACCACACTGCTTCACTGACACATGGCCAAGAGATGTCCGACCATCACACTGCTTCACTGACACATGGCCAAGAGACACCCGACCACCACACTGCTTCACTGACACATGGCCAAGAGATGCCCGACCATCACACTGCTTCACTGACACATGGCCAAGAGACACCCGACCACCACACTGCTTCACTGACACATGGCCAAGAGATGCCCGACCATCACACTGCTTCACTGACACATGGCCAAGAGACACCCGACCACCACACTGCTTCACTGACACATGGCCAAGAGACACCCGACCACCACACTGCTTCACTGACACATGGCCAGGATCCCGGAACAGGTAAAGCTTGTTGGTTTCTTTAAAAAGAAATAAGTGAGATGGGAAATTTTTTATTTAGTCAACCAATAATTTTGCACACAGTGTGTGGGTGGCTTAGAGCGTAGTGGAAGGGAACATGGAGGGTGGTGGCATGGGGTATAGTGGAAGAGAACATGGTGCGTGGAGGGAAAATGGTGGGTGGCTTGGTGCGTAGTGGAAGGGCACCTGATGGGGACATGGCAGGTGGTGGCAATGTAGGTGGAGAGGACATGGCGGGTGGATTGGGGTGTGGTGGACGGGAACGTGAGGTGACATGACAGGTGTGGTGGAAGGAAACATGGCGGGTGGTGGCAACGTGGGTGTTGGTGATGTCGTTCGGCACCTCCATTGTAACTGACTTGGATTTGTCCCCTGTAGGGTAAGGTCCCCACTCGGATCACGGTGCCGCTGTCGGTCCTCAGTCAGCCTGTGAAAGGGAAGAACGTTGTGGCGGCGCCCATCATCAAGGGCAACCTGGGAGCCAAGTAAGTGCCGGCGCTATATTGCGCTGCTCTGTCCTCTGCACAGCTTCGTTTTGTGGGCTCGGGAAGATCCGCTGGATCGGGGTTCCCACCTATTAACACTTTCCATATTCTAAGTATGTCACACACCCCACTTCATTTACTAATTATCATTACACTTGGGTAATCTCACCGCTAGGTGGCGCAGCTGCAGAGATCTCCAAAAAAGCAGCAAGCCCCTCCCGGTCTATACACACCTGGTACCTCCCACCAATCCCCCAGTGTTGGTCTCTGCAAGATGGCGACAAGACAGAAGAGAGAAGTCTCCTGCTTGCAGGTAGCCGGGGTATCACCCCGGCCCCCCCCCCCCCCCCCCCCATGGTCTATTGCTGCCCGATCCTGTTTTTTTGTATTCCCCCTGTTAACTGGCAGCCTCCCAGCTTTGGCTGTAGGTCGGGCAAGGGTAGCCGGCACCTTAGGTGCCTAGGAGATTAGCTCCTCCGCTCGACCCCACATTGTGGGGCATAGCGGGATTCCCGGAGTGGTGATCCGGACGTGGGATGCCCTTACACTTACTCTAGGCAATGGTACATTAGGCACAGAGGCTTTATTTCCCTCCCAATTCAGTATGGCTTTTCTTATGCTTGTGTGGTGTGTGAGGGTGTGCTTGGAGGGGGGCTGGGCCGCGCTGGCCTGCCCGTTTTTGTCTGGCTGATGCTTGCTGTGCGGTGTGGCTCGGCCTTGGGTCACTTATGGCGGAGTTGGGCGTGTTCCGCCGGCCCGCCGTTTTAGGTTTGCTCAGGGGCTATCTCAGTGGGCGCCCTGTTTTTGGCGCCCGTACTCAGGGGTCCCTGTGAGGCATTGCAGTGGGCGGGGCCGGGCGGCGCGCAGCGCCGCCGGCCCGCCTGGCTGGGGAGCGCCGTGGTCCTCCCGGCGCTCGCGGCGTGTGGTTTACTAGGGGGCCTTCCCCCCGCCTTAACGTCTTGTGTGTGTGTGGTGACCGTTTTGTTCAGGATGGCCGAGCGGTGGGGTACGCGGGCGCCATCATCGCTGGCGCCCGCTGCTCGGCGGCGTAGGAGTGGGCGGGGCCGCGTCCTGCGCGGCCCGCGTCGTGGTTGGCCGGTTGGAGGGGGCGGGGCTGCTGTGGCTCCCGCGTTTCTGTGGGCACGCCCCTCGTTCTTCCCTCTCCTTGGCGGTGCGGTTGTCTGCGTTGTTGGCAGGGGCCGCCATTCTCTCCTCGTCGCACAAGTCATAAAAGGTAGGCTCCGCGGTTTGTTTAGTTTGGGGGCCTCTTGCTAGTCTGGGGTCACTGTTTGAGCCTCCTTCTCCCACCCCCCCCCCCCCCCCCCCATCCTGGCCCGTTCGCCTCCGTTTGTTGGGGGATGTTAGCAGAGCTATTACTAGTTCTCTGGGCATGGGGTTAAAAGGGGGGGTCGGCACTGTTATAAGCGCTGTGTGTAGGTGTGCCTGTATTGGTTTTGTGTTTTTGTGTCTTTGTCAGATCCTGGGTCCCCATCCCACTGGGTTCTCCCGGTCTTATATACCGGGCTAGCTGGGGGCTGGTGGCATTCCATTCTTTAATTAGGATGTTTTCCGGCTAAAATTCCCAGGGTCAGGGTTACATAAATACACATGTGTATATGTATACATATATATATATATCTACTTTTACATATATAGTAGATAAAAGGGCATCCCGGGTCGCTTACTGCGTAAATCCCTGGGTTCTGCGAATATCATAAATTTCACCGTAGGGAGGCTGCCAAGGATTCCGGATCTGATCCTTCGGGACAATCTAGGCTGTGTGGGGGTTGTGGGACTCCGCTCCCGGGGGATGATGTCATTGTCTGCGTTCCATGTGCGCAGCGGAGCATTGAGCGCCAGTCCAGCACCCCGGTGCCTGGTACGTTATCGGCCGCGCCATCTCCCTCTCCTCCTCGCCTGTTCCGGACCCCGTGTGACGTGGTCACGGGTGGGGATTCGCAATCGGAGGTGTGCGCCCGGTTGGCCAACCTCGAGAAAATGTTTTCCACCATGTCCGCACAGAAGGGTACGGCCAAGCGAAAATACCTATCTCCGCCTCCGCCGGACTCGGAGGAGGAAGTGATTGAGGACCTGGATTGGTCGGACCGTCCCCTCGAAGAGGGTGAGCTCGTGGAAGAATTGGATGATTCAGAGGGCCAGCAGGTGCTGGGTGCTGAGGGGGACCAGGTGAATGGTCCCGCCCCTGATACGCCTTCTATTTTGACCCAAATGTTTGAGGTTTTGGATTTGGACCCTCCCGAGGTTGCTCCTCGGCCTAAGGGCCAGCTCTTTGGGGGCTCCAAGCAGTCTGGAGTTTCCCAGTCAACAGCATTTCGAGGACGTTGTCCCTAAGCAGTGGGAGCTTCCTACACGGCTCGTCGAGGTACCGCCTAGCTGGGATAAGAAATATCCCTTTCCGGCGGACTTGAAACGTTGGTCTGTCCCTCCCGAGGTGTATGTTCGGTTTTGGGGCTGTCTAATTCGGCGGCTGTTCATTTTCCTGACACTACTTATCTGAAGGATGGCGAGGTTCGCCGGATTGATCAGCTGGCCCGCCACGGTTTTGTCTGTGCGGGTTCGGTTTTGAGGCCTGTTTGTGCTTCGGCTCTTTTGGCCTTGGCGGTTAGGTCTATGGTCAGGGATTTATGGGTGGATCTTGATCCCTAGGGTGATGAGTTTCTTGCGCTTAAGCGTTGTGACTCCTTCTTGTCATTTATCCTGGCCGTTCAGGATGATGCCATGTTGATGTGTGGCAGGGCTTCTGCCCTGTTGGTGGCTATTCGCCGATCTGTGTGGTTGAGACAGTGGTCGGCTGACTTTAGTTCTAAAAGATCACTCGCAGCTCTTCCTTTTTTGGGCTTGAGGCCTTTTGGTGAAAAACTGGATTCTGTTGCCAAGGGAGGCAGGTTGCCTCAGCGCAAAAGGTTTCGCCGTTCTTTTCGGGGGGCGTCCCCCTTCAATCCTTCCTTTCGGGGAGCCAAAGCCGGCAGAGGTGCGGGCTTCTTGGCTTCCAGGGGCGCGGGTTGGAACAAGGGTAGAGGCCGTGGCCGTCCCGTTCATGCCTGGGGTGCCAAGCCCAAGTCAGCTGCCAAGCCCGCTCAGCAATGAGGGGGCGCCCTCACCCGTACGGGTGGGGGGACGGTTACGATTCTTCTCCCGGGTATGGGACCAGGAGGTCTCGGACAGGTGGATCCGGGAGGTGGTGTCGGCCGGTTACATGCTGTTCGAGTCCCGCCCTCCTCCAAGGTTTTTCAGGTCCCGGGTTCCTTCAGACCCTGTGGCCGCGCAGGGGCTCCTGGCGGCGGTAAGGAATCTTCTGGATTTGGCAGTCATCTGCCCGGTCCCTCCTTCGGAGTTGGGAAGCGGGTATTACTCCATTCTCTTCACTGTACCCAAAAAGGACGGGTCCTTCCGTCCGATTCTGGATTTGAAGTTCTCGACAGGTTTATTCGTCCCCGGATGTTTCGCATGGAGACCTTGCGGTCGGCGATCGGCTCGCTTTGGCAGGGGGACTTTATGACGTCCATAGACATCAAGGACGCGTATATTCACATTCCGATCTTTCCGGCACATCAGCGGTTTCTTCGCTTTGTGGTGGAGGATCGGCACTTTCAGTTTGTAGCTCTTCCATTCGGTCTCACCTCGGCTCCGAGAGTGTTCACCAAGGTGTTGGCAGGGGTGATGGCCCTGCTCAGAGCTCAGGGGATTCGCATTGTTCCTTACCTGGACGATCTTCTCATCATGGCCCCTTCCTTCAGTCAGGCGGATGGGGACACCAGCACGGTGGTGTCTATGTTAGAGAGGTTCGGCTGGGTGATCAATTACCCCAAGTCCTCTCTGGTTCCGGCCCGGGTGGTGACTTTTCTGGGGATGTACTTGGACTCTTGCCAGCACAGTGTGTTTCTCCCTCAGGCCAAGGTTCTTCTGATTCAGGAGTTGGCTCAGCTTCTTCTTACCACTCCTCACTCGTCCATCCGGCTAGGGATGAGACTGGTGGGGTTGATGGTGGCCTCGTTCGAGGCAGTTCCCTTCGCTCAGTATTCACACGAGGACGCTGCAGCTTCATCTTTTGGCGTCTTGGGACAGGCGCCCGCGGTCGTTGGATCGGTCCTTCCAGATGTCCCCTCGAGTTCGGCAGTCTCTTCGGTGGTGGTTGGTTCCGGACAATCTTTTGAAGGGCAGGTCGTTTCTGACTCCGCTGTGGGGAACTGTCACCACGGATGCCAGCTTGTCAGGATGGGGAGTTTTCTGGAAGGATCTTCAGTTTCAGGGGCAGTGGGACCCTCAGGAGGCCCACTTGCCCATCAATGTTCTGGAGTTGCGAGCCATCAGATTGGTTCTGTCTCACTTGACGCATCTGTTACGGGGCCTGCCGGTTCAGGTTCGATCGGACAATCAGACGGCGGTTGCTTACATCAATCACCAAGGAGGGACTC
Source organism: Gastrophryne carolinensis (assembly GCA_027917425.1). Classification (NCBI taxonomy): domain Eukaryota; kingdom Metazoa; phylum Chordata; class Amphibia; order Anura; family Microhylidae; genus Gastrophryne; species Gastrophryne carolinensis. The sequence goes on from JAQIHN010000102.1 coordinate 831,475, forward strand.
GTAGTCTGGGTGCCCTCAGGGAAGTGTCTCTGATTCCGGTTTGGGCGGAGACGTATGTTCCTTGCATTTCGGCAGTGTACATTCCAGGAGTGGAGAACACGGAGGCGGACTTCCTGAGTCGGTGCTCGTCTCGCCAGGGGGAATGGTCTCTCCGTCCCCATGTGTTTCGGTCCATGTGTCTTCGGTGGGGGACGCCGGAGGTGGATCTGTTTGCCTCTCGTCACAATCACAAGCTTCCGACATTCGTGTCTCTGTCTCGGGACCCTCTGGCTCTGGCGGCGGATGCCATGGCCTTGAGCTGGAAGGATCTGGGGTTCCTGTATCTGTTCCCTCCGATTCCCATGCTAGGCAGGGTGCTGCGAAAGTTAGTTCAGGAAGGAGTTCCCGCCATTCTCGTGGCTCCAGGGTGGCCAAGGCGGGTGTGGTTGCAGACATCGTTCGTCTGGCGATGGATCAGTTCGATCTGTCTCTTCGGCCGGATCTGCTCACCCAGGGTCAACTGTGTTACCCCAGTTTACCAACGCTGGCTTTGACGGCTTGGCTGTTGAAACCTCCATCTTGTGGGAGGAGGGTCTTTCGGATTCGGTCATTCAGACTTTCGTTAGTGCTAGGAAGAGGTCTTCCTCTTCCATCTATTATAGGGTCTGGTGATCTTATATTGATTGGTGTGAGGCTAGATCTTTGCCCTGCCGGGTCTTTTCTATTTCTCGGATTTTGGATTTTCTTCAGTCAGGGCTGGATTCTGGTTTTCAGATGAGTACCTTGAAGGGGCAGGTGTCTGCCTTGTCTATTTTTTTCCAGAGGTCTTTTGCTAGCCATTCTTTGGTCAAGACTTTCTTCCAGGGGGTTTCGCATCTGCGGCCTCCTAGGAAGCCTTTGCTCCCAGTTTGGGATTTGAATTTGGTGCTCTCTGCGTTACAGGCTCCTCCCTTTGAGCCTTTGCAGGATATTGCTCTGTCCACTCTTACTCAGAAGGTTGTCTTTTTGGTGGCCATCACTTCGGTTCGGCGTGTTTCGGAGTTGGCAGCCTTGTCGATTCAGGCTCCTTATTTTGAGAAGCATCAGGACAAAGTGCTCTTTCGTTTCAAGTCAGATTTTCTCCCTAAGGAGGTATCTGCTTTTCATCTTAATCAGGACATTGTTCTTCTTTCCTTGTGTCCTAAGCCTAGGAATGACAAGGAGAGTGCGTTGCACTGCTTGGACGTTGTGCGTTGTGTTAGGTACTATTTGCGTGCTACGTCTTCCTTTCGTAAGACTGATGCCCTTTTCGTAGTGCCCTGTGGGCCCAGGAAGGGTTTGGCTCCGGCTAAGTCTTCCATTAGCGAATGGATTCGTCAGGCGGTTGTTGGGCCTATTCTGCCAAGGGGAAGGATTCCCCTTTTTCGCGTTACTGCTCATTCTACTTGTGCGGTTGGTGCGTCCTGGGTCTTTCTGCACCAGGCTTTGGTTGAACAAGTTTGTAAGGCCGCTACCTGGTCTTCGGTTCACACTTTTTCCAAGTTTTATAAGGTTGATGTGCGGGCCTCAGCGGATGCTGTGTTTGGCCGTAAGGTTCTGCAGGCTGCAATGGTTTGAGTTTTATCTGCGTTATTGCCTGGTTTGGGTAATGTTACGTTCAAGTCACTAAGCGGACTTGGTCTGGCTTCTGTTGTCCGATTCCCAATTACTATATTCTAAGAGAAATCAATACACGCGACAAGGTGTGTAGCAAAACCTCAGAGAAACACTGAGCAGGGGGAGCTTCTGACCCCTGATTTTATTGAAAACTTTCATAGTTAGAGCATGCGCAGAACAGACAATTACCTAAGTTAAAAATAATGAGAACAGAAAATGTATGACTATGTACAAGGTTGAATTCAGGGAGTATTTTATAGTTTTCTCAGTTCCCAGAGGCCCCCATGCGAAGCAGCACATTCCTTAGATAAGGAATAAGGGATAAGGAGAAGCCTTGCAAAAGCAATTACAGAAAAGTCCAGCGTTAAAGCGTTACTCTAACATACAGAAAATAAACCATAGTCTTTCAGAACTATGTTTCTTAAATCTGGATCTTCTCATTTCCCCCCTTTGACATCTCCATCTGTCTTTCCTTTGACTGTGTCCACTTCGGAAGGTTTATAGCCAGTTCAGCCACTCAGGTACTATCCCAGGCCGGCGAGTTGCCTAGGGGAACACAGGTCTTCTCCAACTGGTTCCATCCCCCAAGTACTTGAACAGCATCCTTCCAAAGAAGAGTCTCGAATTTTGACAGATGATATGTCAATTCTAAAGGAAAGAAACATAGTTACTCATTTAGAAAGCGCATTATCTGCAATCAAGATACGTTTATGTGTTACTTTAGGTGTCCTGGCTACAAGACAAAGAGCTAGTTTTACTAGAACATAAATCATTATACCCAGAAGGCACAATGCCAAAATATTAATCAAGATATTCTTGATCCACTGTAGTGGACCACTCCAGTTTCCCCAATCTCCAAAAGGAGACCATTCTTTTGCAAATGTCTTAATCTTACTCTGTATCTTTTGAACTTCTTCTCTATGACCTATTATTACTTCATAATAATCAGGTATCTCTAATGAGGTATTATGTATCCAAGTACAGCACTCGTAATCCTCTGTCATTTCACAAAGTTATTTAACAAACTCTCTTTACAAGTAGATGCTCCTATATGGGTGTGGTTTTTATTTCCTAATAAGAAGCACCAATCTGGTCTATATGCTCTTCCAGTTAAATGGTAATTTATCTCATTAGCAGAACTATTGACTCTCTCATACTGTAATTGAATAGGGATGGCTACGAGGGGTACCCGGGAAGACGAAGGATGTAACTTACTACATATCCAACATTTGTCAAAACCAGTTTGTCTAGCAAAAGAGTATTTATACTTTAGCAAAAGTAACTTTTGATGATGAGTGCCTATCTCCCTTCTATTTCTTATAGGTGCAGGGGATGAAATATTGAGGCAGAAAGCCATTATCATTGTTAAGAGGAAATATTTCATTTTCCCTCTGGACCTGTAACCTTTTTACAATGACTTGCGTGTATCCAAGTGGATTTTCCTTCAAGCTTCACTGAAGTAGGCGTTGTCAAAAGAACTTGAAAGGGTCCTTCAAACCTTGATTCCAAAGATTTTCTAGAATGTTTCTTTACATAGACAAAGTCTCCTGGTTGGAGATTACGAGTTCTTGTTATCTGGTCGGGGTCTGGAAGAGAATCAAAAACACTTTTGTGCAGTTTAGTGAGATGTTTCTGCAACTGTATCACATAATCAGTCAATTCATCACATTTTAGGGCAAGATGTTGTGGAAAGTACAGCCCAGTTCTGGGAGCACTTCCAAACAGAATTTCATAAGGTGACAACCCTGTTTTCTTTGTAGGGGTGCATCTTATTGAAAATAACACAATTGGTAAACAATCTATCCATGGTTTACCTAACTCCTTCATAGTTTTCTGTAACTTCAGTTTAATGGTGCCATTCAGTCTCTCCACACTCCCCGAACTCTGTGGGTGATAGGGTGTATGGAAGGACTGTTGGACACCTAGCATTTGCATCACGTTTTGCATTATTTCACCTGTAAAGTGCGAGCCACGGTCTGACTCTCTAGGGTCTCGAAGAGACCAAAACGTGGTATTAATTCTGTGATTAATTTCTTAGCCGTGGTTTTAGCTGTTGCTGATTTTACTGGGTAAGCTTCTGGCCATCCCGAAAACAAGTCAATACACACAAGTACATACTCAAAGGGTCCACTCTTAGGGAGTTGGATGTAATCAATTTGAAGCCTTTGAAATGGATAGAGAGACCTAGGTTGATGTCTTACCGGTGTCTTAACAACCTGTCCTGGGTTCTCCGTCAAACTGATAGAGCATGCTGCACAGTATTGTCGTGCCATGCTACTAAAGCCTGGAGCATACCAAGTCTGATTGGTACTCCTTACCATAGAGTTTGCACTCTGATGTGTAGGCAGGTGTGATACCTGTGCCTGTTCTGGGTATAGGAAGCTAGGCAAGCACAATCGGCTTCCTTTGACCCATAATCCATCATTTTGCTGGGCTCCTGCTCTGAGCCATTTTTCCTTTTCCTCAGGCATTACCTTGTCCTGAAGATTTTTCATTAGTTCCATACTTACCGCCGATTCCTGGGTAAGATTTACACTTACACTCTCTATCTTCTTCAAAGCTGCTTGTTTAGCTGCTAAGTCAGCTTTTTCATTACCTTTAGCCTCTTTGGTTGTTTGTTTTGTGTGGGCCGCTACTTTTACTATAGCCACCTATTTGACATTGTTCAGGTTGGTCAGAATTTCTTTAACTAAATCAGCATGTCTAATGGGGGTTCCTGCAGCTGTTAAGAAGCCCCTTGCTTTCCACAGGTGGGCGTAATCGTGGGCAATACCCCAAGAATAGGCGGAGTCTGTCCAGATCATGCCTGTAGTGTCTTTTAGCAGCATTAATGCCCTAGAGAGGGCTGTAAGTTCGGCTTCCTGAGCAGACATATGAGGTGGTAATGGCTCAGCTTCTACAACTTCATGTTCAGTTACTATTGCATAACCTGTATGAAACTGTCCTTTTTCATCAGCATATCTGCTGCCATCTACAAAAAATTCAAATTCTGGGTTTTCTAAAGGTGTATCATGCACATGTGGTAAACCCATTGTCTCTTGCTTCATAAGTTCAATGCAGTCATGTGTGTCTTCAGTATATTCAAATTCTAAAAAATTCTCAAAATCTTCACTATTACTCCCCCCTTCAGAATCTGAAGAAATTGGTAACAAAGTCGCCAGATTCAGAGAAGTACATCTTTGAAACTTAATTGTTGGGGGTAGTAAAAGGGTACACTGCAGCTTAAGCTGTCTAGCCATTGACAGGTGTTTGGGATTAACTTGTGATAATATCCCATGAATGTCGTGATTGGTAGACACAGCTAATTCATTATCAAGTACAATTTCAGAAGCTTTGTCTACCAATAGAGAAACTACTGCTACACGAATAATAAGCAATAGGTCTTTGTTTTGTGCCATGTGCCTGCCTTAAAACTCCTGTAGCGTGTCCTTGTATTTCAGTAGCCATGAGTGTAAATGGCTGAGAATAATCAGGAAGACCTAAAGCTGGTGCTTGTGTGACTGCAAGTTTAAGTTGTTCAAAAGCATCTCTTACTTCTGGTGTTAGGCAAAAAAAAAAAGTGTGACTTTGACACAATCATACAGTGGTTGCATAAGTGAACTGGCATGCATAATCCACTGTCTACAGTAAGAGATGAGTCCTAGAAACGCTCTTAACTGTTTATGTGTCTTAGGAGGTGACATGTTCTTGACTATTTCCACTCTGTCTTTAGTAAGGTGTCTAGTGCCTTGTGAAATGCAGTGACCTAGAAAGGTAACTTGTGTTTGGCAGAATTGTAGCTTTTCTTTGCTAGCCTTGCAGCCATTCTCAGCCAAAAATGTAAGAAGAGACAAAGTACCCTCCTCACATGTGATTTTGTCTGGGCAGCAAAGAAGCAAAACGTCTACCTATTGTAGAAGTACACAATCTGTTGATGGTTTCCATCCTGCCAAGACTGAAAAGCGAAGAGGTGGTAACATTCAGGTGCTAAAGGAACCGAAAAGAAAGCTCCCATTAGATCCACGCGAGAAAAATACATGCTTGTACTCGGTATTTGAGAAAGCAATGTATGAGGGTTTGGAACCACTGGTGTTATTGGAGCCAAAATGTTATTAATGGCTCTAAGATCTTGTACCATCCTGTATTTCACAGGCTGTCCTGGTTCCAAAACCTTTTTCCTGACTGGATACAAAGGAGTATTAGCCCCTGATTGCATCTGAATCAAAGCACCCTTGGCCAAAAGCTCGTCAATTTGTTCTCCTATAGCTTGTTCTTGTGCAGCACTCAAAGGGTACTGCTTAAACTGTGGTAGGGTAGATCCTGGTTTGATATGGACCTCTACTGGTGAAACGGGGAGAAGTCCTATATCAGACCCTGACTTAGACCATAAATGGTCAGGTACAGTTCTTAGTAAATCTTGATCATTCTCTGTAAGTACATTAGTGAGTTCAAAATCTTCAAGAGCTTGTATTTGCATACAATATTCTAAATTATCAGGATGATCAGGTAAGGTTAAAACAACTTGACCATCCTCTTGAAAATCAATTTTTGCTTGTAACTTAGTTAAATTATCTACACCCAATAAATTGTAAGGAGCCGACTCACAGACTAAAAATTTAGAGATAAACATGTGTGGACCAAGCCTGCCCTCTAGTGGTTTAGATATGGGCATAACTTTAGGCAGACCATCGAAACCTGAAGCTATAGTTTGGGCTTCTGACTGCTATTTCTTACTTAAAACTTTATTACTAATGACAGATTTAGTCGCTCCTACAGCAATCAAAAATTCAACTGTTTTGCCATCAATTTCAATCGGTATTATGGGTGTTTTGGCTGGTACTGTGAATGTTACTGCCGATAGTCAGTCTTGTTCTTTACTTTTAGATTCTGACTTATTGGGGGCTGTTCCTTGATCGGCAGCAAACTTTCTACAATTCCTCTTAATGTGACCAGGTTTGTCACAGTAGTAACATTTTAAAATTTTACTCTGAAAATTACCTTGAGATTTAGGTCTCACATCAGTGTTAACCTGGGCAACCATACGCACCTTGGGCTTGTCATGCATATCCATTTCAATACCCTGTGCTTTAGCTAACAATTGTGCCATAGTATGGTTAGTTCTCCAATCTGGGATAGAAGCCTTTAACTTTTCCTTAATGGTTGGTTTTAAACCATCAATATAGGCTCTAACAAACAACCTTTGAACTCCAATATTTCCAACATCTAAGCCTTCATCAATATATGTTTGTTCAAAATAAAAAATCAGTTCTACTGTCCCCAAGTCTAACATTCTGTGGTACATGTGCTCTCATATAATCAGTAAATTGATGAAACATAGTAGGGGACATTTTCATCCTACAAAGATCTTCTCCATCCAACCAGGTGGCATTATGTGACTCCATCATTTGTACTACATACCTGCCAAACCTAGAAGGGCTAGTACGGGGATCAGGTGCATTCTGCAACAAAGCCATACATTCAGCTGAAGTCCATGGCTTATAATAAGGGATTTCTTGGTTAATAAATTGACAAACTGTCCTGCATTTTGAGCATCTGGACTCTGCCTGGTATGGGTAAACACAGGTGCAACTAATTTGTATGTGTTGTTCCTGGGAGGGGGTCCTGTGTACCTATAAGTTTTACACCTTGGACAATGTGTAACATTTTCTGGTAAACCATAAGTCATACAGTGATGGCAAGTCCATGATTTTTCAGTAACTAAATTTACTTTTTTCTTTCTTGTGCTAACACCATTTATTCTCTCATCTGGATCCCCTCCTTGCTGATCTGCTCCACAAACATTACATTCTTCTAAACCCATCCCCCTACAACCACAAACTTTACATTTCCATGTTCCTTCTTCATTTACTACTTTATCCTGCTCCCTTACTTTACACTGAGTACACATTCTGTCCCAACCCTTATTTATCATTCCACAATAGCATTGCCATAAGCCGCTATCGCCATCATCTGGTCCTGGATCTGGACCATACGTACTGTTACTGGCCAATGGGGAGTCTAGGATACAACTTACTAGTTTCTTTCTTTTACTGTCTTTTCATATGGGGGTGGCGGTACTGGGTTTGTTGGAACATCAGGTATGGGGTCTACTTGGGGATGAAGCAATGGTGTAGTATTCCATTGTTTCCTATGTGGACTGTACGTCCAGCCTTCCTTTTCTGCTAAACTTGAAAGTTTCAGAGCACATTCCACTTGATGATCCCATCCTTTGTCAAAAATAATTCCATGTTTCCCTTTAGCTATCTGTTCCCATTTCCCTAAATCTAATTGTCATTTATGAACTAGCTTAAATTCCTTCCAAATCTTTTTCAAATTCCTAGCGGCATCTAAGCCACACCTTTCCCTGGTGATTTCTTCTAATGTCTGCCACTTCTCTTCCTGGGGTATCTCTTTGGACTGTTCTTTTCCCACCTTCCTAGCAACCTGCCTCAGGTACCTTATTGGGGTCTAACCTCTCTGTGGGCTAGCCTTCTTTGGCTTCCTCCTGAGGAACTAGGAACTGGAGTACCTCTCTGTGGGTCTCTCCTGGTAATGTCTAGTGATCCTACACGCTAACCAAATAGCAACACATAATCCAAGACAAACAATTAGGATCACAAACAACACATCACCTATCATATGGGTAAGTGACAGTCCTAGATACACTAATTGTATCTTATTCCCATCCCAGTAATATTGGCTTTAATTTTCTGAAATCACCACAAACAACACATCACCTATCATATGGGTAAGTGACAGTCCTAGATACACTAATTGTATCTTATTCCCATCCCAGTAATATTGGCTTTAATTTTCTGAAATCACCTATCGACTAGTCCTGGTCTTCTAACTAAGCCTGGGAACTGTGGTTCTTATAACTTAACAAAGTCAAGATCGGCTGGCATGCACCGTGAAGGCGCCGTCAAATCCGGTCAACTTGACAAACTAGCTCACGCCTAAATGAGCTATGGAACCATACAGGGTAAAATTTTTATCTAAAACTTCTTCTGGTCACCACTTGCGTTCACCGTCACTGGGTTATAGCGGGTTTTCCCTCGCCAGTGGGATGGGGCGTCTAATGACCTTCCAAAGTTTTTAACTAAATGCCAGGCTCATGATATCACAACTATACCTATCTCAGTATATTTAACTATCTAAAAGAGGAACAGACAGTACAAACAAATACAGACAGACAAAACAAATGCAGACAACAGAAGCGCCTTAGGATTCTTAAAATGACCCTCTTTCGCAGAGGCTGGCTATGCCTATCTTACCTTAGAACGGACCCGCTGATGCCTCACAGGGAAGAGCAGAGTATAAGAGTACATAAAAGCTGTCTCTTACCTGGCCAGGTTTTGAAGTCTGCTGTTCCGAGGTGGCATCAGTTGATGTTCCGTTCGGCGGGTGCGATACCTCTTGCGACAAAATAGAGAGTTCCTGTTTGGGCGCCACGTAATGTTACGTTCAAGTCACTAAGCGGACTTGGTCTGGCTTCTGTTGTCCGATTCCCAATTACTATATTCTAAGAGAAATCAATACACGCGACAAGGTGTGTAGCAAAACCTCAGAGAAACACTGAGCAGGGGGAGCTTCTGACCCCTGATTTTATTGAAAACTTTCATAGTTAGAGCATGCGCAGAACAGACAATTACCTAAGTTAAAAATAATGAGAACAGAAAATTTATGACTATGTACAAGGTTGAATTCAGGGAGTATTTTATAGTTTTCTCAGTTCCCAGAGGCCCCCATGCGAAGCAGCACATTCCTTAGATAAGGAATAAGGGATAAGGAGAAGCCTTGCAAAAGCAATTACAGAAAAGTCCAGCGTTAAAGCGTTACTCTAACATACAGAAAATAAACCATAGTCTTTCAGAACTATGTTTCTTAAATCTGGATCTTCTCAATACCCGCCCTTTTTGGACACTGCTGTTGGATGTCCCAAGTGTAATGATAATTAGTAAATGAAGTGGGGTGTGTGACATACTTAGAATAATACCATTTTGTGAATACTCACCTGTAAAATGGGTATTATAAGTATGTCACACACCCCACTTCACCCGCCCTCTTTTGGTATCCTGGTTCCTTATATGGTGAAGTTTTGTTATTTACAGTTGAGGGTTACATTTGTTTATTCCTGGTACCTTGTCTTACTGCTGTTTTAACACTGGGTGATTGTTGGGAGGTACCAGGTGTGTATAGACCGGGAGGGGCTTGCTGCTTTTTTGGAGATCTCTGCAGCTGCGCCACCTAGCGGTGAGATTACCCAAGTGTAATGATAATTAGTAAATGAAGTGGGGTGTGTGACATACTTATAATACCCATTTTACAGGTGAGTAATCACAAAATGGTATTTTTCTTAAAGGACAATTATCTCTCAGTATCAGCGGGCTGTCCCGCACATGCTCTCACCCCTCCGTTTCTCTCTCTCAGTATCAACGGACTGTCCTGCACATGCTCTCACCCCTCCGCTTCTCTCTCTCAGTATCAACGGACTGTCCTGCACATGCTCTCACCCCTCCGCTTCTCTCTCTCAGTATCAACGGACTGTCCCGCACATGCTCTCACCCCTCCGCTTCTCTCTCTCTGTATCAACGGACTGTCCCGCACATGCTCTCACCCCTCCGCTTCTCTCTCTCAGTATCAACGGACTGTCCTGCACATGCTCTCACCCCTCCGCTTCTCTCTCTCAGTATCAACGGACTGTCCCGCACATGCTCTCACCCCTCCGCTTCCCCTTCTCCCTCTTTCAGTATCAGCGGGCTGTCCCGCACATGCTCTCACCCCTCCGCTTCCCCTTCTCCCTCTTTCAGTATCAGCGGGCTGTCCTGCACATGCTCTCACCCCTCCGCTTCTCTCTCTCTCCCTCTGTATCAGCGGGCTGTCCCGCACATGCTCTCACCCCTCCGCTTCTCTCTCTCTCTCTGTATCAGCGGGCTGTCCCGCACATGCTCTCACCCCTCCGCTTCTCTCTCTCTCTCTCTCTGTATCAGCGGGCTGTCCCGCACATGCTCTCACCCCTCCGCTTCTCTCTCTCTCTCTCTGTATCAGCGGGCTGTCTCGCACATGCTCTCACCCCTCCGCTTCTCTCTCTCTCTCTGTATCAGCGGGCTGTCCCGCACATGCTCTCACCCCTCCGCTTCTCACTCTCTCTCAGTATCAACGGACTGTCCCGCACATGCACTCACCCCTCCGCTCCCCCTTCTCTCTCTCTCTCTCAGTATCAGTGGGCTGTCCCACACATGCTCTCACCCCTCCGCTCCCCCTTCTCTCTCTCAGTATCAGTGGGCTGTCCCACACATGCTCTCACCCCTCCGCTCCCCCTTCTCTCTCTCTCTCAGTATCAGCGGGCTGTCCCGCACATGCTCTCACCCCTCCGCTCCCCCTTCTCTCTCTCTCTCAGTATCAGCGGGCTGTCCCGCACATGCTCTCACCCCTCCGCTTCTCTCTCTCTCTCTGTATCAGCGGGCTGTCCCGCACATGCTCTCACCCCTCCGCTTCTCTCTCTCTCTCTCTCTCTCTGTATCAGCGGGCTGTCCCGCACATGCTCTCACCCCTCCGCTTCTCTCTCTCTCTCTCTCTCTCTGTATCAGCGGGATGTCCCGCACATGCTCTCACCCCTCCGCTTCTCTCTCTCTCTCTCTGTATCAGCGGGCTGTCCCGCACATGCTCTCACCCCTCCGCTTCTCTCTCTCTCTCTCTCTCTCTCTCTCTGTATCAGCGGGCTGTCCCGCACATGCTCTCACCCCTCCGCTTCTCTCTCTCACTCAGTATCAACGGACTGTCCCGCACATGCACTCACCCCTCCGCTCCCCCTTCTCTCTCTTTCAGTATCAGCGGGCTGTCCCGCACATGCTCTCACCCCTCCGCTTCCCCTTCTCTCTCTCTCTCTCAGTATCAGTGGGCTGTCCCACACATGCTCTCACCCCTCCGCTCCCCCTTCTCTCTCTCTCTCTCTCAGTATCAGTGGGCTGTCCCACACATGCTCTCACCCCTCCGCTCCCCCTTCTCTCTCTCTCTCAGTATCAGTGGGCTGTCCCACACATGCTCTCACCCCTCCGCTCCCCCTTCTCTCTCTCTCTCTCAGTATCAGCGGACTATCCCGCACATGTGCTCACCCCTCCGCGCCCCCTTTCTCTCTAAGTATCAGTGGGCTGTCCCGCACATGCTCTCACCCCTCCGCGCCCCCTTTCTCTCTCAGTATCAGTGGGCTGTCCCGCACATGTGCTCACCCCTCCGCTCCCCCTTCTCTCTCAGTATCAGCGGGATGTCCTGTGCATGCTCTCACCCCTCCGCTCCCCCTTCTCTCTCAGTATCAGCGGGATGTCCTGCACATGTGCTCACCCCTTCGCTCCCCCTTCTCTCTCAGTATCAGTGGGCTGTCCTGCACATGCTGTCACCCCTTCGCTCCCCCTTCTCTCTCAGTATCAGTGGGGTGTCCTGCATATGTGCTCACCCCTCCGCGCCCCCTATTCTAAGTATGTCACACACCCCACTTCAATCATTAATTATTACAATAGGGTTTACTCGCTAGGTGGCAGCATTGCAGAGAATCTCCAAAAAAACAACAGGCCCCTCCCGGTCTATACATACCTGGTACCTCCCAATAATCTCCCAGTGTTATTCTCTGCAAGGTGGCGACAAGACAGAAGAAAGAAGTCTCCTGCTTGCAGGTAGCCGGGGTTTCACCCCGCCCCCCCCCCCCCTTACGGTCTATTTCTGCCCAGCTTCTTTTGGTTTCTCCCCCTGTATAACTGGCAGCCTCCCAGCTTGGGCTGTAGGCTGGGCAAGGGTAGATGGCACCTTGAGTGCCTAGGAGATTAGCTCCTCCGTTCGATCCCATATTATGGGGCATAACGGGATTCCGGAGTGGTGATCCGGACGTGGGATGCCCCTAATTAGATGGCAGTTAGGTACTGGCTCATCTAGCGAGCCTGTCAGTCTGCACGTTAGGTGATGCCCTTTCCTCCCAGCTTACTGGCCCTTTAGTGTGGCTGTGTGTGTGTAGTGTGGCAGGGGCTGCTATACTTTATTTCATTTCACTGGGCCTCTGTTTCTCATTGCGGGCGGGCCGGGCGTTTACTGCCGGCCCGTCGTTTGTGTGGCTCCCTGGGTGTCATGGTGCGCCGTTGGCGCGGTTCCCCTGTCAGCTCGTTCGTCCCGCCGGGGGCGGTGGGCGGGGCCGGGTGGCGCTCTGCTCCGCGGGCCCGCCTGACCGGGGAGCGCCGAGGTCGGCGCTCGCTGCGGCGCTCGCTGCGGCGTATCTCCGGCTGCGTCGGGGCGACCGGGCGGTTGCTCCGCCGGTCCGGTCATGGGGGAAGCGGGCGCAATCTATTTTCCGGCGCCCGCGGCTCGGCAGCACAGTTGGGGGCGGGTCCGCGTCTTGCGCGGCCCGCTCTGTGATTGGCGCTTGGGGAGGGGCGGGGTTATCGCGGCTCCCGCGCTTCCATGGGACCGCCTTTCTTCTCCCCTCTCCTGGACGGCGCTGGCTGTTCTTATTGGCTGGGGCCGCCATCTTGATCTGCAGTGGTCCCGCGGGCAGTAGGAAATCTGAGTTTATTATTATATCCTTTTTTGCACATATATTTTAACTGTGTCTTTCTTTTTGGCTGCTCTCTCTCTCTCTTTTTCCCCCATCCCCTCCCCCTCGCCCCGATCCCGCCGTTTGGCTGACTGTTTATCCAGCAGCCCAGGGCTTGTGGTTAAAGGGGGGGGGGGGGAGACGGCCTTATTGTTTATAGCACTGTATTTTGACATGTGTGCTGTTGTGCTGAAATGATTGTGTTTTTGTTTTGTTTTTCAGATCCTGGGACCCCCGTCTTTCAGGGCTCTCCTGGTCTTATATACCTGGCTAGTGGGGGTTGTTTCTAGGCCATTGTTCCATTTATTGGGTCATTTTTGTGCTAAATTCCCATGGTCAGGATTTTTAAAGAATTTTATAGATATTAAAGGGGCATCCCGGGCCGCTTATTGCGTAAATCCCTGGGTTCTGCGAATACCATAAATTTCACCATATGGAGGCTGCCAAAGATACCGGAAACGGTCCTTCGGGACAATCCAAGGTGTGTGGGGGTTGTGGGGCTCCGCTCCAGGGGGATGATGTCATTTTATGTATTCCATGTGCACAGCGTAACATTGAGCGGCAGTCCAGCACTCCGGTGCCTAGCACTTCATCGGCCGCGCCTTCTCCCTCTCCTCCTCGCTTGTTCCGGACCCCGTGTGACGTTGTCCTGGGCGGGGATTCGCAATCTGAGGTATGCGCCCGTTTGGCCAGCCTAGAGAAAATGTTTTCCGCAGTGGTCGCTCAGAAGGCTCCGGCTAAGCGGAAGCATCTGTCTCCGCCTCCGCCGGATTCAGATGAGGAAGTTATTGGGGACCTGGATTGGTCAGATCGTCCCCTTGAAGAGGGTGAGCTCGTTGAGGAAGAGGATTCCGAGGTTCAGCAGTTGCTGGGTGCTGAGGGGGACCAGGCTGAGGGCCCCCCTCTCGATTCGTCTACTATTCTGGCTCAAATGTTTGAGGTTTTGGATTTGGATCTTCCGGCAGTTGCTCCTAGGCCTAAGGGTCAGCTTTTTGGGGTGTCCAAGCAGCGCTTGGAGTTTCCCAGTCAACAGCATTTTGAGGAGGTTGTACTTAAGCAATGGGAGCAACCTACGCGTCTCGTCGGTGTTCCGCCTAGCTGGGATAGAAAGTATCCTTTTCCGGCGGACTTGATGAAGCGTTGGTCCGTCCCTCCTGAGGTAGACACTCCGGTCTTGGGACTGTCCAACACGGCGGTTGTACATTCTCCTGACACGACTTCACTCAGGGACGGCGAGGATCGCCGGATTGATCAGCTGGCCCGCCATGGTTTTGTATGTGCGGGTTCGGTGCTAAGGCCTGTCTGTGCTTCAGCCCTTTTGACTTTGGCGGTTAGGTCTATTGTCAGGGACTTAGGTGTGGATCTTGAGCCTACCAGTGATGAGTCTCTCGCGCTTAAGCGCTGTGATTCCTTCTTGTCGTTTATTCTGGCCGCTCAGGAGGATGCCATGTTGATGTGTGGCAGGGCTACTGCCCTGCTGGTAGCTATCCGTCGCTGTGTGTGGTTGAGACAGTGGACGGCTGATTTTAATTCTAAAAGTTCGCTCACGGCTCTTCCCTTTTTGGGTTTGAGGCTTTTTGGTGAGAGGCTGGATTCTGTTGCCAAGGGAGGTAAGTTACCTCAGCGCAAGAAATTTCGCCATTCCTTTCGGGGGACGGTCTCCTTCAATCCGTCCTTTCGGGGAGCCAGAGCTGGCAGGGGTGCGGGCTTCTCGGCCTCCAGGGGCGCCAGTTGGAATAGGGGTAAAGGCCGTGGCCGCCCCGTTCACGTCTGGGGCGCCAAGCCCAAGCCAGCTGCCAAGCCCGCTCAGCAATGAGGGGGCGCCCTCACCCGTACGGGTGGGGGGACGTTTGCGACTCTTCTCCCGGGTATGGGACCAGGAGGTCTCGGGCAGGTGGATCCGGGAGGTGGTGTCGGCCGGTTACAAGTTGGAGTTCGAGTCCCGTCCTCCTCCAAGGTTCTTCAGGTCTCGGGTGTCTTCGGATCCTTTGGCCGCGCAGGGGCTCCTGGCGGCGGTAAGGAATCTTCTAGAATTAGCAGTCGTCTGCCCGGTTCCTCCTTCGGAGGTAGGGCGCGGGTTTTATTCCAATCTCTTCACTGTCCCCAAAAAGGACGGGTCCTTCCGTCCGATTCTGGATTTGAAGTTTCTCAACAGATTTATTCGTCCCAAGGATGCGTACCTTCACATTCCGATTTTCCCAGCTCATCAGAGGTTCCTTCGTTTTGTGGTGGAGGATCGGCATTTTCAGTTTGTGGCTCTTCCATTCGGCCTCACCTCTGCTCCGAGAGTGTTCACCAAGGTGTTGGCGGGGGTGATGGCCCTGCTCAGAGCTCAGGGGATTCGCATTGTGCCTTACCTGGACGATCTTCTCATCATGGCGCCTTCCTTCAGTCAAGCAGAGGGGGACACCAGCATGGTGGTGTCTATGCTGGAGAGGTTCGGCTGGGTGATCAATTACCCCAAGTCCTCTCTGGTTCCGGCCAGGGTGGTGACCTTTCTGGGGATGTCGTTGGACTCCTGCCAGCACAGAGTGTTTCTCCCTCAGGCCAAGGTTCTGTTGATTCAGGAATTGGCTCAGCTTCTTCTCTCCCATCCTCGCCCATCCATTCGGCTAGGGATGAGACTGGTGGGGTTGATGGTGGCCTCGTTCGAGGCAGTTCCCTTTGCGCAGTTTCATACGAGGACGCTTCAGCTTCATCTTTTGGCGTCTTGGGACCGGCGTCCGAGGTCGTTGGATCGGTCCTTCCGGATGTCCCCTCGGGTTCGGCAGTCCCTTCTGTGGTGGTTGGTCTCGGACAACCTTCTGAAGGGCAGGTCGTTTCTGACCCCGCTTTGGGAAACTGTCACCACGGATGCCAGTTTGTCAGGATGGGGAGGTTTCTGGAAGGATCTTCAGTTTCAGGGGCAGTGGGACCCTCAGGAGGCCCACTTGCCCATCAATGTTCTGGAGTTGCGAGCCATCAGGTTGGTTCTGTCTCGCTTGACGCATCATTTACAGGGCCTGCCGGTTCAGGTTCAATCAGACGGCGGTTGCTTACATCAATCACCAAGGAGGGACTCGCAGTCTGGGTGCCCACAGAGAGGTGTCTCTGATTCTAGTTTGGGCAGAGACTCATGTCCCTTGCATCTCGGCAGTGTACATTCCAGGAGTGGAAAACACAGAGGCGGAGTTTCTGAGCCGGTGTTCGTCCCGCCGGGGGGAATGGTCTCTCCATCCCCAGGTGTTTCGGTCGCTTTGTCTCCGGTGGGGGACGCCGGAGGTGGATCTGTTTGCCTCTCGTCACAATCACAAGCTTCCGACATTCGTGTCACTGTCCCGGGATCCTCTGGCTCTGGCGGTGGATGCCATGGCCCTGAGCTGGAGGGACCTGGGGTTTCTTTATCTGTTTCCTCCGATTCCCATGCTAGGCAGGGTGCTGCGAAAGTTGGTTCTGGAAGGAGTTCCCGCCATTCTCGTGGCTCCAAGGTGGCCAAGGCGGGTGTGGTTCGCAGACATCGTGGATCAGTTCGATCTGCCTCTTCGACCGGATCTTCTCACTCAGGGCCAACTGTGTTACCCCAGTTTACAAACGCTGGCTTTGACGGCTTGGCTGCTGAAACCTCCATCTTAAAGGAGGAGGGTCTTTCGGATTCGGTCATTCGGACTCTTATTAGTGCCAGGAAGAGATCTTCTTCTTCCATCTATTATAGGTCTTGGAGATCTTATATTGATTGGTGTGAGGCTAGGTCTTTGCCTTGCCGGGTCTTTTCTATTTCTAGGTTTCTGCTTTGTCTATCTTTTTTCAGAGGTCCTTTGCTAGCCATTCTTTGGTCAGGACTTTTTTCCAGGGGGTTTCGCATCTGCGGCCTCCCAGGAAGCCGTTGCTCCCTGTTTGGGATTTGAATTTGGTGCTCTCTGCTCTTCAGGCTCTTCCTTTTGAGCCTTTGCGGGATATTGCTCTGTCCACTTTGACTCAGAAGGTTGCCTTTCTGGTGGCCATCACTTCGGTTCGGCGTGTTTCGGAGTTGGCAGCCTTGTCGATTCAGGCTCCTTATTTTGAGGAACATCAGGACAAAGTGGTTTTTCGCTTCAAGTCAGACTTTCTTCCTAAAGTGGTCTCTGCTTTTCATCTTAACCAGGACATTGTTCTTCCTTCTTTGTGTCCTAAGCCTAAGAATGTCAAGGAGAGTGCGTTGCACTGCTTGGATGTTGTACGTTGTGTCAGGTACTATCTACGTGCTACGTCTTCTTTTCGTAAGACTGATGCCTTTTTCGTTGTGCTCTGTGGGCCTAGGAAGGGTTTGGCTCCGGCTAAGTCTTCCATTAGCAAATGGATTCGTCAGGCGATTGTTGGAGCCTATTCGGCCAAGGGGAAGGATCCCCCTTTTCGTGTTACTGCTCATTCTACTCGCGCGGTTGGAGCGTCCTGGGCTTTTCAGCACCAGGCTTCTGTTGAACAAGTGTGTAAGGCTGCAACTTGGTCTTCGATTCATACCTTTTCTAAGTTTTATAAGGTTGATGTGCGGCCTCAGCGGATGCTGTTTTTGGCCGCAAGGTTCTGCAGGCTGCAGTGGTTTGAGTTTTCTGCATTATTGCCTGGTTGGATACCCGCCCTTTTCTGGACACTGCTGTTGGATGTCCCTATTGTAATAATTAATGATTGAAGTGGGGTGTGTGACATACTTAGAATAATACCATTTTGTGAATACTCACCTGTAAAATGGGTATTATAAGTATGTCACACACCCCACTTCACCCGCCCTTTTTGGTATCCTGGCTCTTTATATGGTGAAGTTTTGTTCCTTACGTTTGAGGGTTACATTTGTTTGTTCCTGGTACCTTGTCTTACTGCTGTTCTAATACTGGGAGATTATTGGGAGGTACCAGGTATGTATAGACCAGGAGGGGCCTGTTGCTTTTTTGGAGATTCTCTGCAACGCTGCCACCTAGCGGTAGGTACTACCCTATTGTAATAATTAATGATTGAAGTGAGGTGTGTGACATACTTATAATACCCATTTTACAGGTGAGTATTCACAAAATGGTATTTTCTCTCTCAGTATCAGTGGGCTGTCCCGCACATGCTCTCACCCCTCCGCGCCCCCTTTCTCTCTCAGTATCAGTGGGCTGTCCCGCACATGTGCTCACCCCTTCGCTCCCCCTTCTCTCTCAGTATCAGTGGGCTGTCCTGCACATGTGCTCACCCCTCCGCGCCCCCTTCTCTCTCAGTATCAGTGGGCTGTCCCGCACATGAGCTCACCCCTTCGCTCCCCCTTCTCTCTCAGTATCAGTGGGCTGTCCCGCACATGAGCTCACCCCTTCGCTCCCCCTTCTCTCTCAGTATCAGTGGGCTGTCCCGCACATGAGCTCACCCCTTCGCTCCCCCTTCTCTCTCAGTATCAGTGGGCTGTCCCGCACATGTGCTCACCCCTTCGCTCCCCCTTCTCTCTCAGTATCAGTGGGCTGTCCCGCACATGTGCTCACCCCTCCGCTCCCCCTTCTCTCTCAGTATCAGTGGGCTGTCCCGCACATGTGCTCACCCCTCCGCGCCCCCTTTCTCTCTCAGTATCAGTGGGCTGTCCCGCACATGCTCTCACCCCTCTGCGCCCCCTTTCTCTCTCAGTATCAGTGGGCTGTCCCGCACATGCTCTCACCCCTCTGCGCCCCCTTTCTCTCTCAGTATCAGTGGGCTGTCCCGCACATGCTCTCACCCCTCCGCTCCCCCTTCTCTCTCAGTATCAGTGGGCTGTCCTGCACATGTGCTCACCCCTCTGCCCCCCTTTCTCTCTCAGTATGAGTGGGCTGTCCCGCACATGCTCTCACCCCTCCGCTCCCCCTTCTCTCTCAGTATCAATGGGCTGTCCCGCACATGTGCTCACCCCTCCGCGCCCACTTCTCTCTCAGTATCAGTGGGCTGTCCCGCACATGCTCTCACCCCTTCGCTCCCAGTATCAGTGGGCTGTCCCACACATGAGCTCACCCCTCCGCTCCCCCTCTCTCCCTCTCTCTCTCAGTATCAGTGGGCTGTCCCGCACATGTGCTCACCCCTCCGCTCCCCCTCTCTCCCTCTCTCTCTCTCTCTCTCTCTCTCTCTCTCAGTATCAGTGGGCTGTCCCACACATGAGCTCACCCCTCTGCTCCCCCTCTCTCTCTCTCAGTATCAGTGGGCTGTCCCGCACATGTGCTCACCCCTTTGCTCCCAGTATCAGTGGGCTGTCCCGCACATGAGCTCACCCCTCTGCTCCCCCCCTCTCTCTCTCTCTATCAGTATCAGTGGGCTGTCCTGCGCATGCTCTCACCCCTCCGCTCCCCCTTCTCTCTCAGTATCAGTGGGCTGTCCTGCGCATGCTCTCACCCCTTCGCTCCCCCTTCTCTCTCAGTATCAGTGGGCTGTCCTGCGCATGCTCTCACCCCTCCGCTCCCCCTTCTCTCTCTCTTTCAGTATCAGTGGGCTGTCCCGCGCATGCACTCACCCCTCCGCTCCCCCTTCTCTCTCTCTTTCAGTATCAGTGGGCTGTCCCGCGCATGCTCTCACCCCTCCGCTCCCCCTCTCTCTCTCTTTCAGTATCAGCGGGATGTCCTGCACATGCTCTCACCCCTCCGCTCCCCCTTCTCTCTTTCAGTATCAGCGAGATGTCCCGCACATGCTCTCACCCCTCCGCTCCCCCTTCTCTCTCAGTATCAGCGGGCTGTCCGCATGCTCTCACCCCTCCGCTCCCCCTTCTCTCTCAGTATCAGCGGGCTGTCCTGCGCATGCTCTCACCCCTTCGCTCCCCCTTCTCTCTCAGTATCAGCGGGATGTCCTGCACATGCTCTCACCCCTCCGCTCCCCCTTCTCTCTCTCTCAGTATCAGCGGGATGTCCTGCGCATGCTCTCACCCCTCCGCTCCCCCTTCTCTCTCTCTTTCAGTATCAGTGGGCTGTCCCGCGCATGCTCTCACCCCTCCGCTCCCCCTTCTCTCTCAGTATCAGCGGGCTGTCCTGCGCATGCTCTCACCCCTCCGCTCCCCCTTCTCTCTCAGTATCAGCGGGCTGTCCCGCGCATGCTCTCACCCCTTCGCTCCCCCTTCTCTCTCAGTATCAGTGGGCTGTCCTGCGCATGCTCTCACCCCTCCGCTCCCCCTTCTCTCTCTCTTTCAGTCAGGGTGGATTTGATTTAAATCTAACTGATTTAAATCACGATTTAAATCACGATTTAAATCACTAGTCAGTAAGGCTTGATTTAAATCAGTGATTTAAATCGAAGTTTCTACCTAAACTAGTTCTTGCTATTTTAACATGCAAGTAGATGAAGATTTTTAGAATCACTTTTTATATTACTTTTTTCTCCCCAGTTTAATGGGTTAATCATTCATATTTGGACACCACTGTTCTGTTGTACTTAGGAAGGAGAAAAATAATCCTGACCTTAAAGTGGACCAACACCCAGGATTTTGACTATCCTGGGTTTTGGTCCACTTCAGGGGGGCACCCCGATTAGGGGTGCCCCGCTGTTTAAAACCCCCCAGAAACCCCCAAACTCACCTCACCACGCTTCCACGGACAAGCGGCGGACAAGGCAGCGCTTCCGCCGCCGCCTCCCGCGCGCCCCTCTGACAGTGCGCGCGCCCGCGCCGGCCATTCACAAACGCCTGGCGCGGGCGCGCGCACGGCTAGAGGAGCGCGCGGGAGGCGGCGGCGGCCGCTGCCGCCGCCGATCAGGTGAGGTCTTTTGGGGTTTTGGGGGGGGTCCCTCACCGCGGGACATCCCGATCTCGGATGTCCCGCGGTGAGGGGGGTGATCGGCCCGGGAATCTTATAGATTCCCGGGCCGATCACCCATGGGTGACGGTCCACTTTAATAACAATTTAAATAGATTTATTCAACTGAAACAATAACAACATTACAGCATAAGTTATTTGCTTAAACAAACATCCATGTTTTGTTAACTAATTTGGCTAAACAAAATATATATATATATTAAGAAACTTAGACTGTCAGCCCAGCCGACACATGAAAAACTTAAATACTACTGTCCCTGCTGTCCTCTGTAGCTCACTAGTCATAGATTTTTGCTGTGAAGAAGAGGCTGGGACCTCTGCAGAGTCAAACTCAGTTTTGAGAACTGCGTAAGTAAAGCGAGCGTCTGTGATAATATAGGAGAGAAACTGCCCACTAATCCTACAGAAACCTCTGGAAGAGCATGGCATTGTGAATGTTACACATATACAGCCTTTATTCTACTGAGTTAAACAACTCAGCTTTATCTCATGATGGAAGAACCTTTGGATGGTAAAATATTTTCCTCAAAAAGCAGTTTATTGAAAAAAAATCCGATTTAAATCAAAAAAATCTGATTTAAATAAAAAAAAATCTGATTTTTTTGATTTTTAAAAAAAAAACATTGATTTTTATCCACCCTGCTTTCAGTATCAGTGGGCTGTCCCGCGCATGCTCTCACCCCTCCGCTCCCCCTCTCTCTCTTTCAGTATCAGTGGGATGTCCCGCACATGCTCTCACCCCTCCGCTCCCCCTTCTCTCTCAGTATCAGTGGGATGTCCTGCGCATGCTCTCACCCCTCCACTCCCCCTTCTCTCTCAGTATCAGCGGGATGTCCTGCGCATGCTCTCACCCCTCCGCTCCCCCTTCTCTCTCAGTATCAGCGGGATGTCCTGCGCATGCTCTCACCCCTCCGCTCCCCCTTCTCTCTCAGTATCAGTGGGATGTCCTGCGCATGCTCTCACCCCTCCGCTCCCCCTTCTCTCTCAGTATCAGTGGGCTGTCCCGCACATGCTCTCACCCCTCCGCTCCACCCTCTCTCTCTCTCAGTATCAGCGGGATGTCCTGCACATGCTCTCACCCCTCCGCTCCCCCTTCTCTCTCTCAGTATCAGCGGGATGTCCTGCACATGCTCTCACCCCTCCGCTCCACCCTCTCTCTCTCTCAGTATCAGCGGGATGTCCTGCACATGCTCTCACCCCTCCGCTCCCCCTTCTCTCTCTCAGTATCAGCGGGATGTCCTGCACATGCTCTCACCCCTCCGCTCCACCCTCTCTCTCTCTCAGTATCAGCGGGATGTCCTGCGCATGCTCTCACCCCTCCGCTCCCCCTTCTCTCTCAGTATCAGCGGGATGTCCTGCACATGCTCTCACCCCTCCGCTCCCCCTTCTCTCTCTCTCTCAGTATCAGCGGGATGTCCTGCACATGCTCTCACCCCTCCGCTCCCCCTTCTCTCTCTCTTCCAGTATCAGCGGGATGTCCTGCGCATGCTCTCACCCCTCCGCTCCACCTTCTCTCTCTTTCAGTATCAGCGGGATGTCCTGCGCATGCTCTCACCCCTCCGCTCCCCCTTCTCTCTCTCTTCCAGTATCAGCGGGATGTCCCGCACATGCTCTAACCCCTCCGCTCCCCCTTCTCTCTCTTTCAGTATCAGCGGGATGTCCTGCGCATGCTCTCACCCCTGCGCTCCACCTTCTCTCTCTTTCAGTATCAGCGGGATGTCCTGCGCATGCTCTCACCCCTCCGCTCCCCCTTCTCTCTCTCTTTCAGTATCAGTGGGCTGTCCCGCGCATGCTCTCACCCCTCCGCTCCCCCTCTCTCTTTCTTTCAGTATCAGTGGGATGTCCCGCACATGCTTTCACCCCTCCGCTCCCCCTTCTCTCTCAGTATCAGCGGGATGTCCTGCGCATGCTCTCACCCCTCCGCTCCCCCTTCTTTCTCAGTATCAGCGGGATGTCCTGCGCATGCTCTCACCCCTCCGCTCCCCCTTCTCTCTCAGTATCAGCGGGATGTCCCACGCATGCTCTCACCCCTCCGCTCCCCCTTCTCTCTCTCTCTCTCTCTCAGTATCAGCGTGATGTCCTGCACTTGCTCTCACCCCTCCGCTCCCCCTTCTCTCTCTCAGTATCAGCGGGATGTCCTGCGCATGCTCTCACCCCTCCGCTCCACCTTCTCTCTCAGTATCAGCGGGATGTCCTGCGCATGCTCTCACCCCTCCGCTCCCCCTTCTCTCTCAGTATCAGCGGGATGTCCTGCGCATGCTCTCACCCCTCTGCTCCCCTTTCTCTCTCAGTATCAGCGGGATGTCCTGCGCATGCTCTCACCCCTCCGTTCCCCCTTCTCTCTCAGTATCAGCAGGATGTCCTGCGCATGCTCTCACCCCTCTGCTCCCCTTTCTCTCTCAGTATCAGCGGGATGTCCTGCGCATGCTCTCACCCCTTCGCTCCCCCTTCTCTCTCAGTATCAGCGGGATGTCCTGCGCATGCTCTCACCCCTTCGCTCCCCCTTCTCTCTCAGTATCAGCGGGATGTCCTGCGCATGCTCTCACCCCTCCGCTCCACCTTCTCTCTCAGTATCAGCGGGATGTCCTGCACATGCTCTCACCCCTCCGCTCCACCTTCTCTCTCAGTATCAGCAGGATGTCCTGCACATGCTCTCACCCCTCCGCTCCCCCTTCTCTCTCTCTTCCAGTATCAGCGGGATGTCCTGCGCATGCTCTCACCCCTCCGCTCCCCCTTCTCTCTCTCAGTATCAGCGGGATGTCCTGCACATGCTCTCACCCCTCCGCTCCCCCTTCTCTCTCTCAGTATCAGCGGGATGTCCTGCACATGCTCTCACCCCTCTGCTCCACCTTCTCTCTCTCTCAGTATCAGCGGGATGTCCTGCGCATGCTCTCACCCCTCCGCTCCACCTTCTCTCTCTCTCAGTATCAGCGGGATGTCCTGCACATGCTCTCACCCCTCCGCTCCCCCTTCTCTCTCTCTTCCAGTATCAGCGGGATGTCCTGCACATGCTCTCACCCCTCCGCTCCACCTTCTCTCTCTCTCAGTATCAGCGGGATGTCCTGCACATGCTCTCACCCCTCCGCTCCCCCTTCTCTCTCTCTTCCAGTATCAGCGTGATGTCCTGCACATGCTCTCACCCCTCCGCTCCCCCTTCTCTCTCTCTTCCAGTATCAGCGGGATGTCCTGCACATGCTCTCACCCCTCCGCTCCACCTTCTCTCTCTCTCAGTATCAGCGGGATGTCCTGCGCATGCTCTCACCCCTCTGCTCCCCTTTCTCTCTCAGTATCAGCGGGATGTCCTGCGCATGCTCTCACCCCTCCGTTCCCCCTTCTCTCTCAGTATCAGCAGGATGTCCTGCGCATGCTCTCACCCCTCTGCTCCCCTTTCTCTCTCAGTATCAGCGGGATGTCCTGCGCATGCTCTCACCCCTTCGCTCCCCCTTCTCTCTCAGTATCAGCAGGATGTCCTGCGCATGCTCTCACCCCTTCGCTCCCCCTTCTCTCTCAGTATCAGCGGGATGTCCTGCGCATGCTCTCACCCCTCCGCTCCACCTTCTCTCTCAGTATCAGCGGGATGTCCTGCACATGCTCTCACCCCTCCGCTCCCCCTTCTCTCTTTCAGTATCAGCGGGATGTCCTGCACATGCTCTCACCCCTCCGCTCCCCCTTCTCTCTCTCTTCCAGTATCAGCGGGATGTCCTGCGCATGCTCTCACCCCTCCGCTCCCCCTTCTCTCTCTTTCAGTATCAGCGGGATGTCCTGCGCATGCTCTCACCCCTCCGCTCCCCCTTCTCTCTCAGTATCAGCGGGATGTCCTGCGCATGCTCTCACCCCTCCGCTCCCCTCTCTGTCTCTCAGTATCAGCGGGATGTCCTGCGCATGCTCTCACCCCTCCGCTCCCCCTTCTCTCTCTCTCAGTATCAGCGGGATGTCCTGCACATGCTCTCACCCCTCCGCTCCCCCTTCTCTCTCAGTATCAGCGGGATGTCCTGCGCATGCTCTCACCCCTCCGCTCCCCCTTCTCTCTCAGTATCAGCGGGATGTCCTGCGCATGGTCTCACCCCTCCGCTCCCCCTTCTCTCTCAGTATTAGCGGGATGTCCTGCGCATGCTCTCACCCCTCCGCTCCCCCTTCTCTCTCTCTCTCAGTATCAGCGGGATGTCCTGCGCATGCTCTCACCCCTCCGCTCCCCCTTCTCTCTCTCTCAGTATCAGCGGGATGTCCTGCGCATGCTCTCACCCCTCCGCTCCACCTTCTCTCTCTCTCTCAGTATCAGCGGGATGTCCTGCACATGCTCTCACCCCTCCGCTCCACCTTCTCTCTCAGTATCAGCGGGATGTCCTGCGCATGCTCTCACCCCTCCGCTCCCCCTTCTCTCTCTCTCAGTATCAGCGGGATGTCCTGCACATGCTCTCACCCCTCCGCTCCACCTTCTCTCTCAGTATCAGCGGGATGTCCTGCGCATGCTCTCACCCCTCCGCTCCACCTTCTCTCTCAGTATCAGCGGGATGTCCTGCGCATGCTCTCACCCCTCCGCTCCCCCTTCTCTCTCTCTCAGTATCAGCGGGATGTCCTGCGCATGCTCTCACCCCTCCGCTCCCCCTTCTCTCTCTCTCAGTATCAGCGGGATGTTCCGCACATGCTCTCACCCCTCCGCTCCCCCTTCTCTCTCTTTCAGTATCAGCGGGATGTCCTGCACATGCTCTCACCCCTCCGCTCCCTCTTCTCTCTCAGTATCAGCGGGATGTCCTGCGCATGCGCTCACCCCTCCGCTCCCCCTTCTCTCTCAGTATCAGCGGAATGTCCTGCACATGCTCTCACCCCTCCGCTCCCCCTTCTCTCTTTCAGTATCAGCGGGATGTACCGCGCATGCTCTCACCCCTCCGCTCCACCTTCTCTCTCAGTATCAGCGGGATGTCCTGCACATGCTCTCACCCCTCCGCTCCCCCTTCTCTCTTTCAGTATCAGCGGGATGTCCTGCACATGCTCTCACCCCTCCGCTCCCCCTTCTCTCTCTCTTCCAGTATCAGCGGGATGTCCTGCGCATGCTCTCACCCCTCCGCTCCCCATTCTCTCTCTTTCAGTATCAGCGGGATGTCCTGCGCATGCTCTCACCCCTTCGCTCCCCCTTCTCTCTCAGTATCAGCGGGATGTCCTGCGCATGCTCTCACCCCTCCGCTCCCCTCTCTGTCTCTCAGTATCAGCGGGATGTCCTGCGCATGCTCTCACCCCTCCGCTCCCCCTTCTCTCTCTCTCAGTATCAGCGGGATGTCCTGCACATGCTCTCACCCCTCCGCTCCCCCTTCTCTCTCAGTATCAGCGGGATGTCCTGCGCATGCTCTCACCCCTCCTCTCCCCCTCTCTCTCAGTATCAGCGGGATGTCCTGCACATGCTCTCACCCCTCCGCTCCCCCTTCTCTCTCAGTATCAGCGGGATGTCCTGCGCATGCTCTCACCCCTCCGCTCCCCCTTCTCTCTCAGTATCAGCGGGATGTCCTGCGCATGGTCTCACCCCTCCGCTCCCCCTTCTCTCTCAGTATTAGCGGGATGTCCTGCGCATGCTCTCACCCCTCCGCTCCCCCTTCTCTCTCTCTCAGTATCAGCGGGATGTCCTGCGCATGCTCTCACCCCTCCGCTCCCCCTTCTCTCTCTCTCAGTATCAGCGGGATGTCCTGCGCATGCTCTCACCCCTCCGCTCCACCTTCTCTCTCTCTCTCAGTATCAGCGGGATGTCCTGCACATGCTCTCACCCCTCCGCTCCACCTTCTCTCTCAGTATCAGCGGGATGTCCTGCGCATGCTCTCACCCCTCCGCTCCCCCTTCTCTCTCTCTCAGTATCAGCGGGATGTCCTGCACATGCTCTCACCCCTCCGCTCCACCTTCTCTCTCAGTATCAGCGGGATGTCCTGCGCATGCTCTCACCCCTCCGCTCCACCTTCTCTCTCAGTATCAGCGGGATGTCCTGCGCATGCTCTCACCCCTCCGCTCCCCCTTCTCTCTCTCTCAGTATCAGCGGGATGTCCTGCGCATGCTCTCACCCCTCCGCTCCCCCTTCTCTCTCTCTCAGTATCAGCGGGATGTTCCGCACATGCTCTCACCCCTCCGCTCCCCCTTCTCTCTCTTTCAGTATCAGCGGGATGTCCTGCACATGCTCTCACCCCTCCGCTCCCTCTTCTCTCTCAGTATCAGCGGGATGTCCTGCGCATGCGCTCACCCCTCCGCTCCCCCTTCTCTCTCAGTATCAGCGGAATGTCCTGCACATGCTCTCACCCCTCCGCTCCCCCTTCTCTCTTTCAGTATCAGCGGGATGTACCGCGCATGCTCTCACCCCTCCGCTCCCCCTTCTCTCTCAGTATCAGCGGGATATCCTGCGCATGCTCTCACCCCTCCGCTCCCCCTTCTCTCTCTTTCAGTATCAGCGGGATGTTCTGCACATGCTCTCACCCCTCCGCTCCCCCTTCTCTCTCTTTCAGTATCAGCGGGATGTCCTGCACATGCTCTCACCCCTCCGCTCCCCCTTCTCTCTCAGTATCAGCGGGATGTCCTGCGCATGCGCTCACCCCTCCGCTCCCCCTTCTCTCTCAGTATCAGCGGAATGTCCTGCGCATGCTCTCACCCCTCCGCTCCCCCTTCTCTCTCAGTATCAGCGGAATGTCCTGCGCATGCTCTCACCCCTCCGCTCCCCCTTCTCTCTCAGTATCAGCGGAATGTCCTGCACATGCTCTCACCCCTTCGCTCCTCCTTCTCTCTCTTTCAGTATCAGCGGGATGTCCTGCGCATGCTCTCACCCCTTCGCTCCCCCTTCTCTCTCTCTCAGTATTAGCAGGATGTCCTGCGCATGCTCTCACCCCTCCGCTCCCCCTTCTCTCTCTCTCTCTCAGTATCAGCGGGATGTCCTGCGCATGCTCTCACCCCTCCGCTCCCCCTTCTCTCTCAGTATCAGCGGGATGTCCTGCACATGCTCTCACCCCTCCGCTCCCCCTTCTCTCTCAGTATCAGCGGGATGTCCTGCACATGCTCTCACCCCTCCGCTCCCCCTCTCTCTCAGTATCAGCGGGATGTCCTGCGCATGCTCTCACCCCTCCGCTCCCTCTTCTCTCTCTCTCAGTATCAGCGGGATGTCCTGCGCATGCTCTCACCCCTCCGCTCCACCTTCTCTTTCTCTCTCAGTATCAGCGGGATGTCCTGCGCATGCTCTCACCCCTCCGCTCCCCCTTCTCTCTCAGTATCAGCGGGATGTCCTGCACATGCTCACCCCTCCGCTCCCCCTTCTCTCTCAGTATCAGCGGGATGTCCTGCACATGCTCTCACCCCTCCGCTCCCCCTCTCTCTCAGTATCAGCGGGATGTCCTGCGCATGCTCTCACCCCTCCGCTCCCCCTTCTCTCTCAGTATCAGCGGGATGTCCTGCACATGCTCTCACCCCTCCGCTCCCCCTCTCTCTCAGTATCAGCGGGATGTCCTGCGCATGCTCTCACCCCTCCGCTCCCCCTTCTCTCTCTCTCTCTCTCTCTCAGTATCAGCGGGATGTCCCGCGCATGCTCTCACCCCTCCGCTCCCCCTTCTCTCTCAGTATCAGCGGGATGTCCTGCACATGCTCTCACCCCTCCGCTCCCCCTTCTCTCTCAGTATCAGCGGGATGTCCTGCACATGCTCTCACCCCTCCGCTCCCCCTTCTCTCTCTCTCAGTATCAGCGGGATGTCCTGCGCATGCTCTCACCCCTCCGCTCCCCCTTCTCTCTCTCTCAGTATCAGCGGGATGTCCCGCACATGCTCTCACCCCTCCGCTCCCCCTTCTCTCTCTTTCAGTATCAGCGGGATGTTCTGCACATGCTCTCACCCCTCCGCTCCCCCTTCTCTCTCTTTCAGTATCAGCGGGATGTCCTGCACATGCTCTCACCCCTCCGCTCCCCCTTCTCTCTCAGTATCAGCGGGATGTCCTGCGCATGCGCTCACCCCTCCGCTCCCCCTTCTCTCTCTCTCTCAGTATCAGTGGGATGTCCTGCGCATGCTCTCACCCCTCCGCTCCCCCTTCTCTCTCTCTCTCAGTATCAGCGGGATGTCCTGCACATGCTCTCACCCCTCCGCTCCCCCTTCTCTCTCTCTCAGTATCAGCGGGATGTCCTGCACATGCTCTCACCCCTCCGCTCCCCCTTCTCTCTCAGTATCAGCGGGATGTCCTGCGCATGCTCTCACCCCTCCGCTCCCCCTTCTCTCTCTCTTTCAGTATCAGCGGGATGTCCTGCACATGCTCTCACCCCTCCGCTCCCCCTTCTCTCTCTTTCAGTATCAGCGGGATGTCCTGCGCATGCTCTCACCCCTCCGCTCCCCCTTCTCTCTCAGTATCAGCGGGATGTCCTGCGCATGCTCTCACCCCTCCGCTCCCCCTTCTCTCTCTCTTTCAGTATCAGCGGGATGTCCTGCACATGCTCTCACCCCTCCGCTCCCCCTTCTCTCTCTTTCAGTATCAGCGGGATGTCCTGCACATGCTCTCACCCCTCCGCTCCCCCTCTCTCTCAGTATCAGCGGGATGTCCTGCACATGCTCTCACCCCTCCGCTCCCCCTTCTTTCTCTCTCAGTATCAGCGGGATGTCCTGCACATGTTCTCATCCCTCCGCTCCCCCTTCTCTCTCTTTCAGTATCAGCGGGCTGGGCCGCAATATCATCCTGACCACGGTGCCGGCCGGGACCAAGCTCATCGCAGGAAACAAACCAGTCAGCTTCCTGACCGCACAGCAACTGCAACAGCTGCAGCAGCAGGGCCAGGCCACGCAGGTAGGTACCACACGGGGGCGCCAAACCACCAGCACACCCACCTTATATACAGACCCCGCCCCCTGCCATCCTGCAATGTGACATCTGTCCTTTCCCCCGATCGGGGATGCCCCACTGTGTGAAACCCCCCAGATCGCCGATGCCAACGCACCTCTTCCCGGTCCTACGGTGCATGCGCGGCCGCTCGTCCAATCAGCTCGCTCAGAGCCGGTGACATCACATCGTCTTCCTTTCTAAGGCCAGCGGCTCTGAGCGTGCTAACAGCCGCATCCCCCGCTTCCCTCTAACAGGGCTGGCCATTTACAAATGCCTGACACGTGCCTTGCTAGAGGGATAGCGCAGATGCAGCCGTGGCTTGCACATGCGCCGTTGGACAGGGAAGCAAGGTAAGTGTATGGGGCCACCTGGGGGGTGTCACACAGTGATTTTGGATGCCCTGGGGGTGGAAATCAATCAGGAATCTTATAGATTCCGGGGCCGATCGTTGTGGGTTTTGGTCCACTTTAAAGTGGCCCAATCAGTGGAAGTGCAGGTCCTGGTGTCTAAAAGACTCCAGGATCACCCAACCAGCTTCCCCTGGGGCATCCCAATTTGGCTCTGATTGGACGAAAGCTCCTCATGCACCCTGGGAAAGGTGAGTTGAGTGGGCAAACTAGGGGGTTTCACACAGCCGGGCATCCCGATTGGGGACAAGGATATTGAAAATACTGGTGATTGGTCCATTTTTAATGTGTGCCAAAATCCACACGTGGGCCAGCCCTGGAATCTAAAAGATCCCAGCACTGGCTGCTAGCTTACCCTCGGGGCATCCTATACTGGATACCAGGGCAATGGAGATCTTACCCTGGGAAGGGAATGACCCGGCGGCCGCATCCCCAGCTCCCCTGCGGCAGCCTTTCTGAATGTCTGGGCGTGAGCGCGCGCACCCGAGCATCGTCCCGGGGATGCGACCAGCCGGCTGCACCCTCATCCGAGTGGCTCTTTAAACAGTGCCGCAGGTTCTTCGGCTGTGAAAACCCGGGTTTTCTTTTAAAGCTGGGCCACCGCCGAGCCAACCGCAGCGTCAGGCTGCTCGGGGGGGGGGGGGGCGGGGCCAGCAGATGAGCCGTTGCTCGGGGCTGATCCAGCGGATGTGCGGTCGACCCATTTTTGGGTTTCCATCCCCTTTAAAGTGACCCAATGCTGAGACAACCTCCGTTGGTATGCAGATGAGAGGCAGGTCTCTCCAGGTCTGGTGTGGGGGCGGGGCCAGCGGATGAGAAGCTGCTTAGGGGGTGGGGCCAGCAGATGAGCGGGGGACCCACTTTTGGGTTTCCATCCCCTTTAAAGTGACTCGACTCTGAGACAACCTCCATTGGTATGCAGATGGGAAACGGGTCTCTCCAGGTCTTGTGTCGGGGGCGGGGCCAGCGGATGGGCAGCTGCTCGGAGGGCGGGGCCAGCGGTTGAGCGGTGGACCCATTTTTGGGTTTCCATCCACTTTAAAGTGACTCAGCGATGAGGAACCGCCCTTGATATGCAGATGAGAGGCGGGTCTCTCCTGGTCGGGGGTGGGAGTGGCTTCTAGCTGAACAAAATGGCGGCGTTTTGGCGGAGCGCTTCCTAACTCCTCCCTCTTCTCATCCCCAGGTTCGGATCCAGACTGTCCCGGCCTCGCACCTCCAGGCGGCCGCCACCTCCCCGCTGCCCTCCAAGGCCATGCCCACTGTCGTCGTGACTACCAACCCGCCGCCTAAACCCGACCCGCAGTGACCTGGTCTGTCCGATGGCAGCCGAGCGAGCCCTGGTAGCCCCGCCCCCTCCACGTGGAAAGGCATCAGCTCCCGCGCACATGAAGTACGTTTCGCCTATGGAGCTGATCGATTTGCTTCATCGTGATCACGTGACACAGCACGGGGCGTTCCCCTGCGAACTCCCAGGACTGCGAGATACGCGTTTCGCCTTTTTTTTTTTCTTCTACGCGGATCAAACGCGAACGGTAAAGAAATAATTTATGTGTTGCCGCAGCGACTCAAATATATTTAAGATGTAAAAATAGATCCGCCATCTTTCATTCGGTTTGGGCGGAGCCGTGATGTGGAGTCGCCATCTTGCTTTACACACGAGCGCATTGCGCGGAATTCCCCACCTTTCATTCGATGTGGGGCGGAGCCTCAGCAGCCACGTGGTCACTTGTGCAGCTTTAAAGTCGTCCTAAAGTGAGTTAAAGTAGAACAAAACCCAGAAGCGGCCACCCAGGCTTCTAAAAAGATACCAGGGCCGGCCGCTGGCTTTCCCTGATTCAAGATGCCCCATCTTTCATTCAGTGTGGGCGGAGCCGCAGCAGCCATGCGGTCACTTGCCTTGTGCCACTTAAAAGTGGTCCTAAAGTGCATTAAAGTAGAACAAAACCCAGAAATTGCTGCCTTGGCTTATAAAAGATACCAGGGCCGGCCGCAGGCTTTCCCCCATTCGGGATGCCTCTGCTGTATGGAACCCACCAGGGCACCTGTAAACAATCGCCTTTCCCCACTCCCGCAGGCTCTCGTCCAATCAGAGCCTTTAGGCTAACAGCCCTGATTGTCATCACCTGCATCCCCGGGGGGACATGCACGTGTTTCCCGCCCCAGCCATTCAAATGGCAAAGGGCTCTAATTGGACGAGAGCCCGAGGAGAGGTGAGTTTTACTGGGTGAACATGGGGGGTATTAAACAGC
The DNA here is from genome assembly GCA_027917425.1 of Gastrophryne carolinensis. Taxonomy (NCBI): domain Eukaryota; kingdom Metazoa; phylum Chordata; class Amphibia; order Anura; family Microhylidae; genus Gastrophryne; species Gastrophryne carolinensis. The sequence continues at coordinate 863,861 of JAQIHN010000102.1, forward strand.
GGGGTGTCCCAATTTAGGATGCCCGGGGGGCACGGGACAAACCCTCGAAAAAACCCTCACACAGCGGGCAAAGACCAAATCCCAGGACAGTCCAAAATCCTGGGTTTTGGCCCACTTTAAAGTGGTCCAGGCATCCATTCTGTACATAATTGCCAGGAGCCTGCCCCCCCTCCCCCAAATCTCTACCTAAGTGCTGAAGGTGGGAGAGTGAGAGGTGGTGCTCGATGCAGAGAGGCGCGTGAGAAGTGCTGAAGGCGGGAGTGAGAGGTGGTGCTCGAGGAGGAGGGGCGCGTGAGAAGTGCTGAAGGCGGGAGAGTGAGAGGTGGTGCTCGATGCGGAGAGGCGCGTGAGAAGTGCTGAAGGCGAGAGAGTGAGAGGTGGTGCTCGATGCAGAGAGGCGCGTGAGAAGTGCTGAAGGCGGGAGAGTAAGAGGTGGTGCTCTATGTGGAGAGGCGCGGGAGAAGTGCTGAAGGCGGGAGAGTGAGAGGTGGTGCTCGATGCGGAGAGGCGCGTGAGAAGTGCTGAAGGCGAGAGAGTGAGAGGTGGTGCTCGATGCGGAGAGGCGCGGGAGAAGTGCTGAAGGCGGGAGAGTGAGAGGTGGTGCTCTATGTGGAGAGGCGCGGGAGAAGTGCTGAAGGCGGGAGAGTGAGAGGTGGTGCTCGATGTGGAGAGGCGCGGGAGAAGTGCTGAAGGCGGGAGAGTGAGAGGTGGTGCTCGATGTGGAGAGGCGCGGGAGAAGTGCTGAAGGCGGGAGAGTGAGAGGTGGTGCTCGATGTGGAGAGGCGCGGGAGAAGTGCTGAAGGCGGGAGAGTGAGAGGTGGTGCTCGATGTGGAGAGGCGCGGGAGAAGTGCTGAAGGCGGGAGAGTGAGAGGTGGTGCTCGATGTGGAGAGGCGCGGGAGAAGTGCTGAAGGCGGGAGAGTGAGAGGTGGTGCTCGATGTGGAGAGGCGCGGGAGAAGTGCTGAAGGCGGGAGAGTGAGAGGTGGTGCTCGAGGAGGAGGGGCGCGTGAAAAGTGCTGAAGGCGGGAGTGAGAGGTGGTGCTTGATGCGGAGAGGCGCGGGAGAAGTGCTGAAGGCGGGAGAGTGAGAGGTGGTGCTCGATGCGGAGAGGCGCGGGAGAAGTGCTGAAGGCGGGAGTGAGAGGTGGTGCTCGATGCGGAGAGGCGCGGGAGAAGTGCTGAAGGCGGGAGAGTGAGATGTGGTGCTCGATGCGGAGAGGCGCGTGAGAAACGCTGAAGGCGAGAGAGTGAGAGGTGGTGCTCTATGTGGAGAGGCGCGGGAGACGTGCTGAAGGCGGGAGAGTGAGAGGTGGTGCTCTATGTGGAGAGGCGCGGGAGAAGTGCTGAAGGCGGGAGAGTGAGAGGTGGTGCTCGATGCAGAGAGGCGCCTGAGAAGTGCTGAAGGCGGGAGTGAGAGGTGGTGCTCGATGCAGAGAGGCGCGTGAGAAGTGCTGAAGGCGGGAGTGAGAGGTGGTGCTCGATGCAGAGAGGCGCATGAGAAGTGCTGAAGGCGGGAGTGAGAGGTGGTGCTCGATGCAGAGAGGCGCATGAGAAGTGCTGAAGGCGGGAGTGAGAGGTGGTGCTCGAGGAGGAGAGGCGCATGAGAAGTGCTGAAGGCGGGAGTGAGAGGTGGTGCTCGAGGAGGAGGGGCGCGTGAGAAGTGCTGAAGGCGGGAGTGAGAGGTGGTGCTCGAGGAGGAGGGGCGCGTGAGAAGTGCTGAAGGCGGGAGTGAGAGGTGGTGCTCGATGTGGAGAGGCGCGGGAGAAGTGCTGAAGGCAGGAGTGAGAGGTGGTGCTCGAGGAGGAGAGGCGCGTGAGAAGTGCTGAAGGCGGGAGTGAGAGGTGGTGCTCGATGTGGAGAGGCGCGGGAGAAGTGCTGAAGGCAGGAGTGAGAGGTGGTGCTCGAGGAGGAGGGGCGCGTGAGAAGTGCTGAAGGCGGGAGTGAGAGGTGGTGCTTGATGCGGAGAGGCGCGGGAGAAGTGCTGAAGGCGGGAGAGTGAGAGGTGGTGCTCGATGCGGAGAGGCGCGTGAGAAGTGCTGAAGGCAGGAGAGTGAGAGGTGGTGCTCGATGCGGAGAGGCGCGTGAGAAGTGCTGAAGGCGGGAGAGTGAGAGGTGGTGCTCGATGCGGAGAGGCGCGTGAGAAGTGCTGAAGGCGGGAGAGTAAGAGGTGGTGCTCTATGTGGAGAGGCGCGGGAGAAGTGCTGAAGGCGGGAGAGTGAGAGGTGGTGCTCGATGCGGAGAGGCGCGTGAGAACGCTGAAGGCGGGAGAGTGAGAGGTGGTGCTCGATGTGGAGAGGCGCGGGAGAAGTGCTGAAGGCAGGAGTGAGAGGTGGTGCTCGAGGAGGAGGGGCGCGTGAGAAGTGCTGAAGGCGGGAGTGAGAGGTGGTGCTTGATGCGGAGAGGCGCGGGAGAAGTGCTGAAGGCGGGAGAGTGAGAGGTGGTGCTCGATGCGGAGAGGCGCGTGAGAAGTGCTGAAGGCAGGAGAGTGAGAGGTGGTGCTCGATGCGGAGAGGCGCGTGAGAAGTGCTGAAGGCGGGAGAGTGAGAGGTGGTGCTCGATGCGGAGAGGCGCGTGAGAAGTGCTGAAGGCGGGAGAGTAAGAGGTGGTGCTCTATGTGGAGAGGCGCGGGAGAAGTGCTGAAGGCGGGAGAGTGAGAGGTGGTGCTCGATGCGGAGAGGGGCGTGAGAACGCTGAAGGCGGGAGAGTGAGAGGTGGTGCTCGATGTGGAGAGGCGCGGGAGAAGTGCTGAAGGCAGGAGTGAGAGGTGGTGCTCGAGGAGGAGGGGCGCGTGAGAAGTGCTGAAGGCGGGAGTGAGAGGTGGTGCTTGATGCGGAGAGGCGCGGGAGAAGTTCTGAAGGCGGGAGAGTGAGAGGTGGTGCTCGATGCGGAGAGGCGCGTGAGAAGTGCTGAAGGCGGGAGAGTGAGAGGTGGTGCTCGATGCAGAGAGGCGCGTGAGAAGTGCTGAAGGCGGGAGAGTGAGAGGTGGTGCTCGATGTGGAGAGGCGCGTGATAAGTGCTGAAGGCGGGAGAGTGAGAGGTGGTGCTCGAGGAGGAGAGGCGCGTGATAAGTGCTGAAGGCGGGAGAGTGAGAGGTGGTGCTCGATGCGGAGAGGCGCGTGAGAAGTGCTGAAGGCGGGAGAGTGAGAGGTGGTGCTCGAGGAGGAGAGGCGCGTGATAAGTGCTGAAGGCGGGAGAGTGAGAGGTGGTGCTCGATGTGGAGAGGCGCGTGAGAAGTGCTGAAGGCGGGAGAGTGAGAGGTGGTGCTCGATGCGGAGAGGCGCGTGAGAAGTGCTGAAGGCGGGAGTGAGAGGTGGTGCTCTATGTGGAGAGGCGCGGGAGAAGTGCTGAAGGCGGGAGTGAGAGGTGGTGCTCGATGCGGAGAGGCGCGTGAGAAGTGCTGAAGGCGAGAGAGTGAGAGGTGGTGCTCGATGCAGAGAGGCGCGTGAGAAGTGCTGAAGGCGGGAGAGTGAGAGGTGGTGCTCGAGGAGGAGAGGCGCGTGATAAGTGCTGAAGGCGGGAGAGTGAGAGGTGGTGCTCGATGCGGAGAGGCGCGTGAGAAGTGCTGAAGGCGGGAGTGAGAGGTGGTGCTCTATGTGGAGAGGCGCGGGAGAAGTGCTGAAGGCGGGAGTGAGAGGTGTTGCTCGAGGAGGAGAGGCGCGTGATAAGTGCTGAAGGCGGGAGAGTGAGAGGTGGTGCTCGATGCGGAGAGGCGCGTGAGAAGTGCTGAAGGCGGGAGAGTGAGAGGTGGTGCTCGATGTGGAGAGGCGCGTGAGAAGTGCTGAAGGCGGGAGAGTGAGAGGTGGTGCTCGATGTGGAGAGGCGCGTGAGAAGTGCTGAAGGCGGGAGAGTGAGAGGTGGTGCTCGAGGAGGAGAGGCGCGTGATAAGTGCTGAAGGCGGGAGAGTGAGAGGTGGTGCTCGATGTGGAGAGGCGCGTGAGAAGTGCTGAAGGCGGGAGAGTGAGAGGTGGTGCTCGATGTGGAGAGGCGCGTGAGAAGTGCTGAAGGCGGGAGAGTGAGAGGTGGTGCTCGATGTGGAGGGGCGCGTAAGAATGCTGAAGGCGGGAGAGTGAGAGGTGGTGCTCGATGTGGAGAGGCGCGGGAGAAGTGCTGAAGGCAGGAGTGAGAGGTGGTGCTCGAGGAGGAGGGGCGCGTGAGAAGTGCTGAAGGCGGGAGTGAGAGGTGGTGCTTGATGCGGAGAGGCGCGTGAGAAGTGCTGAAGGCGGGAGAGTGAGAGGTGGTGCTCTATGTGGAGAGGCGCGGGAGAAGTGCTGAAGGCGGGAGAGTGAGAGGTGGTGCTCGATGCGGAGAGGCGCGTGAGAAGTGCTGAAGGCGAGAGAGTGAGAGGTGGTGCTCGATGCAGAGAGGCGCGTGAGAAGTGCTGAAGGCGGGAGAGTGAGAGGTGGTCTATGTGGAGAGGCGCGGGAGAAGTGCTGAAGGCGGGAGAGTGAGAGGTGGTGCTCGATGCGGAGAGGCGCGTGAGAAGTGCTGAAGGCGAGAGAGTGAGAGGTGGTGCTCGATGCAGAGAGGCGCGTGAGAAGTGCTGAAGGCGGGAGAGTGAGAGGTGGTGCTCGAGGAGGAGAGGCGCGTGATAAGTGCTGAAGGCGGGAGAGTGAGAGGTGGTGCTCGATGTGGAGAGGCGCGTGAGAAGTGCTGAAGGCGGGAGAGTGAGAGGTGGTGCTCGATGTGGAGAGGCGCGTGAGAAGTGCTGAAGGCGGGAGAGTGAGAGGTGGTGCTCGAGGAGGAGAGGCGCGTGATAAGTGCTGAAGGCGGGAGAGTGAGAGGTGGTGCTCGATGTGGAGAGGCGCGTGAGAAGTGCTGAAGGCGGGAGAGTGAGAGGTGGTGCTCGAGGAGGAGAGGCGCGTGATAAGTGCTGAAGGCGGGAGAGTGAGAGGTGGTGCTCGATGCGGAGAGGCGCGTGAGAAGTGCTGAAGGCGGGAGAGTGAGAGGTGGTGCTCGATGTGGAGAGGCGCGTGAGAAGTGCTGAAGGCGGGAGAGTGAGAGGTGGTGCTCGAGGAGGAGAGGCGCGTGATAAGTGCTGAAGGCGGGAGAGTGAGAGGTGGTGCTCGATGCAGAGAGGCGCGTGAGAAGTGCTGAAGGCGGGAGAGTGAGAGGTGGTGCTCGATGTGGAGAGGCGCGTGAGAAGTGCTGAAGGCGGGAGAGTGAGAGGTGGTGCTCGATGTGGAGAGGCGCGTGAGAAGTGCTGAAGGCGGGAGAGTGAGAGGTGGTGCTCGATGTGGAGGGGCGCGTAAGAACGCTGAAGGCGGGAGAGTGAGAGGTGGTGCTCGATGTGGAGAGGCGCGGGAGAAGTGCTGAAGGCAGGAGTGAGAGGTGGTGCTCGAGGAGGAGGGGCGCGTGAGAAGTGCTGAAGGCGGGAGTGAGAGGTGGTGCTTGATGCGGAGAGGCACGTGAGAAGTGCTGAAGGCGGGAGAGTGAGAGGTGGTGCTCTATGTGGAGAGGCGCGGGAGAAGTGCTGAAGGCGGGAGAGTGAGAGGTGGTGCTCGATGCGGAGAGGCGCGTGAGAAGTGCTGAAGGCGAGAGAGTGAGAGGTGGTGCTCGATGTGGAGAGGCGCGTGAGAAGTGCTGAAGGCGGGAGAGTGAGAGGTGGTGCTCTATGTGGAGAGGCGCGGGAGAAGTGCTGAAGGCGGGAGAGTGAGAGGTGGTGCTCGATGCGGAGAGGCGCGTGAGAAGTGCTGAAGGCGAGAGAGTGAGAGGTGGTGCTCGATGCAGAGAGGCGCGTGAGAAGTGCTGAAGGCGGGAGAGTGAGAGGTGGTGCTCGAGGAGGAGAGGCGCGTGATAAGTGCTGAAGGCGGGAGAGTGAGAGGTGGTGCTCGATGTGGAGAGGCGCGTGAGAAGTGCTGAAGGCGGGAGAGTGAGAGGTGGTGCTCGATGTGGAGAGGCGCGTGAGAAGTGCTGAAGGCGGGAGAGTGAGAGGTGGTGCTCGAGGAGGAGAGGCGCGTGATAAGTGCTGAAGGCGGGAGAGTGAGAGGTGGTGCTCGATGTGGAGAGGCGCGTGAGAAGTGCTGAAGGCGGGAGAGTGAGAGGTGGTGCTCGATGTGGAGAGGCGCGTGAGAAGTGCTGAAGGCGGGAGAGTGAGAGGTGGTGCTCGAGGAGGAGAGGCGCGTGATAAGTGCTGAAGGCGGGAGAGTGAGAGGTGGTGCTCGATGCGGAGAGGCGCGTGAGAAGTGCTGAAGGCGGGAGAGTGAGAGGTGGTGCTCGATGTGGAGAGGCGCGTGAGAAGTGCTGAAGGCGGGAGAGTGAGAGGTGGTGCTCGAGGAGGAGAGGCGCGTGATAAGTGCTGAAGGCGGGAGAGTGAGAGGTGGTGCTCGATGTGGAGAGGCGCGTGATAAGTGCTGAAGGCGGGAGAGTGAGAGGTGGTGCTCGATGCGGAGAGGCGCGGGAGAGTGAGAGGTGGTGCTCGATGCGGAGAGGCGCGGGAGAAGTGCTGAAGGCGAGAGAGTGAGAGGTGGTGCTCGAGGAGGAGGGGCGCGTGAGAAGCGCTGAAGGCGGGAGAGTGAGAGGTGGTGCTCGAGGAGGAGGGGAGCGTGAGAAGTGCTGAAGGCGGACGTGAGAGGTGGTGCTCGATGCGGAGAGGCGCGTGAGAAGTGCTGAAGGCAGGAGAGTGAGAGGTGGTGCTCGTTGCGGAGAGGCGCGGGAGAAGTGCTGAAGGCGGGAGTGAGAGGTGCTCGAGAAGGAGGGAGCGCGTGAGAAGTGCTGAAGGCGGGAGTGAGAGGTGGTGCTCGATGCGGAGAGGTGCGGGAGAAGTGCTGAAGGCGGGAGTGAGAGGTGGTGCTCGATGCAGAGAGGCGCGGGAGAAGTGCTGAAGGCGGGAGTGAGAGGTGGTGCTCGATGTGGAGAGGCACGTGAGAAACGCTGAAGGCGGGAGAGTGAGAGGTGGTGCTCGATGCGGAGAGGCGCGGGAGAAGTGCTGAAGGCGGGAGTGAGAGGTGGTGCTCGATGCGGAGAGGCGCGGGAGAAGTGCTGAAGGCGGGAGAGTGAGAGGTGGTGCTCGAGGAGGAGAGGCGCGTGATAAGTGCTGAAGGCGGGAGAGTGAGAGGTGGTGCTCGATGTGGAGAGGCGCGTGAGAAGTGCTGAAGGCGGGAGAGTGAGAGGTGGTGCTCGAGGAGGAGAGGCGCGTGATAAGTGCTAAAGGCGGGAGAGTGAGAGGTGGTGCTCGATGTGGAGAGGCGCGTGAGAAGTGCTGAAGGCGGGAGAGTGAGAGGTGGTGCTCGATGCGGAGAGGCGCGGGAGAAGTGCTGAAGGCGGGAGAGTGAGAGGTGGTGCTCGAGGAGGAGAGGCGCGTGATAAGTGCTGAAGGCGGGAGAGTGAGAGGTGGTGCTCGATGTGGAGAGGCGCGTGAGAAGTGCTGAAGGCGGGAGAGTGAGAGGTGGTGCTCGATGTGGAGAGGCGCGTGAGAAGTGCTGAAGGCGGGAGAGTGAGAGGTGGTGCTCGAGGAGGAGAGGCGCGTGATAAGTGCTAAAGGCGGGAGAGTGAGAGGTGGTGCTCGATGTGGAGAAGCGCGTGAGAAGTGCTGAAGGCGGGAGAGTGAGAGGTGGTGCTCGATGTGGAGAGGCGCGTGAGAAGTGCTGAAGGCGGGAGAGTGAGAGGTGGTGCTCGATGCGGAGAGGCGCGGGAGAGTGAGAGGTGGTGCTCGGTGTGGAGGGGCGCGTGAGAAGCGCTGAAGGCGGGAGTGAGAGGTGGTGCTCCATGTGGAGGGGCGCGTGAGAAGCGCTGAAGGCGGGAGAGTGAGAGGTGGTGCTCGATGTGGAGGGGCGCGTGAGAAGCGCTGAAGGCGGGAGTGAGAGGTGGTGCTCCATGTGGAGGGGCGCGTGAGAAGCGCTGAAGGCGGGAGAGTGAGAGGTGGTGCTCGGTGTGGAGGGGCGCGTGAGAAGCGCTGAAGGCGGGAGAGTGAGAGGTGGTGCTCGAGGAGGAGGGGCGCGTGAGAAGCGCTGAAGGCGGGAGAGTGAGAGGTGGTGCTCGATGCGGAGAGGCACGTGAGAAACGCTGAAGGCGAGAGAGTGAGAGGTGGTGCTCGAGGAGGAGGGGCGCGTGAGAAGTGATGAAGACGGACGTGAGAGGTGGTGCTCGATGCGGAGAGGCGCGTGAGAAGTGCTGAAGGCGGGAGAGTAAGAGGTGGTGCTCGTTGCGGAGAGGCGCGGGAGAAGTGCTGAAGGCGGGAGTGAGAGGTGCTCGAGGAGGAGGGGCGCGTGAGAAGTGCTGAAGGCTGGAGTGAGAGGTGCTCGAGGAGGAGGGGCACGTGAGAAGTGCTGAAGGCGGGAGTGAGAGGTGGTGCTCGATGCGGAGAGGTGCGGGAGAAGTGCTGAAGGCGAGAGAGTGATAGGTGGTGCTCGATGCAGAGAGGCGCGTGAGAAGCGCTGAAGGCGGGAGTGAGAGGTTGTGCTCGCGGAGGGGCGCGTGAGAAGTGCTGAAGGCGGGAGTAAGAGGTGGTGCTCGATGTGGAGAGGCACGTGAGAAACGCTGAAGGCGGGAGAGTGAGAGGTGGTGCTCGATGCGGAGAGGCGCGTGAGAAGTGCTGAAGGCGGGAGAGTGAGAGGTGGTGCTCGAGGAGGAGGGGCGCGTGAGAAGGGCTGAAGGCGGGAGTGAGAGGTGGTGCTCGATGTGGAGGGGCGCGTGAGAAGTGCTGAAGGCGGGAGAGTGAGAGGTGGTGCTCGAGGAGGAGGGGCGCGTGAGAAGTGCTGAAGGCGGGCGTGAGAGGTGGTGCTCGATGCGGAGAGGCGCGTGAGAAGTGCTGAAGGCGGGAGAGTGAGAGGTGGTGCTCGATGCGGAGAGGCGCGTGAAAAGCGCTGAAGGCGGGAGTGAGAGGTACTCGAGGATGAGGGGCGCGTGATAAGTGCTGAAGGCGGGAGTGAGAGGTGCTCGAGGAGGAGGGGCACGTGAGAGGTGACCGATGCGGAGAGGTGCGGGAGAAGTGCTGAAGGCGAGAGAGTGAGAGGTAGTGCTCGATGTGGAGAGGCGCGGGAGAAGTGCTGAAGGCGGGAGTGAGAGGTTGTGCTCGAGGAGGAGGGGCGTGTGAGAAGCGCTGAAGGCAGGAGTGAGAGGTGCTCGAGGAGGAGGGAGCGCGTGAGAAGTGCTGAAGGCGGGAGAGTGAGAGGTGGTGCTCGAGGAGGAGGGAGCGCGTGAGAAGTGCTGAAGGCGGGAGAGTGAGAGGTGGTGCTCGAGGAGGAGGGAGCGCGTGAGAAGTGCTGAAGGCGGGAGAGTGAGAGGTGGTGCTCGAGGAGGAGGGAGCGCGTGAGAAGTGCTGAAGGCGGGAGAGTGAGAGGTGGTGCTCGAGGAGGAGGGAGCGCGTGAGAAGTGCTGAAGGCGGGAGAGTGAGAGGTGGTGCTCGAGGAGGAGGGAGCGTGTGAGAAGTGCTGAAGGCGGGAGAGTGAGAGGTGGTGCTCAAGGAGGAGGGGCGCGTGAGACGTGCTGAAGGCGGGAGTGAGAGGTGGTGCTCCATGTGGAGGGGCGCGTGAGAAGCACTGAAGGCTGGAGTGAGAGGTGGTGCTTGAGGAGGTGCGTGGGAGAAGTGCTGAAGGCGGGAGTGAGAGGTGGTGCCCGAGGAGGAGGGGCGCGTGAGACGTGCTGAAGGCGGGAGTGAGAGGTGGTGCTCCATGTGGAAGGGCGCATAAGAAGTGCTGAAGGCGGGAGAGTGAGAGGTGGTGCTCGATGCGGAGAGGCGCGGGAGAAGCGCTGAAGGCGGGAGTGAGAGGTGCTGGAGGAGAAGGGGCGCGTGAGAAGTGCTGAAGGCGTGAGTGAGAGGTGCTCGAGGAGGAGGGGCACGTGAGAAGTGTTGAAGGCGGGCGTGAGAGGTGGTGCTCAATGCGGAGATGCGCTTGAGAAGTGCTGAAGGCGGGAGTGAGAGGTGGTGCTCGATGCAGAGAGGCGCGTGAGAAGTGCTGAAGGCGGGAGTGAGAGGTGGTGCTCGAGGAGGAGGGGCGAGTGAGAAGTGCTGAAGGCGGGAGTGAGAGGTGGTGCTCGATGTGGAGATGCGCGTGAGAAGTGCTGAAGGCGGGAGTGAGGGGTGGTGCTCGATGCGGAGAGGCGCGTGAGAAGTGCTGAAGGCGGGAGAGTGAGAGGTGGTGCTCGAGGAGGAGGGGCGCGTGAGACGTGCTGAAGGCGGAAGAGTGAGAGGTGGTGCTCGATGTGGAGAGGAGCGTGAGAAGCGCTGAAGGCGGGAGTGAGGGGTGGTGCTCGAGGAGGAGGGGCGCGTGAGAGGTGGTGCTCAATGCGGAGATGCGCGTGAGAAGTGCTGAAGGCGGGAGTGAGAGGTGGTGCTCGATGCAGAGAGGCGCATGATAAGTGCTGAAGGCGGGAGAGTGAGAGGTGGTGCTCGATGCGGAGAGGCGCGTGAGAAGTGCTGAAGGCGGGAGAGTGAGAGGTGGTGCTCGATGCGGAGAGGCGCGTGAGAAGTGCTGAAGGCGGGAGAGTGAGAGGTGGTGCTCGATGTGGAGAGGCGTGTGAGAAGTGCTGAAGGCGGGAGAGTGAGAGGTGGAGCTCGATGCGGAGAGGCGTGTGAGAAGTGCTGAAGGCGGGAGAGTGAGAGGTGGAGCTCGATGCGGAGAGGCGCGTGAGAAGCGCTGAAGGCGGGAGAGTGAGAGGTGGTGCTCGAGGAGGAGGGAGCGCGTGAGAAGTGCTGAAGGCGGGAGAGTGAGAGGTGGTGCTCGAGGAGGAGGGGCGCGTGAGAAGTGCTGAAGGCGGGAGTGAGAGGTGGTGCTCGAGGAGGAGGGGCGCGTGAGACGTGCTGAAGGCGGGAGAGTGAGAGGTGGGGCTCGAGGTGGAGGGGCGCATGAGAAGTGCTGAAGGCGGGCGTGAGAGGTGGTGCTCGATGCGGAGATGCGCGTGAGAAGTGCTGAAGGCGGGAGTGAGAGGTGCTCGAGGAGGAGGGGCACGTGAGAAGTGCTGAAGGCGGGAGTGAGAGGTGGTGCTCGAGGTGGAGGGGCGCATGAGAAGTGCTGAAGGCGGGCGTGAGAGGTGGTGCTCGATGCGGAGAGGCGCGTGAGAAGCACTGAAGGCGGGAGTGAGAGGTGCTCGAGGAGGAGGGGCGTGTGAGAAGTGCTGAAGGCGGGAGTGAGAGGTGCTCGAGGAGGAGGGGCACGTGAGAAGTGCTGAAGGCGGGAGTGAGAGGTGGTGCTCTATGCGGAGAGGTGCGGGAGAAGTGCTGAAGGCGGGAGTGAGAGGTGGTGCTCGATGTGGAGGGGCGCCTGAGAAGCGCTGAAGGCGGGAGTGAGAGGTGGCGCTTGAGGAGGAGGGACGCCTGAGAAGTGCTGAAGGCGGGAGTGAGAGGTGGTGCTCGAGGAGGAGGAGCGCGTGAGACGTGCTGAAGGCGGGAGAGTGAGAGGTGGTGCTCGAGGAGGAGGGAGCGTGTGAGACGTGCTGAAGGCGGGAGAGTGAGAGGTGGTGCTCGAGGAGGAGGAGCGCGTGAGACGTGCTGAAGGCGGGAGAGTGAGAGGTGGTGCTCGAGGAGGAGGAGCGCGTGAGACGTGCTGAAGGCGGGAGAGTGAGAGGTGGTGCTCGAGGAGGAGGAGCGCGTGAGACGTGCTGAAGGCGGAAGAGTGAGAGGTGGTGCTCGATGTGGAGAGGAGCGTGAGAAGCGCTGAAGGCGGGAGTGAGGGGTGGTGCTCGAGGAGGAGGGGCGCGTGAGAGGTGGTGCTCAATGCGGAGATGCGCGTGAGAAGTGCTGAAGGCGGGAGTGAGAGGTGGTGCTCGATGCAGAGAGGCGCATGATAAGTGCTGAAGGCGGGAGAGTGAGAGGTGGTGCTCGATGCGGAGAGGCGCGTGAGAAGTGCTGAAGGCGGGAGAGTGAGAGGTGGTGCTCGATGCGGAGAGGCGCGTGAGAAGTGCTGAAGGCGGGAGTGAGAGGTGGTGCTCGATGCGGAGAGGCGTGTGAGAAGTGCTGAAGGCGGGAGAGTGAGAGGTGGAGCTCGATGCGGAGAGGCGCGTGAGAAGCGCTGAAGGCGGGAGAGTGAGAGGTGGTGCTCGAGGAGGAGGGAGCGCGTGAGAAGTGCTGAAGGCGGGAGAGTGAGAGGTGGTGCTCGAGGAGGAGGGGCGCGTGAGAAGTGCTGAAGGCGGGAGTGAGAGGTGGTGCTCGAGGAGGAGGGGCGCGTGAGACGTGCTGAAGGCCGGAGAGTGAGAGGTGGGGCTCGAGGTGGAGGGGCGCATGAGAAGTGCTGAAGGCGGGCGTGAGAGGTGGTGCTCGATGCGGAGATGCGCGTGAGAAGTGCTGAAGGCGGGAGTGAGAGGTGCTCGAGGAGGAGGGGCACGTGAGCAGTGCTGAAGGCGGGAGTGAGAGGTGGTGCTCGAGGTGGAGGGGCGCATGAGAAGTGCTGAAGGCGGGCGTGAGAGGTGGTGCTCGATGCGGAGAGGCGCGTGAGAAGCACTGAAGGCGGGAGTGAGAGGTGCTCGAGGAGGAGGGGCGTGTGAGAAGTGCTGAAGGCGGGAGTGAGAGGTGCTCGAGGGGGAGGGGCACGTGAGAAGTGCTGAAGGCGGGAGTGAGAGGTGGTGCTCTATGCGGAGAGGTGCGTGAGAAGTGCTGAAGGCGGGAGTGAGAGGTGGTGCTCGATGTGGAGGGGCGCCTGAGAAGCGCTGAAGGCGGGAGTGAGAGGTGGCGCTTGAGGAGGAGGGACGCCTGAGAAGTGCTGAAGGCGGGAGTGAGAGGTGGTGCTCGAGGAGGAGGAGCGCGTGAGACGTGCTGAAGGCGGGAGAGTGAGAGGTGGTGCTCGAGGAGGAGGGAGCGTGTGAGACGTGCTGAAGGCGGGAGAGTGAGAGGTGGTGCTCGAGGAGGAGGAGCGCGTGAGACGTGCTGAAGGCGGGAGAGTGAGAGGTGGTGCTCGAGGAGGAGGGAGCGTGTGAGAAGTTCTGAAGGCGGGAGAGTGAGAGGTGGTGCTCTATGCGGAGATGCGCGTGAGAAGTGCTGAAGGCAGGAGTGAGAGGTGGTGCTCGATGCGGAGAGGCGCGTGAGAAGCGCTGAAGGCGGGAGTGAGAGGTGCTCGAGGAGGAGGGGCACGTGAGAAGTGCTGAAGGCGGGAGTGAGAGGTGCTCGATGCGGAGAGGTGCGGGAGAAGTGCTGAAGGCGGGAGAGTGAGAGGTGGTGCTCGATGTGGAGGGGTGCCTGAGAAGCGCTGAAGGCGGGAGTGAGAGGTGGCGCTCGAGGAGGAGGGGCGCGTGAGACGTGCTGAAGGCGGGAGTGAGAGGTGGTGCTCGAGGAGGAGGGGCGCGTGAGACGTGCTGAAGGCGGGAGTGAGAGGTGGTGCTTGAGGAGGAGGTGCGTGGGAGAAGTGCTGAAGGCGGGACTGTGAGAGGTGGTGCTCGAGGAGGAGGGGCGCGTGAGACATGCTGAAGGCGGGAGTGACAGGTGGTGCTCGAGGAGGAGGGGCGCGTGAGACGCGCTGAAGGCGGGAGTGAAAGGTGGTGCTTGAGGAGGAGGTGCGTGGGAGAAGTGCTGAAGGCGGGACTGTGAGAGGTGGTGCTCGAGGAGGAGGGAGCGCGTGAGAAGTGCTGAAGGCGGGAGTGAGAGGTGGCGCTCGAGGAGGAGGGAGCGCGTGAGAGGTGGTGCTCGATGCGGAGAGGCGCGTGAGAAGTGCTGAAGGCGGGAGCGAGAGGTGGTGCTCGAGGACAGGGAGGGTGGTGGCTGCGTCTGGATCGGTATCAGTGGATTTAGAAGCCCTAACTGAATGTCCTAGAAGATCCAAGATGGCGTCTGGACGGCAGCTACGGCGGGAGGCTCCTGCTGCAGAGACTAATACACAGTAATTCCTTGTTCATCTCACTATGTACTTGGCGAACAGTACATTGATATGTGAGGAAATGTAAGGAGGGGTCCCGGCTGGAGAGAGCTTTGGAGGTTAGTGTTAACAGTCAAAAAAAAAAAATCGAGCTCCAATGCTGCACTCTGTTTCCCCGCATTGCGCAGAGATATAAAACGGGCATCACGTGACCCCACAAGCAGAGGCGGGGCTATGTGTTCAGCACTGCATAGAAGGGTTATCCAGCATCCTTCTCCTCAAACCCTCTGTTGCAAGGCAGGTCCCCAAGCCGCCTGTGGCTTCCCGGCTGCAGGTTGGGGGAAGCCTCTGCTATAAGGTGATGTCCTATATGGTGCTTCAAGTTCTCACTCGAGATAATGTGTCATTCCCACCAAGTCCAGGTTCTGGAATGAAGGAGCCGACGTGGAGGAAGAGCCGACCCCACATCTCACGTCTTCCCCCCCCCGGGAACGTTAAGAGGGCTGGAAAATTGTGATCTAGCGGTTTTCTGATTTCGGGGACGTATTACGTTTTATCACTTTAGTTTAATCTCACTTTATTAAAGTTTTTGTCATACAGAAAAGAAAACACAGGTAGATCCATGGGACAAAAGCAAACAGCATATAGAGAGGAAGACTAAAGTTACAAACCATTACAGGGTTTAAGCAAGTACAAACTGTCACAAAATTGATTGTTCAACGTCTGTTTGATGGAGCATTCTACGCGGTGGGTGTGGGCTTCTTCCAGCACAGAAACAACCCCACACCACCGTAAATACACTTTAAACAATTAAATCAGGCCGGTGGAACCCTCCTCAATCCCCATCCGATAAAACTCTGCTGGCGAGTAATCAAGACAGTCACCACACACACCTACACACCCCTCTTCACCTACAAGCAGGGCACAGGCAATACACACTGATTCCATCCCACACTTACCCTGTGGAGAGTCTGATCAGTTCTGCTGTGGAATGATCAGATACAATCAGCCTGTAATCTGCCGGGTCACACACAGTCACCAGGCAGCAAGTTAATTGTGAGTCATTCACCCTTGTTACACTATATGATTAGATGCGCTTTCCCAATCATACAATGGATTAGTTACAATCGATCTTACAGTCTATGGGGTTAATACACATTACGAGCGATCATACAGTCTATGGGATTAATACACATTTACGAGCTATCATACAGTCTATGGTGTTAATACACAGTTACGAGCGATCATACAGTCTATGGGGTTAATACACATTACGAGCAATCTTACAGTCTATGGGGTTAATACACATTATGAGTGATCATAGTGTCTATGGGGTTAATACACATTACGAGCGATCATA
The DNA here is from genome assembly GCA_027917425.1 of Gastrophryne carolinensis. Lineage (NCBI taxonomy): Eukaryota > Metazoa > Chordata > Amphibia > Anura > Microhylidae > Gastrophryne > Gastrophryne carolinensis. The sequence goes on from JAQIHN010000102.1 coordinate 878,938, forward strand.
CAGTCTATGGGGTTAATACACCGTTACAAGCGATCATACAGTCTATGGGGTTAATACACATTACGAGCGATCTTACAGTCTATGGGGTTAATATACATTACGAGCAATCTTACAGTCTATGGGGTTAATACACAGTTACCAGCGATCTTACAGTCTATGGGGTTAATACACATTACGAGCGATCATACAGTCTATGGGGTTAATACACATTACGAGCGATCTTACAGTCTATGGGGTTAATATACATTACGAGCGATCATACAATCTATGGGGTTAATACACATTATGAGTGATCATACAGTCTATGGGGTTAATACACATTACGAGCGATCTTACAGTCTATGGGGTTAATACACATTACGAGCGATCATACAGTCTATGGGGTTAATACACATTATGAGTGATCTTACAGTCTATGGGGTTAATACACATTACGAGCGATCTTACAGTCTATGGGGTTAATATACATTACGAGCGATCATACAATCTATGGGGTTAATACACATTACGAGCGATCTTACAGTCTATGGGGTTAATATACATTACGAGCGATCATACAATCTATGGGGTTAATACACATTATGAGTGATCATACAGTCTATGGGGTTAATACACAGTTATGAGCGATCATACAGTCTATGGTGTTAATACACAGTTATGAGCGATCATACAGTCTATGGGGTTAATACACATTATGAGCGATCATACCGTCTATGGGGTTAATACACATTATGAGTGATCTTACAGTCTATGGGGTTAATACACCGTTACGAGCGATCATACAGTCTATGGTGTTAATACACCGTTACGTGCGATCATACAGTCTATGGGGTTAATACACATTTACAATCGATCTTACAGCCTATGGGGTTAATACACATTGACGAGGGATCATCCAGTCTATGGGGTTATTACACAGTCATACAATCTATGGGGGTAAATACACAGTTACGAGCGGTCATACAATCTTCAGAAACCAGGGGAGTTCTATGAGCTCCAAGTAAACCAGGTTGCCAAAAAGTTTGGCCCGTGCAAAATGGAAATGTTAAAATTTTAATAAAAAAATAGACAAAAATACAAATAATAAAAAAAAGACAATATACAAATGTGCAAAAAAAAGGTAGAAAATAAAAGGGGAGAAAATACTGAAAATCATGCACCTCATAAAGGGATACAAAGTCTTCAGCTTCCGAGGGTTAGGGGAGCAGTGGGTCAGACACACCACGATTAAGGATCGGACACTCTGTATGTGATCAAGAAAACTATTTCTCCCCCTGGATTTATTCTAGATTCCAAGGGGCTGGGAGACGGATGCCCCCCCCCCCCCCCGGGTCCCCCGAGCCTAGGAGCAAATTAGAAAATTATTTGTAGTCACCCTTTTAGTTACTTTTTACTCCAAGTTGCTCCACCCCCCACCTTTCCTTATCAGTGGTGTTTTCTGTTTCTAGATAAGGATTTATTGCCCCTGTGTCCAGAACTCAATAGACAAAAGTCTATTTTGTTATAGCATATTTGTAGGAATGCTGGGGATGAGGCAGAGGCGGAATCATGACATAGGATGTCACACAAACCACCCGCAGACCTTGCTGACAACCCAGAGATTAATGATGGTATCTCCTTCCCATTGCCACCCCACTCCGAAACCGTCAGGGGTCGGTCAAAAGAGAGGATGTTTGATGCGCCACAATGGTGCACGCACCTGCATCTCATGAGCCCCACCCCGGCTCCAAAATAAGGCAGCAACAAAAGTGCCAATGTCACATGGCTTTTTAACAGGGAGCGCCACCCGCGCCAGTGGAGGACCGCCAACCCCATCCGCACTGATAAAACTAGAGTCATTAGCGCCGGTGCTGTTTTTTCCCTTTTTAAGGACCAATGGGTGTTACCTCTGATTGCGCTCTCCCACAAGAGACGAGCAGCAAGGGGGGCGTCCTGCCCAGAGGCGCGCGTCCGTCTGCGGGCCGAGAGGAGAAGAGGGGCTTAAGCAGGCAGGCCCTGATAGGAGAGAGAAGCCCGATGTGCACGCGGAAAGGGGCGGGAAGATAAGATGTGGACGTGAGGGAGGGTAAGGGAGATGTGGGGAGTAGAGGGGGGAGATGGGGGGGAGGATACAAGAGAAGGAGAGAGCAAGAGAAACAGAAAAAGGAAGAAAAAAAACACACGGGGGGAAGGATTAGGGAGCTGGGCCTCCTGGGGGCGCTATGTCAGTGGCAGGCTTGTTGGATGGTGTTTGGTGCCTGCCCCGCTAGGCGTTGCCCGTTTGCAGGAAGGCCGAGGCAGAGTCCCTGAATCTTATTCAGTTTGTCCAGGTGGCCAGGAATTTCTCCATGTCCCCTTCCTTTCCCAAAACCACTCCCCCAAGCTTGGGGGACCGGAGGATTTCCAGTGCCTGGGTATGATCATTCTCCCTTCTGTTGAAAAGAATCTAAGGACACCTCTGTTTTGGCTACAGGGCCTGGTATTGGGTTTCATCAATTTATTTGGAGAGGTTGGTTTGAGGAAAGCGCAATTAGATAATATGAGCATCTCCTACTTGAGGGAAAAACCTGTATTTCCCAGGACAAATGCGGTGTGTTAATCAGTTCCAATTCAGGTGTAGCCCTAGATGGATAAAGATAAGTGTAGGTGCACTGTGGATAAAATGGGTGGTTAGTAATGACAGGCTAAAAGGGGGAGTAAAAAGGGTTAAGGTTCTCCGCGACCCTGTGAGATAAAATGGTTAGTGAGTATAATAGCAACAATAACGTTTTGTGTCGAGGGAGGTGTTTCCACCTATTAATTAAATCAGAAACAACTAGGTATCATTGCCTCTGACTAATTACACCTCAAAAATTGTTGAGGTCTTATTTGTCAGAGGCAATGATACCTAGTTGTTTATTGTTTTTAACATTGTTGCTATTATGTTTCTAGAGGGACGAAAAAATATATTCTTTCACTCCCAAAGCCACGCTAATTAAAAAAAAAAAAAAAACACATATAAAACTTTAACCTTATCTAAAATTATTCTACAAATACACAATTAGAATCCTGCGCAAGGAGTCAAAAAGCTGTGTCAGTCCAGTCTCTAGCAGCAACAAGAAAAAGCTATGTAAAAAACAGACAGACTCCGCGGGTAATAAGCCAAAAAGATTGATCAATCCTTTACAGTCTGTGGAAGTAAATTTCACCAACAGTGCTCCAATGATCTCACTCTGTGCACCAACCACCGGAATTTAAATACACGTACCAGAATGATTCTTTAGTTCAAGCCTGTCTCAATCAATACTGCCAAGGGTTAAACCCTAATAACGACCATCCATCCAATTGTTAAATCCTCCGTAGTAATCGTATGCTTTCCCAACCTGTCTTTTTCTTGTTTCAAAAGTATTCTTACCTCGTCAATGGTAGAGCACAGGCTCTACTCAAATCATCCAAAGCAGCCATTCAGAACAAGTGAAAGAGTGAAGGGAAAACCGCGCTACTAATCTTAGTGATCAATATCAAGGAAAACAATATATCTTAATATAGGGAAAATTATATCTTTGGGTGAAATATTTAACACTGCTCAATGTGCATTAACCCAAATATCCCTCTAGGTTATAAACATAAAGAATACCGATATGTCACAGAGCATAAATTAAACGGTTTAACTGGTCAGTCACAGCAAGGATACCATTACTTACGACGGACGTCCCTCCCCCCTCCTCCTGGACACCACTGGCCAAGGTGCAGAGTTGATAGGGTGAGAGTCTGGCCTAAATTATCCAAAGCTGTCTGAAACTTCTTTTAAATGTGAGTGCCCATTTTAATTTTTAATATGAAGATATTTGGTTAAAACTTTATTACGCCAGATTTCTCTATATTGGTTTATTTTCATGCTAAACTGTTTTTGGGACTATACTGCAAAGAAGAAAATATGCTGGCACCAGTGGCAAAGTAATTTTAAATAATTGTGGTGCAATGCTCTGGACAATAATTAGAAAAGTGGGGGGGTGCCCCACTATGAAAACCCCCCAAAAAGTACTGAACAGAGTCTTATAACTGCACAACACCAAGAATTAAAGTTAATAAGCAATTTTATTAGTCTCTGATAATTCTAAAAATTCCATTTTTTACAACAAAGAAAACACTATTAAAACACATATAAGACATGCTAAAATCAATACTGCCAAGAGGGGGCGCTAGTCCACATTACTGCCATATCCATCAATGTGGTTATAAATGTTTTTGGGACTAATTAAATTACCCACTGTGAAACATATTGAGTGGAAAGGATCCGATCCTTTGAGAAAGCATCTCTAGGAGATCAAGAAAGGCTTATGTTGATGCGTACTTTCACATGATCGGCTGGTAGGAGTTAAATACAGGTGGTGGGAAGCCGTCACGGCACACAAGGTGGATGCTTTCCTCCTATTAGTTGAATATCTTGAAAAATCACACTTGGAGCATGCGCTTTGGGATAATACAATAAGAGTATTCCAAAGTTTGGTAGCACAAGTCACTTGGAAGGCTCTACTTGGACTTACTCTCTACTAATGGCTGATACATATTAGAACATACGAACTGCCATGGCTGTGAATGTTTAGTTTGATTTCAGCCATTCAGAACAGACTATGCCGGTGGTTGGTGCACAGAGTGAGATCATTGGAGCACTGTTGGTGAAATTTACTTCCACAGACTGTAAAGGAGAGGATTGATCAATCTTTTTGGCTTATTACCTGCGGAGTCTATGTTTTTTACATAGCTTTTTCTTGATGCTGCTAGAGACTGGACGGACACAGCTTTTTGACTCCTTGCGCAGGATTATAATTGTGTATTTGTAGAATAATTTTAGATAAGGTTAAAGTTTTATATCTGTTTTTTTTTTTAATTAGCGCGGCTTTGGGAGTGAAAGAATATATTTTTTCGTCCCTCTAGAAACATAATAGCAACAATGTTAAAAACAATAAACAACTAGGTATCATTGCCTCTGACTAATTAGACCTCAACAATTTTTGAGGTGTAATTAGTCAGAGGCAATGATACCTAGTTGTTTCTGATTTAATTAATAGGTGGAAACACCTCCCTCAACACAAAACGTTATTGTTGTTAACATTGCTAATATTGTTGCTATCATACTCACTAACCATTTTATCTCACAGGGTCGCGGAGAACCTTAACCCTTTTTACTCTCCCTTTTAGCCTGTCATTACTAACCACCCATTTCATCACTTTATTGTTCATCAATTACACAAGGAACACACAACAACACCATAGAAACAATGAGAACAATACAATAAATAGTCCCAATAAGTTCTGTACCAGAGTAAGAGCAGACCCCACATCTTGTGTCTTCTCCCGGGAGCGTTCAGAGGGTTGGAGAATTGTGATCCAGCTGTTTTCTGATCAAGGGACGGATTAGGTTTCATCACTTTAGTTTAATGTCACTTTTTTAAAGTTTTTGTCATACAGAAAAGAAAACACAGGTAGATCCATGGGACAGAAGCAAAGAGCAGGATATAAAGAGGATAACCTGTTGTTTGCTTTTGTCCCATGGATGAACTTTATTGTTCATCAATTACACAAGGAAAACACGACGACTCCATAGGAACAATGAGAACAATACAATAAATAGTCCCAATAAGTTAGTTTATTAAGTGTTGTGATACATTTATGGCGCTATAAGCCCCACGGCTCCAGTATGGATACAGAAAGAGAATGGCTCAGCCCTATACATGAAATGCCCCTAAGTGCCTGGTGTCGCTCATATCGCTGCCTCTGGTTCTCTTTAAACCGGACCTTCAGCATCATTTAATCAAAAGCCCAAACCCTTTAAAAACTATTCCCCAGCATCTAAAATTAATATATTTAACGTTTTTGCGCATTTACTTTTTATTCTTTCCCCCACTGGCCTGCAACTCTGTTCAGCACTCTAGGATACGGGCGCCGCCATCTTGGCTCAGTAGTATCACCTACTGAGGAGAGAAGAGGGGTCAAAAGTGCAGGGGGCGGGATTATAGCTGTGCTTTGCACAGACAGAGCAGAGCTGAGGTCAGGAAAAGGTCAGCAATCCCAGAATGCAGAGCAGCAAAGTAAGAAGACACTTCCTGTTTGCAGGCAGCCTGCACCTCCATGGGCCGCCATTGTGGATATTTAAAGTCTCAGAAAATGCAGTAGATGCAGGTAGGATGATTTTTAATGTGAGCAATCTGTATGTACAGTGTGGGGGAAACATATATGATATGCTCTTACTTAGGGTGAAGGTCCATTTTAAGTCACGCAGAAGAGTCTTTACAGTAATATCCCTCTATCACCAGGAGGGGGCAGGTGTGTGCTGGAGATCATGTGAAGCCCAAACCCTCCCCTCTTCAGGTCCTCCTGCAGGATGGTATGTTTTTTGTCACCCTGCTAGTCCTTGTCCCAGGCTGGTAGCAGATGAGTAGTTGTGTCCGTGGTGCTCTCGTCCAATTTCTGGAACTCGATGTTGTCCCTGTCTGACGGGTTCTTATTTCTCGAGAGTAAGCTGAAATGAAAGTGCAAACCTGTTTACCATGTCTTTCAGAGCGTAAAAACTGGGGTTGGGGTGCCTCTTTTAATAAGGCCCTCTGCAATAATAAAGTGGGCAGGCAGGGCCTGTGCTCATTTCATACACAGGTCTGGGGACGACAATATCTCAGAGGGGGAGAGTGTAGGGACAGCGCTCATTTCATACACTGGTCTGGGGACGACAATATCTCAGAAGGGGAGAGTGTAGGGACAGTGCTCATTTCATAGACAGGTATGGGGACGACAATATCTCAGAGGGGGAGAGTGTAGGGACAGTGCTCATTTCATACACTGATCTGGGGATGACAATATCTCAGAGGGGGAGAGTGTAGGGACAGTGCTCATTTCATAGACAGGTATGGGGACGACAATATCTCAGAGGGGAGAGTGTAGGGACAGTGCTCATTTCATACACTGATCTGGGGATGACAATATCTCAGAGGGGGAGAGTGTAGGGACAGTGCTCATTTCATACACTGGTCTGGGGACGACAATATCTCAGAAGGGGAGAGTGTAGGGACAGTGCTCATTTCATAGACAGGTATGGGGACGACAATATCTCAGAGGGGGAGAGTGTAGGGACAGTGCTCATTTCATACACTGATCTGGGGATGACAATATCTCAGAGGGGGAGAGTGTAGGGACAGTGCTCATTTCATAGACAGGTATGGGGACGACAATATCTCAGAGGGGGAGAGTGTAGGGACAGTGCTCATTTCATAGACAGGTATGGGGACGACAATATCTCAGAGGGGGAGAATGTAGGGACAGTGCTCATTTCATACACAGGTCCAGAGATGACAATTCCTTGGAGGGGGAGAGTGTAGGGACAGTGCTCATTTCATAGACAGGTATGGGGACGACAATACCTCAGAGGGGGAGAATGTAGGGACAGTGCTCATTTCATAGACAGGTATGGGGACGACAATACCTCAGAGGGGGAGAGTGTAGGGACAGTGCTCATTTCATACACAGGTCCGGGGACGACAATACCTCAGAGGGGGAGAGTGTAGGGACAGTGCTCATTTCATAGACAGGTCCAGAGATGACAATTCCTTGGAGGGGGAGAGTAGGGACAGTGCTCATTTCATACACAGGTCCAGAGATGACAATTCCTTGGAGGGGCAGAGTGTAGGGACAATGCTCATTTCATACACAGGTCCAGAGATGACAATTCCTTGGAGGGGGAGAGTAGGGACAGTGCTCATTTCATACACAGGTCCAGAGATGACAATTCCTTGGAGGGGGAGAGTGTAGGGACAATGCTCATTTCATACACAGGTCCAGAGATGACAATTCCTTGGAGGGGGAGAGTGTAGGGACAGTGCTCATTTCATACACAGGTCCGGGGATGACAATTCCTTGGAGGGGGAGAGTGTAGGGACAGTGCTCATTTCATACACAGGCCCAGAGATGGCAATTCCTTGGAGGGGGAGAGTGTAGGGACAATGCTCATTTCATACACAGGTCCAGAGATGGCAATTCCTTGGAGGGGGAGAGTGTAGGGACAGTGCTCATTTCATACACAGGTCCAGAGATGGCAATTCCTTGGAGGGGGAGAGTGTAGGGACAATGCTCATTTCATACACAGGTCCAGAGATGACAATTCCTTGGAGGGGGAGAGTGTAGGGACAGTGCTCATTTCATACACAGGTCCAGGGACGACAATTCGTCGGAGGGGGAGAGTGTAGGGACAGTGCTCATTTCATACACAGGTCCGGGGATGACAATTCCTTGGAGGGGGAGAGTGTAGGGACAATGCTCATTTCATACACAGATTTGGGGACGATATTTTCTTGGGAGGGGGAGAGTGTAGGGACAGTTCTCATTTCATACACAGGTCCAGGGACGACAATTGTGCCGAGGGGGAGAGTGTAGGGACAGTGCTCGTTTCATATGAATGTCAGGGGTGACTGGTTTTAACATTGTGGGGTGGACTCACCTGCCTCTGTGGGCCATGCTTTAGTTGCTACAGCAGGAATTATGAAAGCCCTGCCCCCATATCACTTACCAATGGAGCGTCACGTATGCGGTGAGAGTGATGAGGAACGCCACCGCGTAATGCCAGTAGAATAGGATGGGGATGAAGGCCGCGTTGTGGTGGTCATTCTGGTCCCATGGCTTGGCTCCACAGGGCGGAAACATCACAAAGCCGATCTGAAATGATCATCGGTGATCAAACTCCGCCTCTACATATCACTTATGCTGGTACAAACCCCACCTCCACATCTCACTTATGCCGGTACAAACCCCACCTCCACATCTCACATATTCCAGTACAAACCCCGCCTCTACATCTCACTTATTCTGGTACAAACCCCGCCTCTACATCTCACTTATGCCGGTACAAACCCCGCCTCTACATCTCACTTATTCTGGTACAAACCCCGCCTCTACATCTCACTTATTCTGGTACAAACCCCGCCTCTACATCTCACTTATTCTGGTACAAACCCCGCCTCTACATCTCACTTATGCTGGTACAAACCCCGCCTCTACATATCACTTATGCTGGTACAAACCCCGCCTCTACATTTCCCTTATGCCGGTACAAACCCCACCTCCACATCTCACATATTCCAGTACAAACCCCGTCTCTACATCTCACTTATGCTGGTACAAACCCCGCCTTTACATCTCACATATTTCAGTACAAACCCCGCCTCTACATCTCACTTATGACTGTATAAACCCCGCCTCTACATCTCACATATTCCAGTACAAACCCCGCCTCTACATCTCACTTATGCTGGTACAAACCCCGCCTCTACATCTCACATATTCTAGTACAAACCCCGCCTCTACATCTCATTTATGCCAGAAAAAACTCTGCCTCTACATCTCACTTATGCCGGTACAAACCCCGCCTCTGTGTCTCACTTATTCCGTTAAAAACCCGGCCTCCACAAACCCCGCCTCTACATCTCACTTATGCCGGTACTGACCCCGCCTCTACATCTCACTTATGCCGGTACTGACCCCGCCTTTACATCTCACTTATGCCGGTACAAACCCCTCCTCTACATCTCACTTATGCCATTATAAACCCCGCCTCTACATCTCACTTATGCCATTATAAACCCCGCCTCTACATCTCATTTATGCCATTATAAACCCCGCCTCTACATCTCACTTATTCCTGTACAAACCCCGCCTCTACGTCTCACTTATGCCATAAACCCCGCCTCTACATCTCACTTATGCCATTATAAACCCCGCCTCTACATCTCACTTATGCCATTATAAACCCCGCCTCTACATCTCATTTATGCCATTATAAACCCCGCCTCTACATCTCACTTATTCCTGTACAAACCCCGCCTCTACGTCTCACTTATGCCATAAACCCCGCCTCTACATCTCACTTATGCCATTATAAACCCCGCCTCTACATCTCACTTATGCCATTATAAACCCCGCCTCTACATCTCACTTATGCCATTATAAACCCCGCCTCTACATCTCACTTATGCCATTATAAACCCCGCCTCTACATCTCACTTATGCCATTATAAACCCCGCCTCTACATCTCACTTATGCCATTATAAACTCCGCCTCTACATCTCACTTATGCCGGTACAAACCCCGCCTCTACATCTCACTTATGCCGGTACAAACCCCGCCTCTACATCTCACTTATGCCGATACAAACCCCGCCTCTACATCTCACTTATGCTGGTACTGACCCCGCCTCTACATCTCACTTATGCCGGTACTGACCCCGCCTCTACATCTCACTTATGCCGGTACTGACCCCGCCTCTACATCTCACTTATGCCGGTACTGACCCCGCCTCTACATCTCACTTATGCCGGTACTGACCCCGCCTCTACATCTCACTTATGCCGGTACTGACCCCGCCTCTCCATCTCACTTATGCCGGTACTGACCCCGCCTCTCCATCTCCCTTATGCCGGTACTGACCCCGCCTCTACATAAGAGTAAGGCCTCCCCTGCTCTGCTCCTTCATGCCCCCGCCCCTGCGGGGACACTTACCTGCCAGAACCAGGATCCCTGCAGGATTGCGAGGCTGGTGCGGAATAGTTGCAGTACGATGTGGTCCCTCAGGAAGACCTCCAGGGCCAGACACAGGAAGCCCGCCGAGGCCACCAGCAGCAGCATCGAGTGGCAGAGGCCCTCCAGGGGCGGCTGAAGCTTTGTGTGAGAGCTCATCAGGAGACCTGCCGACACACACACACCTCGGCCTGAAAATCCTTTTCTAATAAAGCGGACCCAAACCCAGAGTGTAAAAGACTGGTTAAATCCTTGCCTTATGGGCAACCCTGTATACTCGCCTCAATCCCAGGAGCAGGTCCGCGTCTGGGGGTGTGGCCGCTCACGTTGCACCATCGGGCATCCCAAACCGGGAAATCTCAAGGTGGACCTAAACCCATCCCGGCCGGCTTTGGGGTATAATAAAAGTTGGGGATGGTGGACTCTCGCTCTCTGGAGCATCCCAAATTGAGATGCCCCTAGGGAAATATCTTAAAGTGGACCAAAACCGATTCCAGCCGACTCCGGGGTCCTAGGTAAGTGCTCTCCAATTTGGGATGCCCTTCTGTGTAAACCCCCCTTTACCCTGTATACTCACCTCATCCTCACAGTGCATGTAGTGGCCCATAGGACAGCCAGGGGGGTCTCACACTGTGGGCATCCCAAATTGGGAAATCCCCAGGGAAATACCTTTAATTGGACCAAAACCCATTTTGGCCGGCTCTGCAGTTTAAAAAAATTCTGGGACTGGTCGGTTCCCTGTCCCCGGGTCATCCCGAATTGCAATGCCCCTAAGGAAATATCAAGACGCTAGTCGTAGGTAAGTGCTCTCCATTTTGGGATGCCCTACTGTGTAAACTCCCCTGTTTTCCCTGGCAAACACAGATTGCTCACATTAATCCGGACCCTCACCCTGAATTAGAGCCTATCTTATATGTTTCCCACACCCTGTACATACAGATTGCTCACATTAATCCGGACCCTCACCCTGAATAAGAGTCTATCTTATATGTTTCCCACACCCTGTACATACAGATTGCTCACATTAATCCGGACCCTCACCCTGTATAAGAGCCTATCTTATATGTTTCCCACACCCTGTACATACAGATTGCTCACATTAATCCGGACCCTCACCCTGAATAAGAGTCTATCTTATATGTTTCCCACACCCTGTACATACAGATTGCTCACATTAATCCAGACCCTCACCCTGAATAAGAGCCTATCTTATATGTTTCCCCCCTGTACATACAGATTGCCCACATTAATCCGGACCCACACCCTGAATAAGAGCCTATCTTATGTTTCCCACACCCTGTACATACAGATTGCTCACATTAAAAATCATCCTACCTGCATCTACTGCATGTTATGACCCTTTAAACATCCAAGATGGCGGCTCATGGAACATCAGGCAGCCTGCAAACAGGAAGTGCCTCCTGACTGTGCCGCTCTGCATTCTGGCATTGCTGACCTTTTCCTGACCCCAGCTCTGCTCTGTCTGAGCAAAGCACAGCTATAACCCGTCCCTGTTCTTTATCCCGCTCTCCTCTCCTCAGTAAGTGTGATGTTTCTGAATCAAGATGGCGGCGTCCGTATCCTAAAGGCCTGAACAGAGTTGCAGCCCAGTGGGGGAAAGAATAAAAACTTAAAATATTAATTTTAGATGCTGGGGAATGGTTTTATAAGGGTTTGGGCTTCTCAATAAATCATGGTGAAGGTCCGGTGTAATGTGCACTATTATAAAAGGCTAAAGAAATGCAGGTTTTTGTTTGTATTGTTGTTTTGCACTTGTTATTCATTGTCATTATTATTATTTGTTATGTGTGTAGCAGCTGCAGCCTCGTGAATTAATAAATGTTTTATTTTTAACGTATTTACTGTGAGTGCGGCCATTGCTCTGGGTTTGGGCGGTGGCTTCAGATTCCTTCCAGTGCAATTGTTTTATTCAGTGTTTTCCTTTTTGCATTGCTGCTTTGCATATCCGCCATCTTTGCTTGTTATTAGCTGAACATTATAAGGCACGGCTCTGATTGGACAAGAGCCCGCACATGCCCAGAGAGGGGACGTGCCACAGTAGGCTAGTAAATAGGACCTCACCTTCCATGAAGATGGCCAGGGCCAGGGCCAGACGGTCCAGCCCCTGAGGAAGCTTCAGGTTGGAGTAGCTCAGAAGGTCCACAAGTCCCGAGAGGACGAAGAAGATGTACATGGTGGAGTGCTGCCAACCCATCACGCCCACGAAGGTACCACTGCCCGGGTCCACCAGATGGAAGCGAGGGCCTGTGGGTGCGTAGTTCTCCACCACAGCCCCTGTGTAGAGAGCACACAACGTCAGTATATAGAGGCCCTGTGCAGAGAAGGATCGGTCATGTGACCTCACCCTGACCCTCCATATAAATCTCAGTATAAGGGCCGGCCAGCTCTCTCCTGTGCAGAGAAGGATCGGGGTCATGTGACCTCACCCTGACCCTCCATATAAATCTCAGTATAAGGGCCGGCCAGCTCCCTCCTGTGCAGAGAAGGATCGGTCATGTGACCTCACCCTGACCCTCCATATAAATCTCAGTATAAGGGCCGGCCAGCTCCCTCCTGTGCAGAGAAGGATCGGTCATGTGACCTCACCCTGACCCTCCATATAAATCTCAGTATAAGGGCCGGCCAGCTCTCTCCTGTGCAGAGAAGGATCGGGGTCATGTGACCTCACCCTGACCCTCCATATAAATCTCAGTATAAGGGCCGGCCAGCTCCCTCCTGTGCAGAGAAGGATCGGTCATGTGACCTCACCCCGACCCTCCATATAAATCTCAGTATAAGGGCCGGCCAGCTCTCTCCTGTGCAGAGAAGTATCGGGGTCATGTGACCTCACCCTGACCCTCCATATAAATCTCAGTATAAGGGCCGGCCAGCTCTCTCCTGTGCAGAGAAGGATCGGGGTCATGTGACCTCACCCTGACCCTCCATATAAATCTCAGTATAAGGGCCGGCCAGCTCTCTCCTGTGCAGAGAAGGATCGGTCATGTGACCTCACCCTGACCCTCCATATAAATCTCAGTATAAGGGCCGGCCAGCTTGCTCCTGTGCAGAGAAGGATCGGTCATGTGACCTCACCCTGACCCTCCACATAAATCTCAGTATAAGGGCCGGCCAGCTCTCCTGTGCAGAGAAGGATCGGTCATGTGACCTCACCTTGACCCTGCAGAGAAGGATCGGATGAGGAGAGATGACACCGCCATGTGATCCAACCAGTGACCTTACCAATTAGCGCAAAGACAAACTTGACTCCGCCCTCCGCCATCTCCATCCGTCGGTAGGTCCTCCCCCTCGGCACGCCGCGCAGGTAGAGGAGCGGGTACTTGATGGCCCACCAGAGCCCGAAGAGGAGGAAGGCGCTGCCCACCAGGCTGTGGCCCCGGAAATCCCCCATCGAGCCGTTCTGCAAGAGAAGAAAGGACGATCAAAGCCCCAAACCTCACCTGACCCTCACCTGAGGAGCTGCACACCTGGGGTCGTCAGGTGACTAATCGCACCTGTCCCCTTAGAGATATATCCGGGGACCACTTTATAGCTCCCTCGCGGAGTCGCATTTCCCATCATGCAACCCTTGGCCTGTGCCTAGGGCGGCCGCCTGCTATAGTGACATGAAGTCCAGTTGTCTCCTACTCTGCGTGAAGAAGTGACTCTACGTCATGAAACGCGTTGCTTTTTCCTTGGGGGGATACAGTGGCTGCCATGATTCACTATATGGATATGTAAGATTGGACATTTTTGTTCTTTTTGTATGATTTGCACCTACCTAAGTTAGATTGCACTAATGAATTAATGTTTTATGAGTAGGGGGGGCATGATTAACTTGTATAAATATATAAATGGCCCATACAAAAAATATGGGAGAACGCTATTTCAGGTAAAATCCTCTCTAAAGACAAGGGGGCGCTGTCTTCGATTGGAAAAAAAGGCGACAATCATTTTTTACCATAAGAACTATAAATCTATGGAAAAGCCTCCCACAGAAGCTTGTCACAGCATCAACCGCTGACAGCTTCAAAAAAGGATGAGATGCTTATTTAGAAGAAAATAACATTAACTGTTACTATTAGCGGTTATCAGTAAAACAAAAAAAACAAAAAATAAAATAAATGGCTTCCCCTATAAAATAAAATAAAAGATAACTTCCCCGAACCCAACACCCTTGGATGAACTTGATGGGCATATGTCTTATTTCAACCGTATTAACTATGTAACTATATAACTATGTAACTATATAACTATGTAACTATATAACTATGTAACTATATAACTATACGGTGACCCCGCAATACAGTTCCTCATGTTGCTGTGACCCCGCAATACAGTTCCTCATGTTGCCGTGACCCCGCAATACAGTTCCTCATGTTGCCGTGACCCCGCAATACAGTTCCTCATGTTGCCGTGACCCCGCAATACAGTTCCTCATGTTGCCGTGACCCCGCAATACAGTTCCTCATGTTGCCGTGACCCCGCAATACAGTTCCTCATGTTGCCATGACTGCCATTACTGTGACCCCGCAATACAGTTCCTCATGTTGCGGTGAACCCCGCAATACAGTTCCTCATGTTACTGTGACCCCGCAATACAGTTCCTCATGTTACCGTGATCCCGCAATACAGTTCCTCATGTTGCTGTGACCCCGCAATACAGTTCATCATGTTGCGGTGACCCCGCAATACAGTTCCTCATGTTACCGTGATCCCGCAATACAGTTCCTCATGTTGCCGTGACCCCGCAATACAGTTCCTCATGTTGCTGTGACCCCACAATACAGTTCCTCATGTTGCCATGACCCTGCAATACAGTTCCTTATGTTGCCGTGACCCCGCAATACAGTTCCTCATGTTGCCATGACCCCGCAATACAGTTCCTCATGTTGCCGTGACCCCGCAATACAGTTCCTCATGTTGCCATGACCCCGCAATACAGTTCCTCATGTTACTGTGACCCCGCAATACAGTTCCTCATGTTACCGTGATCCCGCAATACAGTTCCTCATGTTGCTGTGACCCCGCAATACAGTTCCTCATGTTGCCGTGACCCCGCAATACAGTTCCTCATGTTGCCATGACCCCGCAATACAGTTCCTTATGTTGCCGTGACCCCGCAATACAGTTCCTCATGTTGCCATGACCCCGCAATACAGTTCCTCATGTTGCCGTGACCCCGCAATACAGTTCCTCATGTTGCCGTGACCCCGCAATACAGTTCCTCATGTTGCCATGACCCCGCAATACAGTTCCTCATGTTGCCGTGATCCCGCAATACAGTTCCTCATGTTACTGTGATCCCGCAATACAGTTCCTCATGTTGCGGTGAACCCCGCAATACAGTTCCTCATGTTGCTGTGACCCCGCAATACAGTTCCTCATGTTACTGTGATCCCGCAATACTGTTCCTCATGTTGCCATGACCCCGCAATACAGTTCCTCATGTTGCCGTGATCCCGCAATACAGTTCCTCATGTTACTGTGACCCCGCAATACAGTTCCTCATGTTACCGTGATCCCGCAATACAGTTCCTCATGTTGCGGTGAACCCCGCAATACAGTTCCTCATGTTGCTGTGACCCCGCAATACAGTTCCTCATGTTACTGTGATCCCGCAATACAGTTCCTCATGTTGCCGTGAACCCGCAATACAGTTCCTCATGTTGCCGTGACCCCGCAATACAGTTCCTCATGTTGCCGTGACCCCGCAATAGTGGGAGATACGGGAGATAATTATACATTGGGGAACAGTGTGACTTACATCTTATAGTGTCTCTTATAGTATATGGGAAAATAGTGGGAGATATGGGGTATAATTATACATTGGGGAACAGTGTGACTTACATCGTATAGTGTCTCTTATAGTATATGGGAAAATAGTGGGAGATATGGGGGATAATTATACATTGGGGAACAGTGTGACTTACATCTTATAGTGTCTCTTATAGTATATGGGAAAATAGTGGGAGATATGGGGGATAATTATACATTAGGGAACAGTGTGACTTACATCTTATAGTGTCTCTTATAGTATATGGGAAAATAGTGGGAGATATGGGGATAATTATACATTGGGAACAGTGTGACTTACATCTTATAGTGTCTCTTATAGTATATGGGAAAATAGTGGGAGATATGGGGGATAATTATACATTGGGGACAGTGTGACTTACGAAGCGCTGGGTTAGAGCCTCATATTTGGGAATTTGGGGCGTTCTCATAGGTGGATTCTATACAAGACAATCTCTAGTGTCTAGACCCGGATGGCACCAACCTCCAGAATACAAATGTGGTTCAGCGCTCTGAAAATATCTCAAATACACATTATCAACAAATTCGGGGATGCCCAAAATTCCCCATAGAGTAAAAATTCTGAGTCTTACAATTGCACACACCCAAAAAATATGAAAAAATATATATTTATTTATTATATTTGTATCACAGTTAACAATACACTACAAGGACAATCTTAAAAAAGATACAAAGACAAACAGTATGGAAATGTGCCATGAGGGGGCGCAGGTGACTTATCATAAAAGTGCTTTATATCATCCCCATAAAGTGCATCAATAAATAATAGATCCTCCATAATTCATAAAAAATCCCCACATAATGAATATCAAGGCATAATCATAGTAAAAAGAAAAAAGGTCATATTACTTAGCTTATTTTAACCATATGTGAATCCAAATGGCAGGCAGTGCCGCCCCCCTCAAAGAAAAGCCCACGCGTTCCGAGACTCAGGGGTCTCTTCCTCAAGGCAGAGATAAGTTTGGGGTGAAAGGGCTTAAATCGGACAGGAGAGTGGGTTTTGGTCCACTTTAGGATGCAGATGCCCCTCCCACTCTGTGTGTATCCCATAGTATCAGCTCGGCTCCATTCAGACACTGCTTGTCTTTACATGGGGGCGTGTCCATACCTGCCATTCACCAATGCCCGCCGAGGGTACGCGCTCAGCTAACGGGAGGGCGGAGCTAAAGCTGCGCGCGGCGCATGCACCGAGGGGGTCCTCAGCTAGATGATTCAATAGCCTGGGTTTCACACGGTGAGTTTTGGTCCACTTTAAACACTCAGCGCATACCATGAGACCCGTCCGGTTTGGGATGCCCCGCTCTGTGATTGCCTAACCACCGGTGGCGGGTGCACAGCAGGTCTCATTGCCGGGCATGAATATTCATGGCAGTGAGTGCTGATTGGACAGGGCTCGCACTGTGGGGTGAGGTAAGCCAACAGGCGACCCCTGGGGCATCCCTAATCAGAGCCGGGTCTGTGGGTTTTGGTCCGCTTTGCCCTGTAATAGACACCAGGGAAGTAGATTCCTGGATGTGCTGCGGCCAATGAGCTGCGAGCCTTTCGTCTAATGCATAATAAGGAATGGATGGGTCATTAAAGAGGAACAAAACCCATGACACCCTAGAAGTTCCCCGATCTGGGATGCCCCGCTATGTGTATGGCCTAGTAGACTTACCTCATCCCAAGGCGCATGTGCGGGCTCCTCCAGGCAAATATGAATGGCTGGTGGCGGGTGCGTGTAGTGGGAGGGAATCATTGCAGATTGGAGGGGATCCCGCACATGCGCCGTGGGAGCTTAGACAATGCTAAGGTTTCAGCCAATCACATGGAGAGCCCTCATTGGCCAGTGACATCATACATACATGACATCACAATCTTAAATCAGTAGAGATCATCCCCTGTGAGGACAGCGGTCACAGCTTCTGGGTATCTGATGATGTCACAGCTTTAGTGAGCTGTGACATCATCAGCAAGCCCTTTTTAAAGAGGACCCAAACTCCTAATAATAAAACGCCGCCCTTTAGTAGGGGGCATCCCAAATCAGGACACCCCTGTTAAGCACTCTTGAGTTTTGGTCCGCTTTAACTATGGCTGGCTAGCATTGGTTGCTGATGGGATGCCCCTTGTTCTTGCCCCTGGCATCTACATGGTCGGGCAGCACTCAGCATTCTGCGCATGTGCCATGGAGAGCCCTCATTGGCCAGTGACATCATACACACATGACATCATAATCTGAAATCAATAGAGATCATCCCATGTGAGGTCAGCAGTCACTGAGGGTATCTCTGGCTACAGGTCCTCTTTAAAGAGCTGTGACATCATCAGCGAGCGCTTAAAGAGGACCAAAACTCTTATTAATAAAATGCTCACCTTTAGCAGGGGGCATCCCAATTTGGGATGTGAGAACCCCACGGTTTGCTCGGTATACTTACCTATGTGGGCATCCCACAGCGCATGTGCAGGCTATGTGCTCCATGATGCCGGCCGCGCATGCCCGAGCCAGCCAATCAGATCAGGCCTGGTGTAGGTGCGTGCCGGGGATGCCACACCGGCCCGTGCACGCGCTGTGAGATTGACCAGTAAGAATACAAAGCTCCAGGACGGGAGGCAGAGGATCAGCCGGGCCGCACATGTGCCGCGGGATCACCATATTGGTAAGGGGTCTTTTAGACTACCAGGTGGAGCTGAAGCCCAAGAAGACCAAAATCCAGGAATTTCACTAACCCAGGTGTCAGCGAACCGCGGGTCACGTGATCCAACTATCAACCAGGAACCTCCGGACACACAGACCGCTTTCACAAACCCCCGTCCGAGTCCGCCTAGCGGGACCTCCAGGCCCAAAGCCTGCGGACACACAGATTCTGGGCTAAGGCAAAAAGATCGCTCAAGTCAAATATAAGTTTTAATGCAATGAGCGCACACTAGGCAGTGATAACAAACATTTGGCTGTGATGGAATATGAATGAATACAAATGCTGTTCTGAGCCTGGCCCGGGGTTACCCCCTTTTATGCGGCAAAACCCTTTCACTCCCTCCCTTCTGTGGGACGGATTACCCCCTCCCACCGTTGTGTAGCCTGCTTTGGCACCTAAAACCCTTTAGGGGTTAAAACATTGAACAGGGGGGTCGTATGGCTCTGGATACGGCACCATGTCATGAGTCCAAAAATGGGGTCCCTAAATGGGTCAGAACCTTAGATCCCCATTTCTCTAGATTTCCTTTGTCGCAGAGCCCGGACTAACCTACCTCTGCGTGCGGTTCTGTGAGCCGGTTCTAGTTCTGTACCTGGCTTGGTGCTGGGACACATGGTGGTGCAGCTATGGTCCGATTTGTGTTGGTGCCGCTTGTCTGCGGCTGTGACTGTCCAACTAGCTGCAGACCCACTGGAGCCTTCCCAGGCTGGAGGTGTGAGAGAATCAGCAGGGAGTCTGTTATCTGCCCTGCTAAACCCATAAATATTAATTCCACTTCCTGGGGCAGATTAGGACCTGCTCATATTGATGACTAGGAAGCCTTAACAGGGGGAAATAAAGGGGAACTCCGGACTTGTATCAGTGATAAAATGAAATATTATAATGTTATATAATAATGTTTGCCCTATTCCTCACAGGATCGCACATGCGCTGTGGGATTGACTATATGGCTGATCTCAGGGGGTTTCACACAGTGGGGCCTTGCTGCTGGGAGGCCCTGTCTCTTTTCCTGCAGGAAGTTCATCTAACCGAAAAGCCTTGGGTGTCACTGGAATCATTGGAGGTCTCACCTGTCTGCAGAGACCCTACAATAAAGGATCAGAGCTTTACTGGTGGTAAGGGATCGACTTACATTAAAGGATCCACCTCTCGCCCTGTAAGGAAGGATCAGTAAGGTGGTAGAGGATCAGCGATCTCACCGGTGATAAAGGATCGGCACTGTCCCGGTGATAAAGGATCGGCACTGTCCCGGTGATAAAGGATCGGTACTGTCCCGGTGATAAAGGATCGGTACTGTCCCGGTGATCAAGGATCTGCGATCTCCCTCTGATAAAGGATCGGCTCCCGGTGTGAGATCCCGGGAATGTGACGGGCGCAGCCTCTTATATCCCGGCTGTGAGTAAGGAATAATTATCCCGTAACCTGTAATAACACAAATAAGACAATAAAAACTAATTTCCAGGGAAGGTCGGCCAATCAACGTGACCCGGCGTTATATTTGCTCATTAGCAATGCATGTTGCCCATCCAGTTTAGAGGTGACTACGACTGCAGATATTTTTAAAGCCATTAAAATATCTATATAACATTTTTGAGGTCCACTTTAAGAATTAAAGGCAAACTGTTAGTCCCCTGTCACACCTGGCTTCTTGCATTGGAGCAGGAACAACTAAAGTGGACCCAAATCCTCTGCAATGCAATCAGTGATCCTCCATCACATTTATACATTTTGTTCTCCAGGACCTCCAGGTCCTTCCCTGCCACCACTGGGTCCTTCTTCTGCCATCAATCATCCACAGTTCCTTACCACCTCCTGCAATGTCACCAGCAGGTCCTCTGCCACCACTGGATCCTCCCTGCCACCAATCATCCACAAATACTAATCACCTGCTCCAATGTCACCACCGGGTCCTCCTCTGCCACCACCTGGTCCTCCACTGTCACCACCTGGTCCTCCTCTGCCACCACCAGGTCCTCCTCTGCCACCACCGGGTCCTCCTCTGCCACCACCGGGTCCTCCTCTGCCACCACTGGGTCCTCTCCTGCCACCACCAGGTCCTCCCCTGCCAATAATCATCCATGTCATCATCAGGTCCTCTGCCACCAGCAGGTCCTCCCCTGCCGCCACTAGGTCCTTCCCTGCCACCAATCATCCACAGGTCCTTACCACCTCCAATGTTACCAGCGGCTCCTCCTATGCCACCACTGGGTCCTCTCCGCCATCACTGGGTCCTTCTCTGCCACCAATCATCAACAGGTCCTTACCACCTCCTTCAATGTCATCATCAGGTCCCCTGCCACCATGACATCCTCCCCTGCCACTAATCATTCACAGATACTATTCACCAGCTCCAATGTCACCACTGGGTCTGCTTCTGTCACCAGTGGGTCTCCTCCTGCCACCATGGTGTCCTTCTCTGCCACCAATCATCTACAGGTCCTTACCACCTCCTTCAATGTCACCACTGGGTCCTTGTCTTCCACCACGTGTCCCCCCCCGTCACCAATCATCTACAGGTCCTTGCCACCTCCTCCCATGTCCTCTCCTGCCACCACTAGGTCCTTCTTCTGCCACCAATCATCCACAGGTCCTTACCACTCCAGTGTCACCACCATGTCCTCTCCTGCCACCACCGGGTCCTCCCCTGTCACCAACCATCCACAGGTCCTTGCCACCTCCTCTAATGTTATCAGTGGTTCATCCTCTGCCACCACCGGGTCCTTCTTCTTGCACCAATCATCCACAGGGTGACCAGCAGCCGTGAAGGTCCCAGCGGTGACATCAGAGCATAAGCAGCATCAAGGACCAAAGGGCAATCAGCGACCCAGATTGGACCCAGTGGTGACATTGGAGGTGGTGGTAAGGACCTGTGGATGATTGGTAGCAGGGAAGGACCTGGTGGTGACAGAGGAGGACCTGGTGGTGACATTGGAGGAAGTGGTAAGGACCAGTTGATTAGTGATGGCAGAAGAGGGACCTGCTGGTGGCAACGGTGGACCCACTGGTGACATTGGAGGAGGTAATAATGACCTGTGGATGATTGGGGTCAGGGGAGGACCGAGTGGTGGCAAAGGAGGGACCTCTTGTGGCAGAGGAGGACCTGCTGGTGACATTGGAGGAGGTGGTAAGGATCTATGGATGATTGGTGGCAGGGGAGGACCTAGTGGTGGCAGAGGAGGACCCACTGGAGAGGACCACCTCCTTCAATGTCACCAATAGGTCCTCCTCTGCCACCACGGGTCCTTTTTCAGCCACCAATCATCCACAGCTACTAATCACCTGCTCCAATGTCACCACCGGGTCCTCCTCTGCCACCACCTGGTCCTCCACTGTCACCACCTGGTCCTCCTCTGCCACCACCAGGTCCTCCTCTGCCACCACCGGGTCCTCCTCTGCCACCACCGGGTCCTCCTCTGCCACCACTGGGTCCTCTCCTGCCACCACCAGGTCCTCCCCTGCCAATAATCATCCATGTCATCATCAGGTCCTCTGCCACCAGCAGGTCCTCCCCTGCCGCCACTAGGTCCTTCCCTGCCACCAATCATCCACAGGTCCTTACCACCTCCAATGTTACCAGCGGCTCCTCCTATGCCACCACTGGGTCCTCTCCGCCATCACTGGGTCCTTCTCTGCCACCAATCATCAACAGGTCCTTACCACCTCCTTCAATGTCATCATCAGGTCCCCTGCCACCATGACATCCTCCCCTGCCACTAATCATTCACAGATACTATTCACCAGCTCCAATGTCACCACTGGGTCTGCTTCTGTCACCAGTGGGTCTCCTCCTGCCACCATGGTGTCCTTCTCTGCCACCAATCATCTACAGGTCCTTACCACCTCCTTCAATGTCACCACTGGGTCCTTGTCTTCCACCACGTGTCCCCCCCCGTCACCAATCATCTACAGGTCCTTGCCACCTCCTCCCATGTCCTCTCCTGCCACCACTAGGTCCTTCTTCTGCCACCAATCATCCACAGGTCCTTACCACTCCAGTGTCACCACCATGTCCTCTCCTGCCACCACCGGGTCCTCCCCTGTCACCAACCATCCACAGGTCCTTGCCACCTCCTCTAATGTTATCAGTGGTTCATCCTCTGCCACCACCGGGTCCTTCTTCTTGCACCAATCATCCACAGGGTGACCAGCAGCCGTGAAGGTCCCAGCGGTGACATCAGAGCATAAGCAGCATCAAGGACCAAAGGGCAATCAGCGACCCAGATTGGACCCAGTGGTGACATTGGAGGTGGTGGTAAGGACCTGTGGATGATTGGTAGCAGGGAAGGACCTGGTGGTGACAGAGGAGGACCTGGTGGTGACATTGGAGGAAGTGGTAAGGACCAGTTGATTAGTGATGGCAGAAGAGGGACCTGCTGGTGGCAACGGTGGACCCACTGGTGACATTGGAGGAGGTAATAATGACCTGTGGATGATTGGGGTCAGGGGAGGACCGAGTGGTGGCAAAGGAGGGACCTCTTGTGGCAGAGGAGGACCTGCTGGTGACATTGGAGGAGGTGGTAAGGATCTATGGATGATTGGTGGCAGGGGAGGACCTAGTGGTGGCAGAGGAGGACCCACTGGAGAGGACCACCTCCTTCAATGTCACCAATAGGTCCTCCTCTGCCACCACGGGTCCTTTTTCAGCCACCAATCATCCACAGCTCCTTACCACCCCAATGTCACCACCTTGTCCTCCTCTGCCATGAGCGGTTCCTCCTCTGCCACCACTAGGTCCTCCCCTGCCACCAATCATCCACAGCTCCTTACCACCTCCTCCAATGTCACCACCAGGTCCTCCTCTGCCACAAGAGGTCCCTCCTTTGCCACCACTCGGTCCTTCCCTGACACCAATCATCCACAGGTCCTTACCACCTCCTCCAATGTCACCACCAGACACCTAACCCTCCAACTGCTCCCCAGACACCTAACCCTCCAACTGCTCCCCAGACACCTAACCCTCCAACTGCTCCCCAGACACCTAACCCCTCAACTGCTCCCCAGACACCTAACCCTCCAACTGCTCCCCAGACACCTAACTGCCCCCAACTGCTCCCCAGACACCTAACCCTTCAACTGCTCCCCAGACACCTAACTGCCCCCAACTGCTCCCCAGACATCTAACCCTCCAACTGCTCCCCAGACACCTAACCCTTCAACTGCTCCCCAGACACCTAACCATCCAACTGCCCCCCAGACACCTAACCCTCCAACTGCTCCCCAGACACCTAACCCTCCAACTGCTCCCCAGACACCTAACCCTTCAACTGCTCCCCAGACACCTAACCATCCAACTGCCCCCCAGACACCTAACCCTCCAACTGCTCCCCAGACACCTAACCCTCCAACTGCTCCCCAGACACCTAACCCTCCAACTGCTCCCCAGACACCTAACCCTCCAACTGCTCCCCAGACACCTAACTGCCCCCAACTGCTCCCCAGACACCTAACCCTTCAACTGCTCCCCAGACACCTAACCATCCAACTGCTCCCCAGACACCTAACCCTCCAACTGCTCCCCAGACACCTAACCCTCCAACTGCTCCCCAGACACCTAACTGCCCCCAACTGCTCCCCAGACACCTAACCCTCCAACTGCTCCCCAGACACCTAACCCTTCAACTGCTCCCCAGACACCTAACCCTCCAACTGCCCCCCAGACACCTAACCCCCCAACTGCTCCCCAGACACCTAACCCCCCAACTGCTCCCCAGACACCTAACTGCCTCCAACTGCTCCCCAGACACCTAACCCTCCAACTGCTCCCCAGACACCTAACCCTCCAACTGCTCCCCAGACACCTAACCCCCCAACTGCTCCCCAGACACCTAACCCCTCAACTGCTCCCCAGACACCTAACCCCCCAACTGCTCCACAGACACCTAACCCCCCAACTATTCCCCAGACACCTAACCCTCCAACTGCTCCCCAGACACCTAACCCCCCAACTGCTCCCCAGACACCTAACCCCTCAACTGCTCCCCAGACACCTAACCCCCCAACTGCTCCACAGACACCTAACCCCCCAACTATTCCCCAGACACCTAACCCCCCAACTGCTCCCCAGACACCTAACTGCTCCCCAGACACCTAACCCTCCAACTGCTCCCCAGACACCTAATCCCCCAACTGCTCCCCAGACACCTAACCCTCCAACTGCTCCCCAGACACCTAACCCCCCAACTGCTCCCCAGACACCTTAACCTCCAACTGCTCCCCAGACACCTAACCCCCCAACTGCTCCCAAGACACCTAACCCTCCAACTGCTCCCCAGACACCTAACCCTCCAACTGCCCCCAGACACCTAACCCTCCAACTGCCCCCAGACACCTAACCCTTCAACTGCTCCCCAGACACCTAACTGCCTCCAACTGCTTCCCAGACACCTAACCCTCCAACTGCTCCCCAGACACCTAACCCCCCAACTGCTCCCCAGACACCTAACCCCCCAACTGCTCCCCAGACACCTAACCCTTCAACTGCTCCCCAGACACCTAACCCTCCAACTGCTCCCCAGACACCTAACCCTCCAACTGCTCCCCAGACACCTAACCCCCCAACTGCTCCCCAGACACCTAACCCTTCAACTGCTCCCCAGACACCTAACCCTCCAACTGCTCCCCAGACACCTAACCCTCCAACTGCTCCCCAGACACCTAACTCTCCAACTGCTCCCCAGACACCTAACCCTCCAACTGCTCCCCAGACACCTAACCCTCCAACTGCTCCCCAGACACCTAACCCTCCAACTGCTCCCCAGACACCTAACCCTCCAACTGCTCCCCAGACACCTAACTGCCTCCAACTGCTTCCCAGACACCTAACCCTCCAACTTCTCCCCAGACACCTAACCCTCCAACTGCTCCCCAGACACCTAACCCTCCAACTGCTCCCCAGACACCTAACCCTCCAACTGCTCCCCAGACACCTAACCCTCCAACTGCTCCCCAGACACCTAACCCTCCAACTGCTCCCCAGACACCTAACTGCCTCCAACTGCTCCCCAGACACCTAACCCTCCAACTGCTCCCCAGACACCTAACTGCCCCCAACTGCTCCCCAGACACCTAACCCTCCAACTGCTCCCCAGACACCTAACCCTCCAACTGCTCCCCAGACACCTAACCCTCCAACTGCTCCCCATACACCTAACCCTCCAACTGCTCCCCAGACACCTAACTGCCCCCAACTGCTCCCCAGACACCTAACCCTCCAACTTCTCCCCAGACACCTAACCCTCCAACTGCTCCCCAGACACCTGCTCCCCAGACACCTAACCCTCCAACTGCTCCCCAGACACCTAACCCTCCAACTGCTACCCAGACACCTAACCCTCCAACTGCTCCCCAGACACCTAACCCTCCAACTGCTCCCCAGACACCTAACCCCCCAACTGCTCCCCAGACACCTAATTGCTCCCCAGACACCTAACCCTCCAACTGCTCCCCAGACACCTAACCCTCCAACTGCTCCCCAGACACCTAACCCCCCAACTGCCCCCCAGACACCTAACCCTCCAACTGCCCCCAGACACCTAACCCCCCAACTGCTCCCCAGACACCTAACCCTCCAACTGCTCCCCAGACACCTAACCCTCCAACTGCTCCCCAGACACCTAATTCTCCAACTGCTCCCCAGACACCTAACCCTCCAACTGCTCCCCAGACACCTAACCCCCCAACTGCTCCCCAGACACCTAACCCTCCAACTGCTCCCCAGACACCTAACTGCCCCCAACTGCTCCCCAGACACCTAACCCTCCAACTGCTCCCCAGACACCTAACTGCCCCCAACTGCTCCCCAGACACCTAACCCCCCAACTGCTCCCCAGACACCTAACCCTCCAACTGCTCCCCAGACACCTAACCCCCCAACTCCTCCCCAGACACCTAACCCTCCAACTGCTCCCCAGACACCTAACCCTCCAACTGCTCCCCAGACACCTAACCCTCCAACTGCTCCCCAGACACCTAACCCTCCAACTGCTCCCCAGACACCTAA
Organism: Gastrophryne carolinensis; assembly: GCA_027917425.1. Classification (NCBI taxonomy): domain Eukaryota; kingdom Metazoa; phylum Chordata; class Amphibia; order Anura; family Microhylidae; genus Gastrophryne; species Gastrophryne carolinensis. The sequence goes on from JAQIHN010000102.1 coordinate 905,945, forward strand.
CCCTCCAACTGCTTCCCAGACACCTAACCCTCCAACTGCTCCCCAGACACCTAACCCTCCAACTGCTCCCCAGACACCTAACCCTCCAACTGCTCCCCAGACACCCAACCCTCCAACTGCTCCCCAGACACCTAACCCTCCAACTGCTCCCCAGACACCTAACCCTCCAACTGCTCCCCAGGCACCTAACCCTCCAACTGCTCCCCAGACACCTAACCCTCCAACTGCTCCCCAGACACCTAACCCCCCAACTGCTCCCCAGACACCTAACCCTCCAACTGCTCCCCAGACACCTAACTGCCCCCAACTGCTCCACAGACACCTAACCCTCCAACTGCTCCCCAGACACCTAACCCTCCAACTGCTCTCCAGACACCTAACCCCCCAACTGCTCCCCAGACATCTAACCCTCCATCTGCTCCCCAGACACCTAACCCCCCCAACTGCTCCCCAGACACCTAACCCCCCAACTGCTCCCCAGACACCTAACCCCCCAACTGCTCCCCAGACACCTAACCCTCCAACTGCTCCCCAGACACCTAACCCTCCATCTGCTCCCCAGACACCTAACCCCCCCAACTGCTCCCCAGACACCTAACCCCCCAACTGCTCCCCAGACACCTAACCCCCCAACTGCTCCCCAGACACCTAACCCTCCAACTGCTCCCCAGACACCTAACCCCCCAACTGCTCCCCAGACACCTAACCCTCCAACTGCTCCCCAGACACCTAACCCCCCAACTGCTCCCCAGACACTTAACCCTCCAACTTCTCCCCAGACACCTAACCCCCCAACTGCTCCCCAGACACCTAACCCTCCAACTGCTCCCCAGACACCTAACCCTCCAACTGCCCCCCAGACACCTAACCCCCCAACTGCTCCCCAGACACCTAACCCTCCAACTGCCCCCCAGACACCTAACCCCCCAACTGCTCCCCAGACACCCAACCCTCCAACTGCTCCCCAGACACCTAACCCTCCAACTGCTCCCCAGACACCTAACCCTCCAACTGCTCCCCAGACACCTAACCCCCCAACTGCTCCCCAGACACCTAACCCTCCAACTGCTCCCCAGACACCTAACCCCCCAACTGCTCCCCAGACACCTAACCCTCCAACTTCTCCCCAGACACCTAACCCTCCAACTGCTCCCCAGACACCTAACCCTCCAACTGCTCCCCAGACACCTAACCCCCTAACTGCTCCCCAGACACCTAACCCTCCAACTGCTCCCCAGACACCTAACTGCCCCCAACTGCTCCCCAGACACCTAACCCTCCAACTTCTCCCCAGACACCTAACCCTCCAACTGCTCCCCAGACACCTAACCCTCCAACTGCTCCCCAGACACCTAACCCTCCAACTGCTCCCCAGACACCTAACCCTCCAACTGCTCCCCAGACACCTAACCCTCCAACTGCTCCCCAGACACCTAACCCTCCAACTGCCCCCCGGAAACCTAACCCTCCAACTGCTCCCCAGACACCTAACCCCCCAACTGCTCCCCAGACACCTAACCCCCAACTGCTCCCCAGACACCTAACCCTCCAACTGCTCCCCAGACACCTAACCCTCCAACTGCTCCCCAGACACCTAACCCTCCAACTGCTCCCCAGACACCTAACCCTCCAACTGCTCCCCAGACACCTAACCCTCCAACTGCTCCCCAGACACCTAACCCTCCAACTGCTCCCCAGACACCTAACCCTCCAACTGCTCCCCAGACACCTAACCCTCCAACTGCTCCCCAGACACCTAACCCTCCAACTGCTTCCCAGACACCTAACCCTCCAACTGCCCCCCAGACACCTAACCACCCCAACTGCTCCCCAGACACCTAACCCTCCAACTGCTCCCCAGACACCTAACCCTCCAACTGCTCCCCAGACACCTAACCCTCCAACTGCTCCCCAGACACCTAACCCTCCAACTGCTCCCCAGGCACCTAACCCTCCAACTGCTCCCCAGACACCTAACCCTCCAACTGCTCCCCAGACACCTAACCCCCCAACTGCTCCCCAGACACCTAACCCTCCAACTGCTCCCCAGACACCTAACTGCCCCCAACTGCTCCACAGACACCTAACCCTCCAACTGCTCCCCAGACACCTAACCCTCCAACTGCTCCCCAGACACCTAACCCTCCAACTGCTCCCCAGACACCTAACCCTCCAACTGCTCTCCAGACACCTAACCCTCCAACTGCTCCCCAGACATCTAACCCTCCAACTGCTCTCCAGACACCTAACCCTCCAACTGCTCCCCAGACACCTAACCCTCCAACTGCTCTCCAGACACCTAACCCTCCAACTGCTCCCCAGACACCTAACCCTCCAACTGCTCTCCAGACACCTAACCCTCCAACTGCTCCCCAGACACCTAACCCTCCAAATGCTCTCCAGACACCTAACCCTCCAACTGCTCCCCAGACACCTAACCCTCCAACTGCTCCCCAGACACCTAACCCCCCAACTGCTCCCCAGACACCTAACCCCCCCAACTGCTCCCCAGACACCTAACCCCCCAACTGCTCCCCAGACACCTAACCCCCCAACTGCTCCCCAGACACCTAACCCTCCAACTGCTCCCCAGACACCTAACCCCCCAACTGCTCCCCAGACACCTAACCCTCCAACTGCTCCCCAGACACCTAACCCCCCAACTGCTCCCCAGACACTTAACCCTCCAACTTCTCCCCAGACACCTAACCCCCCAACTGCTCCCCAGACACCTAACCCTCCAACTGCTCCCCAGACACCTAACCCTCCAACTGCTCCCCAGACACCTAACCCCCCAACTGCTCCCCAGACACCTAACCCCCCAACTGCTCCCCAGACACATAACCCTCCAACTGCTCCCCAGACACCTAACCCTCCAACTGCTCCCCAGACACCTAACCCCCCAACTGCTCCCCAGACACCTAACCCTCCAACTGCTCCCCAGACACCTAACCCCCCAACTGCTCCCCAGACACTTAACCCTCCAACTTCTCCCCAGACACCTAACCCTCCAACTGCTCCCCAGACACCTAACCCCCCAACTGCTCCCCAGACACCTAACCCTCCAACTGCTCCCCAGACACCTAACCCTCCAACTGCTCCCCAGACACCTAACCCTCCAACTGCTCCCCAGACACCTAACCCTCCAACTGCTCCCCAGACACCTAACCCTCCAACTGCCCCCCGGAAACCTAACCCTCCAACTGCTCCCCAGACACCTAACCCTCCAACTTCTCCCCAGACACCTAACCCTCCAACTTCTCCCCAGACACCTAACCCTCCAACTGCCCCCCAGACACCTAACCCTCCAACTTCTCCCCAGACACCTAACTGCCTCCAACTGCTCCCCAGACACCTAACCCTCCAACTGCTCCCCAGACACCTAACCCTCCAACTGCTCCCCAGACACCTAACCCTCCAACTGCTCCCCACACACCTAACCCCCCAACTGCTCCCCAGAGACCTAACCGCCTCCAACTGCTCCCCAGACACCTAACCCTCCAACTGCTCCCCACACACCTAACCCTCCAACTGCTGCCCAGACACCTAACCCTCCAACTGCTCCCCAGACACCTAACCCTCCAACTGCTCCCCAGACACCTAACCCTCCAACTGCTCCCCAGACACCTAACCCTCCAACTGCTCCCCAGACACCTAACCCTCCAACTGTTCCCCAGACACCTAACCCTCCAACTGCTCCCCAGACACCTAACCCCCCAACTGCTCCCCAGACACCTAACTGCCTCCAACTGCTCCCCAGACACCTAACCCTCCAACTGCTCCCCAGACACCTAACCCTCCAACTGCTCCCCAGACACCTAACCCTCCAACTGCTCCCCAGACACCTAACCCTCCAACTGCTCCCCAGACACCTAACCCTCCAACTGTTCCCCAGACACCTAACCCTCCAACTGCTCCCCAGACACCTAACCCCCCAACTGCTCCCCAGACACCTAACTGCCTCCAACTGCTCCCCAGACACCTAACCCCCCAACTGCTCCCCAGACACCTAACCCTCCAACTGCTCTCTGGGCTGCTCGTGCTAAAGGCATGTCTGCACTCACTGCACGGATGGGTAACATGCGGATGAAAAATTCCTAAGTGTGCACAAGCATTCAACAGTTATAAAAGATGCCGTGATATATAAAAAAATCCGCACCCACACAGACCGGGCGGGAGATGGCCCACGAGGCAACACAACCGGTTTCCGGACGGTTCCAGCAGTATGTCACTAGGTTTACAGCACCGAGTGTCAGCATGTCGGGTATAATTAAAGTTTATGGGGCGAAATTCCTCCCAGATAGAAAAATATTGACTCTCCAATTATAGGCTCCGGAGTGATTCAGCAGCCAACACTGTTTGGGGTGATTCAGCAGAAAGCCGGGTGCACCTGATGTCTACCTCTGAGCTTTTTATTTGTTGTCATTAGCCGGCTTAAAATTGATGAAAGAGCAGAGTGTCCCAAACCCGTCCTGGTGCATTTCCTGCGCGTCTCTCCAAGTCCCAAACCCATCCCAGATGCATGTGCGGCTCTGCATGTCCCAAACCCGTCCCAGATGCATGTGCGGCTCTGCATGTCCCAAACTCGTCCCGGGCATGTATGGCTCTGCATGTCCCAAACCCGTCCCGGGCATGTATGGCTCTGCATGTCCCAAACCCTTCCTGATGCATTTCCTGCGTGTCTCTCCAAGTCCTAAACCCGTCCCAGATGCATGTGCGGCTCTGCATGTCCCAAACCCATCCCGGGCATGTGCGGCTCTGCATGTCCCAAACCCGTCCCGAGGCATGTGCGGCTCTGCATGTCCCAAACCCGTCCCGGGCATGTATGGCTCTGCATGTCCCAAACCCATCCCGGGCATGTATGGCTCTGCATGTCCCAAACCCGTCCCGAGGCATGTGCGGCTCTGCATGTCCCAAACCCGTCCCGGGCATGTATGGCTCTGCATGTCCCAAACCCGTCCCGGGCATGTATAGCTCTGCATGTCCCAAACCCGTCCCGGGCATGTGTGGCTCTGCATGTCCCAAACCTGTCCCGGGCATGTGTGGCTCTGCATGTCCCAAACCCGTCCCGAGGCATGTGCGGCTCTGCATGTCCCAAACCCGTCCTGGGCATGTATGGCTCTGCATGTCCCAAACCCATCCCGGGCATGTATGGCTCTGCATGTCCCAAACCCGTCCCGGGCATGTATAGCTCTGCATGTCCCAAACCCGTCCCGGGCATGTGTGGCTCTGCATGTCCCAAACCTGTCCCGGGCATGTGTGGCTCTGCATGTCCCAAACCCGTCCCGAGGCATGTGCGGCTCTGCATGTCCCAAACCCGTCCTGGGCATGTATGGCTCTGCATGTCCCAAACCCGTCCCGGGCATGTATGGCTCTGCATGTCCCAAACCCGTCCCGGGCATGTATGGCTCTGCATGTCCCAAACCCGTCCCGGGCATGTGTGGCTCTGCATGTCCCAAACCCGTCCCGGGCATGTGCGGCTCTGCATGTCCCAAACCCGTCCCGGGCATGTATGGCTCTGCATGTCCCAAACCCGTCCTGGGCATGTATGGCTCTGCATGTCCCAAACCCGTCCCGGGCATGTATGGCTCTGCATGTCCCAAACCCGTCCCGGGCATGTGTGGCTCTGCATGTCCCAAACCCGTCCCGGGCATGTATGGCTCTGCATGTCCCAAACCCGTCCCGGGCATGTATGGCTCTGCATGTCCCAAACCCGTCCCGGGCATGTGTGGCTCTGCATGTCCCAAACCCGTCCCGGGCATGTGCGGCTCTGCATGTCCCAAACCCGTCCCGGGCATGTATGGCTCTGCATGTCCCAAACCCGTCCTGGGCATGTATGGCTCTGCATGTCCCAAACCCGTCCCGGGCATGTATGGCTCTGCATGTCCCAAACCCGTCCCGGGCATGTGTGGCTCTGCATGTCCCAAACCCGTCCCGAGGCATGTATGGCTCTGCATGTCCCAAACCCGTCCCGGGCATTTGCGGCTCTGCATGTCCCAAACCCGTCCCGGGCATGTATGGCTCTGCATGTCCCAAACCGGTCCCGAGGCATGTGCGGCTCTGCATGTCCCAAACCCGTCCCGAGGCATGTATGGCTCTGCATGTCCCAAACCCGTCCCGGGCATGTGCGGCTCTGCATGTCCCAAACCCGTCCCGAGGCATGTATGGCTCTGCATGTCCCAAACCCGTCCCGGGCATGTGCGGCTCTGCATGTCCCAAACCCGTCCCGAGGCATGTATGGCTCTGCATGTCCCAAACCCGTCCCGGGCATGTGCGGCTCTGCATGTCCCAAACCCGTCCCGAGGCATGTATGGCTCTGCATGTCCCAAACCCGTCCCGGGCATGTGCGGCTCTGCATGTCCCAAACCCGTCCCGGGCATGTGCGGCTCTGCATGTCCCAAACCCGTCCCAGATGCATGTGCGGCTCTGCATGTCCCAAACCCGTCCCAGATGCATGTGCGGCTCTGCATGTCCCAAACCCGTCCCGGGCATGTATGGCTCTGCATGTCCCAAACCCGTCCCAGATGCATGTGTGGCTCTGCATGTCCCAAACCCGTCCCAGATGCATGTGCGGCTCTGCATGTCCCAAACCCGTCCCGGGCATGTATGGCTCTGCATGTCCCAAACCCGTCCCAGGCATGTGCGGCTCTGCATGTCCCAAACCCGTCCCGGGCATGTATGGCTCTGCATGTCCCAAACCCGTCCCAGATGCATGTGCGGCTCTGCATGTCCCAAACCCGTCCCAGATGCATGTGCGGCTCTGCATGTCCCAAACCCGTCCCAAGGCATGTATGGCTCTGCATGTCCCAAACCCGTCCCGGGCATGTGCGGCTCTGCATGTCCCAAACCCGTCCTGAGGCATGTATGGCTCTGCATGTCCCAAACCCGTCCTGAGGCATGTATGGCTCTGCATGTCCCAAACCCGTCCCGGGCATGTGCGGCTCTGCATGTCCCAAACCCGTCCTGAGGCATGTATGGCTCTGCATGTCCCAAACCCGTCCCGGGCATGTGCGGCTCTGCATGTCCCAAACCCGTCCCAAGGCATGTATGGCTCTGCATGTCCCAAACCCGTCCCGGGCATGTGCGGCTCTGCATGTCCCAAACCCGTCCCGAGGCATGTATGTCTCTGCATGTCCCAAACCCGTCCCGGGCATGTATGTCTCTGCATGTCCCAAACCCGTCCAAGATGCATGTGCGGCTCTGCATGTCCCAAACCCGTCCCGGGGTATGCGTGGCTCTGCATGTCCCAAACCCATCCCGGGGCATCCGCAGCTCTGTGGGTCCCAAATCTGTTCCGGGGCATGCGCGGCTCTGCAGGTCCCAAACTCATCCAGGGGCATGCATGGCTCTGTGGGTCCCACACCCGTCCCGGGGCATGCGCGGCTCTGCTGGTCCCATTCCCATCCCAGATGCATGTGCGGCTCTGTGGGTCCCAAACCCGTCCCAGGGCATGTGCTATTCTGCAGGTTCCAAACCCGTCCCGGGGCATCCGCAGCTCTGTGGGTCCCCAAATCTGTTCCGGGGCATGCGCGACTCTGCAGGTACCAAACCTTTCCCTGAGCATGTGCAGCTCTACGGTTCCCAAACTCATCCAGGGGCATGCATGGCTCTGCAGGTCCCAAACCCATCCTGGGGCATGCGCACGTCTACGGGTCCCAAACCCATTCCGGGGATTGCGCAGCTCTGTGGGTCCCAAACCCGTCCCGGGGCATGTGCGGCTCTGCAGGGACAGGGAGACTTCACACAAGGTAACACAACCGGTTTCCGGAGGGTTCCAGCAGTGTGTCACTAGGTTTACAACACCGAGTGTCAGCATGTCGGATATAATTAGAGTTTATGGGGTGAAATTCCTCCCAGATAGAAAAATATTGACTCTCCAATTATAGGCTCCGGAGTGATTCAGCAGCCAACACTGTTTGGGGTGATTCAGCAGAAAGCCGGGTGCACCTGATGTCTACCTCTGAGCTTTTTATTTGTTGTCATTAGCCGGCTTATAGTAAATGAAAGAGCAGAGTGTCCCAAACCCGTCCCGGGGCATGTGCAACTCTGCTGGTCCCAAACTCATCCCAGGGCATGTGCAACTCTGCTGGTCCCAAACTCATCCCAGGGCATGCGCGGGATGTCACACAGCGGGGCGTCCCGAATCAGGATGCTGTGGTGGCATGGAAATAACAGAAACCTCAAAATCGAGTTTATATCTACTTTCAAAATGCTTCCTAAACCAAACAGAAAGTGATGTCACTCCCCCCCAGTGAGGTCACAGAGGGGCTCAATATCCAAGGACTGAAAAAGACATATGGCCTCGATTCAATAAAGGTAGAAAAAAATTCTCATGGTAGAAAAAGATTCAATTCATGAGAAAAAAGCCTGAGAATGTCGCTGTTACTGAATCACTAGATAAAAAGACAATGAAATTCAATGTCGCTGTTACTGAATCACCAGATAAAAAGACAATGAAAGACAATGTCGCTGTTACTGAATCACCAGATAAAAAGACAATGAAAGTCAATGTCACTGTTACTGAATCCCGAGATAAAAAGACAATGAAAGTCAATGTCACTGTTACTGAATCACCAGATAAAAAGACAATGAAAGTCAATGGCACATTTTTACTCCTAAGAAAAGTAGAGAACTGTTTCCTCCTTTCTACACTGTAGTAAAAGCTGCCATTGACTTTCATTGTCTTTTTATCTGGTGATTCAGTAACAGCGACATTGACTTTCATTGTCTTTTTATCTGGTGATTCAGTAACAGTGACATTGACTTTCATTGTCTTTTTATCTAGTGATTCAGTAACAGTGACATTCTCAGGCTTTTTTCTCATGAATTGAATCTTTAAAGGAGCAGTATCGGGAAATTTGCATTAAAAAAGATAAATAATTAAATAGCCGCACAATAGCTTCTAACATGTGTATAAATAATGTGGCGATAGAAAAAGGAAAAAATATCTGCCTTTCTTTTAAATTGTATAATGACAATGGCTCAGTCCATTTGCTGAATAGGGGGATCTGCTGGGTTGTATTTAGTGAGCTGCTTCATTTAGCCCACTGGTCTCCTGACACTGTAATCAGTGGTAACGGCTGTGTGTGTGTGAGGTGAGACCAGGTGACTCAAATGTGTAAAATCTATACAAAATAAACTAAACTGACTGAAAATGACTGAAATTCTTCTTTGAATAACTGCAGGAAAATCTAAAGGTATTAAAGTGGAACAAAACCCTGAGTGGCTGACCCTGAAGTCTATAAGACCCGGCCATTGACCTTCCCCCTTGGGCATTCTAAATCGGGATGCCCCACTGTGTGAAACGACCCCTGGATAACCACAGATCCCCCCATTTTTCTGGCATTTAGCCAGGCCGGGCGGCCAGGAAGGTTACTGCTCAGGCTCCCCATCTGCGTGCAAACAGAGCTGATTGGATGAGAGCCCGCGCATGCGCTGTGGGACAGGGAAAGGTACGTTTTCACAGGCGAACTTGGCGATTTCACATATCAGGGCATCCCAAGTCGAGATGCCCCTAGGGGCACAAAACAAAACTCCAGATAGTGAAAATCCTGGGTTGGGCTTTGCTCAAAACACACAAAGCTGAAAGAAAGATCATATGGAAAAATGAAAAATAAGAATATGAGAGAAAATGGTAAACTGAAAGATTCTGCAGCAGAGCCAACATGAAGGGAAAACTGTCAAAATCAGCTAAATGACTTCTAGAGCTTTTCTCTCTGTTTTAGATATATCAGTTCTGGCCAGGCAATGTTGCAATGTTGTTATCTTATGCTGGACGGCTGCCAGCACTGAACAGCTGAGACTTTGATACATTGTTTCCCCCCTCTCCTCAGCGTGGAACAGGCCAGAGTGTCGGGCCCCGACACTCAGCAGACATAAACATGAGCTATTAGTCTCCAGCTGCACAACACAGACATCATTTTTTTCTACATTTGTAATTCTTACTCCAACACTTACCTACATTCAAAGTACCATTTAAATATAAGTGACCAAGAAAAATTCGCCATACTGCTCCTTTAACTACCATCAGAATTTGTTTCTACCTTTATTGAATGGAGGCCATTGTGTTCGGAGTTGGCCTTTAACTTTCTGATGTTTTTTTAATATTCAGGGTCCTGATAACAGAGGAGCTTTGTGTTCTCGCCCTTCCTCTGTGTACATGAGAGACATCGGGATCCTTCCTCATTGGCAGCGATTGTCTCTTCCGTGTCCTCTGCCGAGGAGAATTTTCCAGGAAGACGGTGATGCAGTGTGTGACTGCGGGGGAGACATTAGAGTGTGAGCTCTGAGGGACAGGAGGTCATGTGACTGCTTCTATGTACAGCGCTGTGGTATATGTCAGCGCTATATAATGTATAATAACAGTGTGTGACTGCGGGGGAGACATTAGAGTGTGAGCTCTGAGGGACAGGAGGTCATGTGACTGCTTCTATGTACAGCGCTGTGGTATATGTCAGCGCTATATAAATGTATAATAACAGTGTGTGAGTGTGGGGGAGACATTAGAGTGTGAGCTCTGAGGGACAGGAGGTCATGTGACTGCTTCTATGTACAGCGCTGTGGTATATGTCAGCGCTATATAAATGTATAATAACAGTGTGTGAGTGTGGGGGAGACATTAGAGTGTGAGCTCTGAGGGACAGGAGGTCATGTGACTGCTTCTATGTACACCGCTGTGGTATATGTCAGCGCTATATAATGTATAATAACAGTGTGTGAGTGTGGGGGAGACATTAGAGTGTGAGCTCTGAGGGACAGGAGATCATGTGACTGCTTCTATGTACAGCGCTGTGGTATATGTCAGCGCTATATAATGTATAATAACAGTGTGTGACTGCGGGGGAGACATTAGAGTGTGAGCTCTGAGGGACAGGAGGTCATGTGACTGCTTCTATGTACAGCGCTGTGGTATATGTCAGCGCTATATAATGTATAATAACAGTGTGTGAGTGTGGGGGAGACATTAGAGTGTGAGCTCTGAGGGACAGGAGGTCATGTGACTGCTTCTATGTACAGCGCTGTGGTGTATGTCAGCGCTATATAATGTATAATAACAGTGTGTGAGTGTGGGGGAGACATTAGAGTGTGAGCTCTGAGGGACAGGAGGTCATGTGACTGCTTCTATGTACAGCGCTGTGGTATATGTCGGCGCTATATAATGTATAATACCAGTGTGTGAGTGTGGGGGAGACATTAGAGTGTGAGCTCTGAGGGACAGGAGGTCATGTGACTGCTTCTCAGTTCAGCTCATACGGGTGGAGGAGCAGGGTGTGCAGCATGGAATCTGACCCAGGAGGAGGTGATGGGAGCTGGGATCCTGGCGTCAGGAAAGTCCAGGGATTGAAGTCGGGCCTACAGCAGGACGCTGGAGAAGGATGTTCCTTGGAAATGGAGGTTGGTGAATCTAAGGAAAGTTTTGTTACTGTTCGGAAACAAATGCTTATGGGTCAGAAAGGAAAGTTTATGCTGCAAATGCGAATCTCCAAGTTGCGGGAGGAATTAAAGCAGGAAAATGATGTTAATAAGAAGGAGCAGATCTATGAAGCTATTGATCAGTGTGAGCAGGAATTAAATGCAATGAAAGATAAATGTGCTGCAGACAGTGGGGAGCCCCCTAAGATGGAGCACTGGTCCCCCCAGAGAGTCAGAGACGCCCGGCTACAGAGTATAAAGAGGAGAGACATTATTGCCAAGAAAGGCATTGATGAGGACACTGTGCTCACTGTAGTGACCCAAGGCTGCCCAGTGCGGGTGAGGCCGGGGACATTCAGGGGCAATCCAGCAAGCGAGGAGTTATCTCCCCCGGCTCCCTATACCTCTCATACTGACCAGTCTGATCTGCCAGATCCAGCAAGTAAGGAGTTATCTCCCCCGGCTCCCTATACCTCTCAGGCTGACCAGTCTGATCTGCCAGACCCAGCAAGTAAGGAGTTATCTCCCCCGGCTCCCTATACCTCTCATACTGACCAGTCTGATCTGCCAGACCCAGCAAGTAAGGGGTTATCTCCCCCGGCTCCCTATACCTCTCATACTGACCAGTCTGATCTGCCAGACCCAGCAAGTAAAGAGTTAAGGGTGGCAGCTCCTGTTACTAATGAACTGTGCAACACCCCAGATAATGCCGCCCCTGCAAGTGACACCCTGGGAATGTCTGTGAACAATATTGCTTCAGAAGTAATAATCCCTGGTATAGAGACTATGGAGCAAAATTTGCTTAATTCAGGTCTTGATCAGACTCCACAAATACCAGTGACTCCAGAGCCAGACATGCAAGTGATTCCTAATAGACCCATTATGGACTCTCAGATACTAACAATAGGAATGTCTGATCCAGAAACCCAGCGAGCGCAGCCAGCCAATGAGAACCCTGGCAGCCTATTAATTACAGAATCTGCATTACAGAACATTGTTACCAGTATCATTGGCACAAGTGAGGGCCCTGGAATCAGGATACCTCATAAGGATAAAAACCCTGGAACTAGCATGGCAAAAAATAATCCAGTGGCCAGTAACTCTAAGGCACAAGACCAAGACCCGACTCCCCAGCAGAGGCGGCTCTTCTCCAGCGTCACAGGACTGGCAAACCCACCGGCACAGAGGAGGAACGCGGTGAGAATAAAATATGTGGGGCCAGAGGAGGATCTCCCCACCAGGCAGTACATTGGGAGAACTCTGATAAAGGACTTCATGAAGTTTGAGGCTGCTGAAATCTTTGCTTTAATTCATGTTCCCTCCAGCAGGTTATATGACATCAGTTTTAAGCTGCCGCACAGCCTGGATCTTTTCTGGGATATCTATAACAAGACTCGTGATAATGAAATCTGGAAAAATCTTCATGTAATCCAGTTGTCTAAACCCCAGGCAGTTACAGTCACCATTTTGTTCCAGTCTGAGGTGGTGGCCCTGGCAGACGTGCTGCATTGGATAGGCCGGCAATGCAAGGTGCTCAGCCAACCTGCCAAGATCTTTGATGAAGAAGGATTCTGGAATGGTGGATACACTATTAAAGTGCAGCTGACCCAGGAAAATGGGGTAACCAGGCACCTGCCACATGCCTTTTACCTGGGCCCTGATAGGGGCATATGTTACTACCCCGGGCAGCCCAGGCGCTGCCATAAATGTGGAGGCAGACATTTGGCTTTTAGCTGCCCTCATATAAAGTGCTCATTGTGTGGGGAGCTTGGGCACACAAAGGACTCGTGTACAGGTATTATTGTGTGTAACCTGTGCTCAGGAGTGGGGCATACATTCCGCCAGTGCCCTCATGCCCAGCATAATAAAACTACTGACCTGCTGGTAGAGAATGAGGTGGTCAATGCCGGCCATGAGCATGAAGTGACTGATCCTGAGGCTGGTAAATTTCACCCACCACCAATCAGTGTAACGTCCAATAGTCTTGGCTCAGTGGTGCCAACAGAAGCCCCAGTTCTATATTCTGCCCCACTGATGCTAACAGAAGCTCCAGTTCTATATTCTGCCCCAGTGACGCCAACAGAAGCTCCAGTTCTATATTCTGCCCCAGTGATGCTAACAGAAGCCCCAGTTCTATATTCTGCCCCAGTGATGCTAACAGAAGCCCCAGTTCTATATTCTGCCCCAGTGATGCTAACAGAAGCCCCAGTTCTATATTCTGCCCCAGTGATGCTAACAGAAGCCCCAGTTCAATATTCTGCCCCAGTGATGCTAACAGAAGCCCCAGTTCTATATTCTGCCCCAGTGATGCTAACAGAAGCCCCAGTTCTATATTCTGCCCCAGTGATGCTAACAGAAGCCCCAGTTCAATATTCTGCCCCAGTGATGCTAACAGAAGCCCCAGTTCTATATTCTGCCCCAGTGATGCTAACAGAAGCCCCAGTTCTATATTCTGACCCAGTGATGCTAACAGAAGCCCCAGTTCAATATTCTGACCCAGTGATGCTAACAGAAGCCCCAGTTCTATATTCTGCCCCAGTGATGCTAACAGAAGCCCCAGTTCAATATTCTGCCCCAGTGATGCTAACAGAAGCCCCAGTTCTATATTCTGCCCCAGTGATGCTAACAGAAGCCCCAGTTCAATATTCTGCCCCAGTGATGCTAACAGAAGCCCCAGTTCTATATTCTGCCCCAGTGATGCTAACAGAAGCCCCAGTTCTATATTCTGACCCAGTGATGCTAACAGAAGCCCCAGTTCAATATTCTGACCCAGTGATGCTAACAGAAGCCCCAGTTCTATATTCTGCCCCAGTGATGCTAACAGAAGCCCCAGTTCTATATTCTGCCCCAGTGACGCCAGACGTTGCGGCAGAATCTGGCACAACAGCTAAGGATTATAATGTCGGATTTCAGACTGTAAAAAGGAAAAATAAAGCAGCAGCAGGAAAAGACAAGTTAAAAAAATTATCAAGTGAAAGCAAACCCCAAGAGCCGGCCTCTTTGGACATTTCCCGGGGGCGCTATTATGTGCTAAGAGACCGTAAGGAAAATTTGGACGAGCAACCAATGGGCAGCATGGCAGAGGACAAAGATTTGGATGATGGGGCCTCCCAGGTGTCCATCAATACCACTGAGGACATCGAGGAGGACGAGGTAGAGGCTCCTGTGGCCATTAAGAGATGGGGCTCCAAAGGACATGGCAGTGGGAAGAAGAAAAAGGCGAGGAAAGCCAGGTGACCTGGATGAGGCTCAGGGTATATTCACTGAGTGTGAGTGGAGACCCGTCGCCAGGTGATATTTCAGCAGTGTTGTTACTGCTGCACGAGACCAGGATGAGATCCAATGCTGATGTTTCCTTTGTTAAAGTATTCTGCAGAGTCTGAGGGGTGCGCAGAACAGACCAGTCTGCCCCCCCCCCCCCAATACTTACTGGGGTCATATTATTTCACTGTTTTCCTTCTGATTTCAACATGTATATAGTGTTATGTATCTGTATATACAATCTGCAAACCAGCAATGTGTAAGTAATTGTCAGTGAGTTTACAATAAAAGATATGTGACTGCTTCTAGTGATGGCCGGTACTATGGTAACTGCATACCTCGCAGACGTCCCTGATTTGTAGGGACTGTCCCTCTTTGGAGTCCATGTCCCCCTGTCCCTCGTTCTCATTTGTCCCTCTTTGAGGTGTAACATGCAGATCTGCAGCAATAAATGATTCATTTGCCTATTCAAAGTGTTTCTGTTGTAACTGTTACAATGTATCTCCTATCCATCCCTCAATGAGGGGGCGTGGCTTCATCCATCCCTCAATGAGGGGGCGTGTCTTCATCCATCCCTCACTGAAGGGGCGTGGTCAAATTTAATAAATATCCCTCTTTCCCACCCTGGTAGGTATGGCTGCGCATGCACCCTGGGAATGGATGTATGTATTTAGGTTAATCCGGGGTTCACACAATAGGGCATCCCGAATGAGGACGAGGACAAAATCCCAAGATGGTGCAAATCCCAGACAAAGGGTCTTTTATTGAGGGACAATATAGGGAATGTCCCGAGTGTGCGCGGCCGGGGGTAGGTCTCAAACCCACTAAATAGCATGAAAAGCAAAGCGAATGGTCCGCTCTCCTCTTCTCATAAAACTTCACTTTTAATTATGCGTTTGATATCATCTCCATAGTGTAACAAAGTCATATATACAGTATAGGTGACTTACGCGTTTCGGACTCCTATCTCCAGTCCTTAATCATATGATTTTATTGGCTTTTGCTACACATTGGAGATGATATTAAACTCATAATTAAAAGGGAAGTTTTATGAGAAGAGGAGAGCGGACCATTCGCTTTGCTTTGTCTTTTATTCCGGCTGCTGTATATTTCTTGATAACTTCCAGTGAACTCTATCCTTTCTGTAGGGCCTTCTCAGCAGCGGAGGATGACTCATTCAACAATGTTTTAATGTCAGGGTTCCCTCAGAAGTCAGTTCATTGTGGGTCGATTCAGAGCCAGGTGAGAATTCTCACTCCTTCTTTTAGGAGAGAAAACTGCCATTGAGTTTCATTGGCCACCGGGTGTAAACTTTCACAGCCCCAAGATAGATAATAAAACTCAATGGCAGTTTTCTCTCCTAAAAAAAGGAGTGGGAATTCTGACCTGGCTTTGAATCGACCCTGTTGACTTTCATTATCTACCTTGGGGCTGATTCAGAGCCAGGTGAGAATGCTCACTCCTTCTTTTAGGAGAGAAAACTGCCATTTCCTTTCATTGTCTACTTTGGGGATGATTCAGCACCAGGTAAAAATTTACACCCAGTAGACAATAAAAGCGAATGGCAGTTTTCTCTCCTTAAAAAGGAGGGAGAATTCTCACCTGGCTCAGATTCAGCCCCAAGGTAGATAATGAAAGTCAATGGGGCTGATTCAAAGCCAGGTGAGAATTTCCACTTATTTTTTTAGTAGAGAAAACTGCCATTGACTTTTATTTTTTCTATCTTGGGGCTGTGAAAGTTTACACCCGGTGGCCAATGAAACTCAATGGCAGTTTTCTCTCCTAAAACAGAGGTGGGAATTCTCACCTGGCTCTGAATCAACCCCAAGGTAGACACTGAAACTCAATGGCAGTTTTCTCTCCTAATAAACGATTGAGAATTCCCACCTGGTGCTGAATCGCCCCATTAGTGACCTTTTACCTGCAAGTCGATCTGGTTATCAATAACTTTTAATGGCTTCAGCATAGATCAATATGAAATCAATAATCGCGCCTGACCCCCTGAGAGGGAGGATGAGGGCGACACGTGGCCCCAAATAATAACCCAACATAATACGGCCTCTGTTTGTCCCCCTGCACGTGGAGGACAGGCTTACCTGTGCACGTTGTTTACCTGCAGTGATGCAAGCGCCTCCTGAATCCAGGCCAGGGGCCAGTGCCATACATTGAGGGGTAATCTGGGGGCACTTCCTGATTGGCTGATGCCCTTCCTCCATTGTCCTCTGCTGACGTGTTCACCATCACAATGTATGATCTGTATGTTGTCTGGTGCTGGAGAGGGGCCAGAGTCCTACAGTCACCTGTATTGTTCCTTGTTCACCATCGCTGGAAGACTCCCAAGATCCTCAGAAACAGGGCCACCTACCCCCATCACCCTGCTGGGTCTTATCCTATAAATGTCACATTGAGGGAAGGTCCGGGGAAAGCTTTCATAGGCTCAGAGCAAACACCATGGGGAGCAAGAATGACGAGCAGCTGAACATGGGCCTCCCGGTGAGTCTTACTGATCTTGGGATGTCCTATAGAAGGCTAGACACTGGGGTGGGGGCTTGTATGGAGCTCAGGGCTCTGGGGTGGAGGGCTTGTATGGAGGTCATGGCTCTGGGGTGGAGGCTTGTATGGAGGTCAGGGCTCTGGGGTGGAGGGCTTGTATGGAGGTCATGGCTCTGGGGTGGAGGGCTTGTATGGAGGTCAGGGCTCTGGGGTGGAGGCTTGTATGGAGCTCAGGGCTCTGGGGTGGAGGGCTTGTATGGAGGTCATGGCTCTGGGGTGGGGGCTTGTATGGAGCTCAGGGCTCTGGGGTGGAGGGCTTGTATGGAGGTCATGGCTCTGGGGTGGAGGGCTTGTATGGAGGTCAGGGCTCTGGGGTGGAGGCTTGTATGGAGGTCATGGCTCTGGGGTGGAGGGCTTGTATGGAGGTCAGGGCTCTGGGGTGGAGGGCTTGTATGGAGGTCAGGGCTCTGGGGTGGAGGGCTTGTATGGAGGTCATGGCTCTGGGGTGGAGGGCTTGTATGGAGGTCAGGGCTCTGGGGTGGAGAGCTTGTATGGAGCTCAGGGCTCTGGGGTGGAGGGCTTGTATGGAGGTCAGGATTATGGGGTGGAGGGCTTGTATGGAGGTCATGGATCTGGGGTGGAGGGCTTGTATGGAGGTCAGGATTATGGGGTGGAGGGCTTGTATGGAGGTCATGGATCTGGGGTGGAGGGCTTGTATGGAGGTCAGGATTATGGGGTGGAGGGCTTGTATGGAGGTCATGGCTCTGGGGTGGAGGTCTTGTATGGAGGTCATGGCTCTTGGGTGGAGGGCTTGTATGGAGGTCAGGATTATGGGGTGGAGGGCTTGTATGGAGGTCAGGATTATGGGGTGGAGGGCATGTATGGAGGTCATGGCTCTGGGGTGGAGGGCTTGTATGGAGGTCAGGGCTCTGGGGTGGGGGGCTTGTATGGAGGTCATGGATCTGGGGTGTAGGACTTGTATGGAGGTCAGGACTATGGGGTGGAGGCCTTGTATGGAGGTCATGGATCTGGGGTGTAGGACTTGTATGGAGGTCAGGAGTATGGGGTGGAGGTCTTGTATGGAGGTCAGGATTATGGGGTGGAGGGCTTGTATGGAGGTCAGGATTATGGAGTGGAGGGCTTGTATGGAGGTCATGGCTCTGGGGTGGAGGGCTTGTATGGAGGTCATGGCTCTGGGGTGGGGGGCTTGTATGGAGGTCATGGCTCTGGGGTGTAGGACTTGTATGGAGGTCAGGACTATGGGGTGGAGGCCTTGTATGGAGGTCATGGATCTGGGGTGTAGGACTTGTATGGAGGTCAGGACTATGGGGTGGAGGGCTTGTATGGAGGTCATGGCTCTGGGGTGGATGCCTTGTATGGAGGTCTTGGCTCTGGGGTGGAGGGCTTGTATGGAGATCATGGCTCTGGGGTGAAGAGCTTGTATGGAGGTCAGGATTATGGGGTGGAGGGCTTGTATGGAGGTCAGGACTATGGGGTGGAGGGCTTGTATGGAGGTCAGGACTATG
Organism: Gastrophryne carolinensis; assembly: GCA_027917425.1. Classification (NCBI taxonomy): domain Eukaryota; kingdom Metazoa; phylum Chordata; class Amphibia; order Anura; family Microhylidae; genus Gastrophryne; species Gastrophryne carolinensis. The sequence continues at coordinate 924,637 of JAQIHN010000102.1, forward strand.
GGGTGGAGGGCTTGTATGGAGGTCATGGCTCTGGGGTGGAGGGCTTGTATGGAGGTCAGGGCTCTGGGTGGAGGACTTGTATGGAGGTCATGTCTCTGGGGTGGAGAGCTTGTATGGAGGTCAGGGATTTGGGGTGGAGGGCTTGTATGGAGGTCATGGCTCTGGGGTGGAGGGCTTGTATGGAGGTCATGGCTCTGGGGTGGAGGGCTTGTATGGAGGTCATGGCTCTGGGGTGGAGGGCTTGTATAGAGGTCATGTCTCTGGGGTGGAGAGCTTGAATGGAGGTCAGGGCTCTGGGGTGGAGGGCTTGTATGGAGGTCATGGCTCTGGGGTGGAGGGCTTGTATGGAGGTCATGGCTCTGGGGTGGAGGGCTTGTATGGAGGTCATGGCTCTGGGGTGGAGGGCTTGTATGGAGGTCATGGCTCTGGGGTGGGGGGCTTGTATGGAGGTCATGGCTCTGGGGTGGAGGGCTTGTATGGAGGTCATGGCTCTGGGGTGGAGGGCTTGTATAGAGGTCATGTCTCTGGGGTGGAGAGCTTGAATGGAGGTCAGGGCTCTGGGGTGGAGGGCTTGTATGGAGGTCAGGGCTCTGGGTGGAGGACTTGTATGGAGGTCATGGCTCTGGGGTGGAGGGCTTGTATGGAGGTCATGTCTCTGGGGTGGAGGACTTGTATGGAGGTCAGGGCTCTGGGGTGGAGGGCTTGTATGGAGGTCATGGATCTGGGTTGGAGGGCTTGTATGGAGGTCATGGCTCTGGGGTTGAGGGCTTGTATGGAGGTCATGGATCTGGGTTGGAGGGCTTGTATGGAGGTCATGGCTCTGGGTTGGAGGACTTGTATGGAGATCATGGCTTTGGGGTGTAGGACTTGTATGGAGGTCAGGATTATGGGGTGTAGGACTTGTATGGAGGTCAGGATTATGGGGTGTAGGACTTGTATGGATACAATGAACACTGGGCCTTTATTTATTGTCAGCATCCGCGCCTGGCCTCATTAATAACCTTTTCCTCCCATTAGCCCTATAGCAGGTGGCCCTGGCCGGCTCTATCGAGGAGGCATTGGATGGTGGGATCCTGCATCGTCCTGTTTGTGGTCATCGTCAGCGTTGCAGCTTCTTTAATTGGACTTTATCTGACTCAGAATCATACGGAGAAGGTGAGAACTGATGAGTAACATGGCGGCTGCGTGGGCGTGTTCTTCTTCCAGATCTTCCTGTGATAGGTTAAAAGCTTCCGATCTTTCTTGTCATTCTCTCGGATGCCCCTCAGAGTCACCAGATTCTGGGGTCGATTCAGCACCAGCTCTTTTCAGGAGAGAAAACTGCCATTCACCTTCGTTGTCTGCCTTGGGAGCGATTCAGCAAATGGGTGCTAGTGGTGCTGAATGGACCCTAGAAGGTAGGTCGGGGGAAACGCTCCGGTTATAACACTGTAACGCTTCCTGTTGGGCAGATGGTGACGATGGTGATCGGCGCTCAGGCCGGGCAGAGCTTCCTGCAGACCGTCTCGGTGAACGATCGCGAGGACGTGGCCGTCTTTACCGTCACCACTTCTGATTATTCCGACACGCTCCTGTTCGATTATAAGCGGGTGAGTGGCAATCGGATCTTTCTATTGGCCAGGAAACCTTTATGAACATTAATTATTGGTGCAGCGCGTCCCTTTAATTTTCAAAAGCTTCAAAAACTCAGGTGCTGCCACCTCACATAGAATTTCCACCTCCATCCAATGGCAGATAATGCAAGTTAAGGCGCGCACTCAACACATGTCACAATAAGGACAAAAGATTTATATACTCAAAAAATCACTAGTTTATTGGAATAAATCACATTATAAATAATAAAGGAATCAAAAATATCACATGATTACAACATAAAACAATCCATATGTCATTATTGTGCAGCTTCAGGTATGCTTGAAAATGCATTAATAAGCCGATTTTTATTTGTTTATTTTGATAATATGTTTATTAGAAAGAAAATAAAGTACAAAGTCCATTGAGAATCTTGAAATAAGGCAACTTCCTGTGAAGAAAAGCCAGCTAACAGCAATCACAGCAATCACTAGACATCCCCACCTCTAATGAGCAGAACGTAGCGAGGAGATGACACCCCACATAGCAGAGCATCAATATACAACTCCCAACTTGCTCCCCTTGGTCTACGCCCTATCGCCCGGACATCAGCCCCCAGGGGGGACCCCCAACGAGTCATCCACGACCATTCTGTTCTGTAGTTTTAGGAAGGGGAGTGTGTTCCAACCATGGGCATAGAACTGTGTGATCTTATAAGCACATTTTACATGTGTAACTTTAAAAAAAAAACAAAAGAGAAAGGAAAAGAAAAGAGAAGAGAGGGGAAAAAGGCAAAAGAGAGGGAGAAGGTGTTTACGGGTAAACGAGGAAAGTGATGCGGTGTGGAGGGAGGGACGAAAGGGGTAAAGGGAGGGCAGAAAACGGGAAGGGGGGTAAGTAGAGGAAGGTAGCAAAAGAAAACTGAAGAGGGTCTGGTGCCTATGGTCCAACCCGGAGAAACCTTCTGCTCCGACCCCACCACCGATTATTCCCAGATCTGATCTCGTATCCAGTTACACCGGAGAGAGTAACGCCCTAAATCCCGGGATACTTTAAGTGACGATCCAGGATGTCCAGGTAATGTTACATTCCTCCCCCCCCCCCTCGCCCTCCAGCACCATCTCCTCCATTCTCCAGATCCCTTCCACCTCCTGTACTCATTCCAGGATGTCCAGGTAATGTTACATTCCTCCCCCCCCCCCTCCTCGCCCTCCAGCACCATCTCCTCCATTCTCCAGATCCCTTCCACCTCCTGTACTCATTCCAGGATGTCCAGGTAATGTTACATTCCTCCCCCCCCCCCTCCTCGCCCTCCAGCACCATCTCCTCCATTCTCCAGATCCCCTCCACCTCCTGTACTCATTCCAGGATGTCCAGGTAATGTTACATTTCTCCCACCCCCCCTCCTCGCCCTCCAGCACCATCTCCTCCATTCTCCTGATCCCCTCCACCTCCTGTACTCATTCCAGGATGTCCAGGTAATGTTACATTTCTCCCCCCCCCCTCCTCGCCCTCCAGCACCATCTCCTCCATTCTCCAGATCCCTTCCACCTCCTGTACTCATTCCAGGATGTCCAGGTAATGTTACATTCCTCCCCCCCCCCTCCTCCTCGCCCTCCAGCACCATCTCCTCCATTCTCCTGATCCCCTCCACCTCCTGTACCCATTCCAGGATGTCCAGGTAATGTTACATTTCTCCCCCCCCCTCCTCGCCCTCCAGCACCATCTCCTCCATTCTCCAGATCCCTTCCACCTCCTGTACTCATTCCAGGATGTCCAGGTAATGTTACATTCCTCCCCCCCCCCCCCTCGCCCTCCAGCACCATCTCCTCCATTCTCCAGATCCCTTCCACCTCCTGTACCCATTCCAGGATGTCCAGGTAATGTTACATTTCTCCCCCCCCCCCCCCTCCTCGCCCTCCAGCACCATCTCCTCCATTCTCCTGATCCCCTCCACCTCCTGTACTCATTCCAGGATGTCCAGGTAATGTTACATTTCCCCCCCCCCCCTCCTCACCCTCCAGCACCATCTCCTCCATTCTCCAGATCCCCTCCACCTCCTGTACTCATTCCAGGATGTCCAGGTAATGTTACATTTCCCCCCCCCCCCTCCTCACCCTCCAGCACCATCTCCTCCATTCTCCAGATCCCCTCCACCTCCTGTACTCATTCCAGGATGTCCAGGTAATGTTACATTTCCCCCCCCCCCCCCCCTTCCTCACCCTCCAGCACCATCTCCTCCATTCTCCAGATCCCCTCCACCTCCTGTACTCATTCCAGGATGTCCAGGTAATGTTACATTTCTCCCCCCCCCCCTCCTCGCCCTCCAGCACCATCTCCTCCATTCTCCAGATCCCCTCCACCTCCTGTACCCATTCCAGGATGTCCAGGTAATGTTACATTTCCCCCCCCCCCCCTCCTCACCCTCCAGCACCATCTCCTCCATTCTCCAGATCCCCTCCACCTCCTGTACCCATTCCAGGATGTCCAGGTAATGTTACATTTCTCCCCCCCCCCCCCCTCCTCGCCCTCCAGCACCATCTCCTCCATTCTCCTGATCCCCTCCACCTCCTGTACTCATTCCAGGATGTCCAGGTAATGTTACATTTCCCCCCCCCCCCCTCCTCACCCTCCAGCACCATCTCCTCCATTCTCCAGATCCCCTCCACCTCCTGTACTCATTCCAGGATGTCCAGGTAATGTTACATTTCTCCCCCCCCCCTCCTCGCCCTCCAGCACCATCTCCTCCATTCTCCTGATCCCCTCCACCTCCTGTACTCATTCCAGGATGTCCAGGTAATGTTACATTCCTCCCCCCCCCCCTCCTCGCCCTCCAGCACCATCTCCTCCATTCTCCTGATCCCCTCCACCTCCTGTACCCATTCCAGGATGTCCAGGTAATGTTACATTCCCCCCCCCCCCTCCTCACCCTCCAGCACCATCTCCTCCGTTCTCCTGATCCCCTCCACCTCCTGTACCCATTCCAGGATGTCCAGGTAATGTTACATTTCTCCCCCCCCCCTCCTCGCCCTCCAGCACCATCTCCTCCATTCTCCTGATCCCCTCCACCTCCTGTACTCATTCCAGGATGTCCAGGTAATGTTACATTTCTCCCCCCCCCCCCCCTCCTCACCCTCCAGCACCATCTCCTCCATTCTCCAGATCCCCTCCACCTCCTGTACTCATTCCAGGATGTCCAGGTAATGTTACATTTCTCCCCCCCCCCTCCTCGCCCTCCAGCACCATCTCCTCCATTCTCCAGATCCCCTCCACCTCCTGTACTCATTCCAGGATGTCCAGGTAATGTTACATTTCTCCCCCCCCCCTCCTCGCCCTCCAGCACCATCTCCTCCATTCTCCTGATCCCCTCCACCTCCTGTACTCATTCCAGGATGTCCAGGTAATGTTACATTCCTCCCCCCCCCCCTCCTCGCCCTCCAGCACCATCTCCTCCATTCTCCTGATCCCCTCCACCTCCTGTACTCATTCCAGGATGTCCAGGTAATGTTACATTTCTCCCCCCCCCCCTCCTCGCCCTCCAGCACCATCTCCTCCATTCTCCTGATCCCCTCCACCTCCTGTACTCATTCCAGGATGTCCAGGTAATGTTACATTTCCCCCCCCCCCCTCCTCACCCTCCAGCACCATCTCCTCCATTCTCCAGATCCCCTCCACCTCCTGTACTCATTCCAGGATGTCCAGGTAATGTTACATTTCCCCCCCCCCCTCCTCACCCTCCAGCACCATCTCCTCCATTCTCCAGATCCCCTCCACCTCCTGTACTCATTCCAGGATGTCCAGGTAATGTTACATTTCTCCCCCCCCCCTCCTCGCCCTCCAGCACCATCTCCTCCATTCTCCAGATCCCCTCCACCTCCTGTACTCATTCCAGGATGTCCAGGTAATGTTACATTCCTCCCCCCCCCCCCTCCTCACCCTCCAGCACCATCTCCTCCGTTCTCCAGATCCCTTCCACCTCCTGTACCCATTCCAGGATGTCCAGGTAATGTTACATTTCTCCCCCCCCCCCCCCTCCTCGCCCTCCAGCACCATCTCCTCCATTCTCCAGATCCCTTCCACCTCCTGTACTCATTCCAGGATGTCCAGGTAATGTTACATTCCTCCCCCCCCCCCCTCCTCACCCTCCAGCACCATCTCCTCCGTTCTCCAGATCCCTTCCACCTCCTGTACCCATTCCAGGATGTCCAGGTAATGTTACATTTCTCCCCCCCCCCCCCCTCCTCGCCCTCCAGCACCATCTCCTCCATTCTCCAGATCCCCTCCACCTCCTGTACTCATTCCAGGATGTCCAGGTAATGTTACATTCCTCCCCCCCCCCCCTCCTCACCCTCCAGCACCATCTCCTCCATTCTCCAGATCCCCTCCACCTCCTGTACCCATTCCAGGATGTCCAGGTAATGTTACATTTCTCCCCCCCCCCCTCCTCGCCCTCCAGCACCATCTCCTCCATTCTCCTGATCCCCTCCACCTCCTGTACTCATTCCAGGATGTCCAGGTAATGTTACATTTCTCCCCCCCCCCCCCTCCTCACCCTCCAGCACCATCTCCTCCATTCTCCTGATCCCCTCCACCTCCTGTACTCATTCCAGGATGTCCAGGTAATGTTACATTCCTCCCCCCCCCCTCCTCGCCCTCCAGCACCATCTCCTCCATTCTCCTGATCCCCTCCACCTCCTGTACTCATTCCAGGATGTCGGGGCGCGCTGGGAGCGCCAGTGTCGGGGGATCACTGACCTGGCCGCAGTCAGCGAATATCTAAGGATTCCTTTTTTTGCGGAGGAGATCGACCCAGGCACCACCGACAGCAAGGCAACTTAATGGTTCCCTAGGGATGCTCTCTAGCGTCAGAAAATTATACACTGAGAACACTTGGTCCCAGAACCTGTTTATTAAGGGACAGCTCCACCATATGTGGATCATAGTGCCCTCCGCTCTCCCACACCGCCAGCATGCGCCGGCTCCACCAAACTTAACCAGGTCAACCGGCACCTGTACCAAGGGGTCCAAATGTTATAATTCTTCTCCTGAGCCCTACACGCCAAGGAGAGCTTGTGGGTCAAGGTAATAGATTTTTCCAGTCCTCAGCTCCCGGCCCATTTCCAGTTCCCACCTTTGGACATACCCCATATTCTCTGTGGTTTCTCCCTGCAGGACCTTGTTAAAGTGGACCAACACCCATGGCTGATCGACCCGGGAATCTATAAGATTCCCGGGCCGATCAGCTCCCTCCCCGCGGGGCATCCGAAATCGGGATGCCCCGCTGTGTGAAACCCCCCAGGACACCCACAAACCTTACCTTCTCCCCGTCCCAACGGCGCATGTGCAGGCCGCCTCTCATGCTTCCCTCTAGCAGGGCGGGCGTTTGTAAATGGCCGGTGCGGGCGCACTCCCTGTTAGAAGGAAGCGCGAGAGACGGCCTCCAGCGTGCTCAGAGCCGCTGTGGTTGTTCGTCCATACCACAGCGGCTCTGAGCGCTTGTCCACTTCTGCGCCCCCGATCGGGGTGCCCCGCAGAAGTGGACCAAAACCCAGGATAGTGAAAATACTGCTAAAGTGCATTGTGCAGTGAAAAACATAAGTTATGTCATAGGTTATATAGTAAATTCAAATGGAAATGTATCCAACACGCATAACAATATGTAGACTGCAATGAATTTGATTAGATTTTTGTTTTCTAGTTAAAATCGGCTTATTTAATGCATTTTCAAGCATACCTGAAGCTGCACAATAATGACAATTGGATTGTTTTATGTTGTAATCATGTGATATTTGTGATTCCTTTATTATTTATAATGTGATTTATTCCAATAAGCCAGGAAACCTTTATGAAATGGTGAGAATGTCCCTATCTCCTCCCTGTAGAGAATCGTCGGGATCCGGAGGGCTAACGGCACCACATGCGCCCTACTGAGGATGGAGGAGGTCAGGACTCCGACGGTGGCCGAGGTACTGAGGGCCATGAAAGATTTCCGGGGGCAGGAGGTAAGAAGATTACCATTGCTGGGGTGGGGGGCTTGTATGGAGGTCATGGCTCTGGGGTGGAGGGCTTGTATGGAGGTCATGGCTCTGGGTGGAGGGCTTGTATGGAGGTCAGGGCTCTGGGGTGGAGGGCCTGCATGGAGGTCAGGGCTCTGGGGTGGAGGGCCTGCATGGAGGTCAGGGCTCTGGGTGGAGGGTTTGTATGGAGGTCAGGGCTCTGGGGTGGAGGGCTTGTATGGAGGTCATGGCTCTGGGGTGGAGGGCTTGTATGGAGGTCATGGCTCTGGGGTGGAGGGCTTGTATGGAGGTCATGGCTCTGGGGTGGAGGGCTTGTATGGAGGTCATGGCTCTGGGTGGAGGGCTTGTATGGAGGTCAGGGCTCTGGGGTGGAGGGCTTGTATGGAGGTCATGGCTCTGGGGTGGAGGGCCTGCATGGAGGTCAGGGCTCTGGGTGGAGGGCTTGTATGGAGGTCATGGCTCTGGGGTGGAGGGCTTGTATGGAGTTCATGGATCTGGGGTGGAGGGCTTGTATGGAGGTCATGGCTCTGGGGTGGAGGGCTTGTATGGAGGTCAGGGCTCTGGGTGGAGGGCTTGTATGGAGGTCATGGCTCTGGGGCGGAGGGCCTGCATGGAGGTCAGGGCTCTGGGTGGAGGGCTTGTATGGAGGTCATGGCTCTGGGTGGAGGGCTTGTATGGAGGTCAGGGCTCTGGGGTGGAGGGCCTGCATGGAGGTCAGGGCTCTGGGGTGGAGGGCCTGCATGGAGGTCAGGGCTCTGGGTGGAGGGCTTGTATGGAGGTCATGGCTCTGGGGTGGAGGGCTTGTATGGAGGTCATGGCTCTGGGGTGGAGGGCCTGCATGGAGGTCAGGGCTCTGGGGTGGAGGGCTTGTATAGAGGTCATGGCTCTGGGGTGGAGGGCTTGTATGGAGGTCATGGCTCTGGGGTGGAGGGCTTGTATGGAGGTCAGGGCTCTGGGGTGGAGGGCTTGTATGGAGGTCATGCTCTGGGGTGGAGGGCCTGCATGGAGGTCAGGGCTCTGGGTGAGGGCTTGTATGGAGGTCATGGCTCTGGGGTGGAGGGCTTGTATGGAGGTCAGGGCTCTGGGGTGGAGGGCCTGCATGGAGGTCAGGGCTCTGGGGTGGAGGGCCTGCATGGAGGTCAGGGCTCTGGGTGGAGGGCTTGTATGGAGGTCATGGCTCTGGGGTGGAGGGCTTGTATGGAGGTCATGGCTCTGGGGTGGAGGGCCTGCATGGAGGTCAGGGCTCTGGGGTGGAGGGCTTGTATAGAGGTCATGGCTCTGGGGTGGAGGGCTTGTATGGAGGTCATGGCTCTGGGGCGGAGGGCTTGTATGGAGGTCAGGGCTCTGGGGTGGAGGGGCTTGTATGGAGGTCATGGCTCTGGGGTGGAGGTCTTGTATGGATACCATGGCTCTGGGGTGGAGGGCTTGTATGGAGGTCATGGCTCTGGGGTGGAGGGCTTGTATGGAGGTCATGGCTCTGGGGTGGAGGGCTTGTATGGAGGTCAGGGCTCTGGGGTGGAGGGCTTGTATGGAGGTCATGGCTCTGGGGTGGAGGGCCTGCATGGAGGTCAGGGCTCTGGGTGGAGGGCTTGTATGGAGGTCATGGCTCTGGGGTGGAGGGCTTGTATGGAGGTCAGGGCTCTGGGGTGGAGGCCTGCATGGAGGTCAGGGCTCTGGGGTGGAGGGCCTGCATGGAGGTCAGGGCTCTGGGTGGAGGGCTTGTATGGAGGTCATGGCTCTGGGGTGGAGGGCTTGTATGGAGGTCATGGCTCTGGGTGGAGGGCCTGCATGGAGGTCAGGGCTCTGGGGTGGAGGGCTTGTATAGAGGTCATGGCTCTGGGGTGGAGGGCTTGTATGGAGGTCAGGGCTCTGGGGTGAAGGGCTTGTATGGAGGTCATGGCTCTGGGGTTGAGGGCTTGTATGGAGGTCATGGCTCTGGGGTTGAGGGCTTGTATGGAGGTCATGGCTCTGGGGCGGAGGGCTTGTATGGAGGTCATGGCTCTGGGGCGGAGGGCTTGTATGGAGGTCAGGGCTCTGGGGCGGAGGGCTTGTATGGAGGTCATGGCTCTGGGGTTGAGGGCTTGTATGGAGGTCATGGCTCTGGGGCGGAGGGCTTGTATGGAGGTCATGGCTCTGGGGCGGAGGGCTTGTATGGAGGTCAGGGCTCTGGGTGGAGGGCTTGTATGGAGGTCATGGCTCTGGGGTGGAGGGCTTGTATGGAGGTCAGGGCTCTGGGGTGGAGGGCTTGTATGGAGGTCAGGGATTTGGGTGGAGGGCTTGCATTGCATTAATATAATATATATATATATATATATATATATATATATACATATATATATATATATATATATATATATATATATATATATTTATTTTTATATATTTATATTATATTATAGAATATTTCAGAGGTATATATATATATATATGTGTGTGTTTTGCTATGTGATTGATTCGAGTGCCGAATAATATATTGAATAGGTGGATCCAACACTCACACCTTTGCATGCTAAATAGATTGTACCATTGTTACTACATTACTTTACATTATATAACTCAAAGAATGGACACAGTAAAGCTGACCTAAACACAATGCACAAACACTGCTGTAAAAATATCCGAAATCTTTTTATTTGAAATCTTACACATAAATATACAATTAAAAAAAAGTGTGGTGCCCTCTACTGGTGAATAATAAATATACAACTATATCATGCCGTATATACGGCACTAAGTGCAATGCTACATGTACAACACACAATATG
>JAQIHN010000111.1:0-12500 GCA_027917425.1 Gastrophryne carolinensis
TTGACCAACTGAGAGAGAGACCGAGACCTGTGTCTGACCAGAGGAGAGAGAGACTGTGTCTGACCAGAGAGAGAGAGAGAGAGGACTGTGTCTGACCAAGAGGAGAGAGAGAGAGGACTGTGTCTGACCAAGAGAGAGAGAGAGACTGTGTCTGACCAAGAGAGAGAGAGAGACTGTGTCTGACCAAGAGAGAGAGAGACTGTGTCTGACCAAGAGAGAGAGCAGAGAGACTGTGTCTGACCAAGAGAGAGAGAGAGAGACTGTGTCTGACCAAGAGAAAGAGAGAGACTGTGTCTGACCAAGAGAGAGAGAGAGACTGTGTCTGACCAAGAGAGGAGAGAGAGAGAGACTGTGTCTGACCAAGAGAGAGAGAGACTGTGTCTGACCAAAGAGAGAGAGAGAGAGAGAGAGAGACTGTGTCTGACCAAGAGAGAGAGAGAGACTGTGTCTGACCAAGAGAGAGAGAGAGAGACTGTGTCTGACCAAGAGAGAGAGAGAGAGACTGTGTCTGACCAAGAGAGAGAGAGACTGTGTCTGACCAAGAGAGAGAGAGAGAGAGACTGTGTCTGACCAAGAGAGAGGACTGGTCTGACCAGAGAGAGAGACTGTGTCTGACCAAGAGAGAGAGAGAGACTGTGTCTGACCAGAGAGAGAGAGAGAGAGAGACTGTGTCTGACCAAGAGAGAGGAGAGAGAGACTGTGTCTGACCAAGAGAGAGAGAGAGGGAGAGACTGTGTCTGACCAAGAGAGAGAGAGACTGTGTCTGACCAAGAGAGAGAGAGAGAGACTGTGTCTGACCAGAGAGAGAGAGAGAGACTGTGTCTGACCAAGAGAGAGAGAGACTGTGTCTGACCAAGAGAGAGAGAGACTGTGTCTGACCAAGAGAGAGAGAGAGACTGTGTCTGACCAAGAGAGAGAGAGAGAGACTGTGTCTGACCAAGAGAGAGAGAGAGAGACTGTGTCTGACCAAGGAGAGAGAGAGACTGTGTCTGACCAAGAGAGAGAGAGAGACTGTGTCTGACCAGAGAGAGAGAGACTGTGTCTGACCAGAGAGAGAGAGAGACTGTGTCTGACCAAGAGAGAGAGAGAGAGACTGTGTCTGGACCAAGAGAAGAGAGAGACTGTGTCTGACCAAGAGAGAGAGACTGTGTCTGACCAAGAGAGACGAGAGAGAGACTTGTCTGACCAAGAGAGAGAGAGAGTTCAGGGGGAGGGACTGTGTCTGACCAAGAGAGAGAGAGACTGTGTCTGACCAAGAGAGAGAGAGAGACTGTGTCTGACCAAGAGAGAGAGAGACTGGTGTCTGACCAGAGAGAGAAGAGAGAGACTGTGTCTGACCAAGAGAGAGAGAGAGACTGTGTCTGACCAGAGAGAGAGAGAGAGACTGTGTCTGACCAAGAGAGAGAGAGAGACTGTGTCTGACCAGAGAGGAGAGAGGACTGTGTCTGACCAGAGAGAGAGAGAGAGACTGTGTCTGACCAAGAGAGAGAGAGAGACTGTGTCTGACCAAGAGAGAGAGAGAGAGACTGTGTCTGACCAAGAGAGAAGAGAGACTGTGTCTGACAAGAGAGAGAGACTGTGTCTGACCAAGAGAGAGAGAGACTGTGTCTGACCAAGAGAGAGAGAGACTGTGTCTGACCAGAGAGAGAGAGAGAGACTGTGTCTGACCAAGAGAGAGAGAGAGACTGTGTCTGACAAGAGAGAGAGAGAGACTGTGTCTGACCAAGAGAGAGAGAGAGAGAGACTGTGTCTGACCAAGAGAGAGAGACTGTGTCTGACCAAGAGAGAGAGAGACTGTGTCTGACCAAGAGAGGAGAGAGAGACTGTGTCTGACCAAGAGGAGAGAGAGAGACTGTGCTGACAAGAGAGAGAGAGAGACTGTGTCTGACCAAGAGAGAGAGAGACTGTGTCTGACCAAAAGAGAGATAGAGACTGTGTCTGACCGAGAGAGAGAGAGAGACTGTGTCTGACCAAGAGAGAGAGAGACTGTGTCTGACCGAGAGAGAGAGAGAGACTGTGTCTGACCAAGAGAGAGAGAGAGACTGTGTCTGACCAAGAGAGAGAGAGACTGTGTCTGACCGAGAGAGAGAGAGAGACTGTGTCTGACCAGAGAGAGAGAGAGAGACTGTGTCTGACCAAGAGAGAGAGAGAGAGAGACTGTGTCTGACCAAGAGAGAGAGAGACTGTGTCTGACCAAGAGAGAGAGAGACTGTGTCTGACCAAGAGAGAGAGACTGTGTCTGACAAGAGAGAGAGAGAGACTGTGTCTGACCAAGAGAGAGAGAGACTGTTGTCTGACCAGAGAGAGAGAGACTGTGTCTGACCAAGAGAGAGAGACTGTGTCTGACCGAGAGAGAGAGAGAGACTGTGTCTGACCAAGAGAGAGAGAGACTGTGTCTGACCAAGAGAGAGAGAGACTGTGTCTGACCAAGAGAGATAGAGACTGTGTCTGACCGAGAGAGAGAGAGAGACTGTGTCTGACAAGAGAGAGAGAGACTGTGTCTGACCAGAGAGAGAGAGAGAGACTGTGTCTGACCAAGAGAGAGAGAGACTGTGTCTGACCAAGAGAGAGAGAGACTGTGTCTGACCGAGAGAGAGAGAGAGACTGTGTCTGACCAAGAGAGAGAGAGAGAGACTGTGTCTGACCAGAGAGAGAGAGAGAGACTGTGTCTGACCAAGAGAGAGAGAGACTGTGTCTGACCAAGAGAGAGAGAGACTGTGTCTGACCAAGAGAGAGAGAGACTGTGTCTGACCAAGAGAGAGCAGAGAGACTGTGTCTGACCAAGAGAGAGAGAGAGACTGTGTCTGACCGAGAGAGAGAGAGAGACTGTGTCTGACCAAGAGAGAGAGAGACTGTGTCTGACCAAGAGAGAGAGAGACTGTGTCTGACCAAGAGAGAGAGACTGTGTCTGACCAAGAGAGAGAGAGAGACTGTGTCTGACCAAGGAGAGAGAGAGAGACTGTGTCTGACCAGAGAGAGAGAGACTGTGTCTGACCAGAGAGAGAGAGAGACTGTGTCTGACCAAGAGAGAGAGAGAGACTGTGTCTGACCAAGAGAGAGAGAGAGACTGTGTCTGACCAAGAGAGAGAGAGACTGTGTCTGACCAAGAGAGAGAGAGAGAGAGACTGTGTCTGACCAAGAGAGAGAGAGACTGTGTCTGACCAGAGAGAGAGAGACTGTGTCTGACCAAGAGAGAGAGAGACTGTGTCTGACCAGAGAGAGAGAGACTGTGTCTGACCAAGAGAGAAGAGAGAGACTGTGTCTGACCAAGAGAGAGAGAGAGAGACTGTGTCTGACCAAGAGAGAGAGAGACTGTGTCTGACCAAGAAGAGAGAGACTGTGTCTGACCGAGAGAGAGAGAGAGACTGTGTCTGACCAAGAGAGAGAGAGACTGTGTCTGACCAAGAGAGAGAGAGAGACTGTGTCTGACCAAGAGAGAGAGAGAGACTGTGTCTGACCAAGAGAGAGAGAGACTGGTCTGACCAGAGAGAGAGAGAGACTGTGTCTGACCAAGAGAGAGAGAGAGAGACTGTGTCTGACAAGAGAGAGAGACTGTGTCTGACCAAGAGAGAGAGAGAGACTGTGTCTGACCAAGAGAGAGAGAGACTGTGTCTGACCAAGAGAGAGAGACTGTGTCTGACCAAGAGAGAGAGAGACTGTGTCTGACCAAGAGAGAGAGAGAGAGACTGTGTCTGACCAGAGAGAGAGAGAGACTGTGTCTGACCAAGAGAGAGAGAGAGACTGTGTCTGACCAGAGAGAGAGAGAGAGACTGTGTCTGACCAAGAGAGAGAGAGACTGTGTCTGACCAAGAGAAGAGACTGTGTCTGACCAAGAGAGAGAGAGAGAGACTGTGTCTGACCAAGAGAGAGAGGACTGTGTCTGACCAAGAGAGAGAGAGACTGTGTCTGACCAAGAGAGAGAGAGAGACTGTGTCTGACCAAGAGAGAGAGAGAGAGACTGTGTCTGACCAAGAGAGAGAGAGAGAGAGACTGTGTCTGACCAAGAAGAGAGAGAGACTGTGTCTGACCAGAGAGAGAGAGACTGTGTCTGACCAAGAGAGAGAGAGAGACTGTGTCTGACCAAGAGAGAGAGAGAGACTGTGTCTGACCAAGAGAGAGAGAGACTGTGTCTGACCAAGAGAGAGAGAGAGAGACTGTGTCTGACCAAGAGAGAGAGAGAGAGAGACTGTGTCTGACCAAGAGAGAGAGAGAGACTGTGTCTGACCAAGAGAGAGAGAGACTGTGTCTGACCAAGAGAAGAGAGAGAGACTGTGTCTGACCAAGAGAGAGAGAGAGACTGTGTCTGACCAAGAGAGAGAGAGAGACTGTGTCTGACCAGAGAGAGAGAGAGACTGTGTCTGACCAAGAGAGAGAGAGAGAGACTGTGTCTGACCAAGAGAGAGAGAGACTGTGTCTGACCAAGAGAGAGAGAGAGACTGTGTCTGACCAGAGAGAGAGAGAAGAGACTGTGTCTGACCAAGAGAGAGAGAGAGACTGTGTCTGACCAAGAGGAGAGAGAGACTGTGTCTGACCAAGAGAGAGAGAGGACTGTGTCTGACCAAGAGAGAGAGAGACTGTGTCTGCCAAGAAGAGAGAGAGAGAGAGACTGTGTCTGACCAAGAGAGGAGAGACTGGTGACCAGAGAGAGAGAGACTGTGTCTGACCAAGAGAGAGAGAGACTGTGTCTGACCAGAGAGAGAGAGAGACTGTGTCTGACCAAGAGAGAGAGAGAGACTGTGTCTGACCAAGAGAGAGAGAGAGACTGTGTCTGACCAAGAGAGAGAGAGAGACTGTGTCTGACCAAGAGAGAGAGAGAGACTGTGTCTGACCAGAGAGAGAGAGACTGTGTCTGACCAGAGAGAGAGAGAGAGACTGTGTCTGACCAAGAGAGAGAGAGAGAGACTGTGTCTGACCAAGAGAGAGAGAGAGAGACTGTGTCTGACCAAGAGAGAGAGACTGTGTCTGACCAAGAGAGAGAGAGACTGTGTCTGACCAAGAGAGAGAGAGAGAGAGACTGTGTCTGACCAAGAGAGAGAGAGACTGTGTCTGACCAAGAGAGAGAGAGACTGTGTCTGACCAAGAGAGAGAGAGAGAGACTGTGTCTGACCAAGAGAGAGAGAGAGACTGTGTCTGACAAGAGAGAGAGAGACTGTGTCTGACCAAGAGAGAGAGAGACTGTGTCTGACCAAGAGAGAGAGAGACTGTGTCTGACCAAGAGAGAGAGAGAGAGACTGTGTCTGACCAAGAGAGAGAGAGACTGTGTCTGACCAGAGAGAGAGAGAGACTGTGTCTGACCAAGAGAGAGAGAGAGAGAGACTGTGTCTGACCAAGAGAGAGAGAGAGACTGTGTCTGACCAAGAGAGAGAGAGACTGTGTCTGACCAAGAGAGAGAGAGAGACTGTGTCTGACCAAGAGAGAGAGAGAGAGACTGTGTCTGACCAAGAGAGAGAGAGACTGTGTCTGACCAAGAGAGAGAGAGACTGTGTCTGACCAAGAGAGAGAGAGAGACTGTGTCTGACCAAGAGAGAGAGAGACTGTGTCTGACCAAGAGAGAGAGAGAGAGAGAGAGACTGTGTCTGACCAAGAGAGAGAGAGAGACTGTGTCTGACCAAGAGAGAGAGAGAGACTGTGTCTGACCAAGAGAGAGAGAGACTGTGTCTGACCAAGAGAGAGAGAGACTGTGTCTGACCAAGAGAGAGAGAGAGACTGTGTCCTGACCAAGAGAGAGAGAGAGACTGTGTCTGACCAAGAGAGAGAGAGAGAGACTGTGTCTGACCAGAGAGAGAGAGACTGTGTCTGACCAAGAGAGAGAGAGAGAGACTGTGTCTGACCAAGAGAGAGAGAGAGAGACTGTGTCTGACCAAGAGAGAGAGAGACTGTGTCTGACCAAGAGAGAGAGAGACTGTGTCTGACCAAGAGAGAGAGAGAGAGACTGTGTCTGACCAAGAGAGAGAGAGAGACTGTGTCTGACCAAGAGAGAGAGAGAGAGACTGTGTCTGACCAAGAGAGAGAGAGAGACTGTGTCTGACCAAGAGAGAAGAGAGAGACTGTGTCTGACCAAGAGAGAGAGAGAGACTGTGTCTGACCAAGAGAGAGAGAGAGAGACTGTGTCTGACCAAGAGAGAGAGAGAGACTGTGTCTGACCAAGAGAAGAGAGAGACTGTGTCTGACCAGAGAGAGAGAGAGACTGTGTCTGACCAAGAGAGAGAGAGACTGTGTCTGACCAAGAGAGAGAGAGAGACTGTGTCTGACCAAGAGAGAGAGAGACTGTGTCTGACCAAGAGAGAGAGAGAGAGAGACTGTGTCTGACCAAGAGAGAGAGACTGTGTCTGACCAGAGAGAAGAGAGAGACTGTGTCTGACCAAGAGAGAGAGAGACTGTGTCTGACCAAGAGAGAGAGAGAGAGACTGTGTCTGACCAAGAGAGAGAGAGAGAGACTGTGTCTGACCAAGAGAGAGAGACTGTGTCTGACCAAGAGAGAGAGAGACTGTGTCTGACCAAGAGAGAGAGAGAGAGACTGTGTCTGACCAAGAGAGAGAGAGAGAGACTGTGTCTGACCAAGAGAGAGAGACTGTGTCTGACCAAGAGAGAGAGAGAGACTGTGTCTGACCAAGAGAGGAGAGACTGTGTCTGACAAGAGAGAGAGAGAGAGAGACTGTGTCTGACAAGAGAGAGAGAGAGAGACTGTGTCTGACCAAGAGAGAGAGAGAGACTGTGTCTGACCAGAGAGAGAGAGACTGTGTCTGACCAAGAGAGAGAGAGAGACTGTGTCTGACCAGAGAGAGAGAGAGACTGTGTCTGACCAAGAGAGAGAGAGACTGTGTCTGACCAAGAGAGAGAGAGAGACTGTGTCTGACCAAGAGAGAGAGGACTGTGTCTGACCAAGAGAGAGAGAGACTGTGTCTGACCAAGAGAGAGAGAGACTGTGTCTGACCAGAGAGAGAGAGAGAGACTGTGTCTGACCAAGAGAGAGAGAGAGACTGTGTCTGACCAAGAGAGAGAGAGAGAGACTGTGTCTGACCAAGAGAGAGAGAGAGAGACTGTGTCTGACCAAGAGAGAGAGAGACTGTGTCTGACCAAGAGAGAGAGAGACTGTGTCTGACCAAGAGAGAGAGAGACTGTGTCTGACCAAGAGAGAGAGAGAGACTGTGTCTGACCAAGAGAGAGAGAGACTGTGTCTGACCAAGAGAGAGAGACTGTGTCTGACCAGAGAGAGAGAGAGACTGTGTCTGACCAAGAGAGAGAGAGAGACTGTGTCTGACCAAGAGAGAGAGAGACTGTGTCTGACCAAGAGAGAGAGAGAGAGAGACTGTGGTCTGACCAGAGAGAGAGAGAGACTGTGTCTGACCAAGAGAGAGAGAGAGACTGTGTCTGACCAAGAGAGAGAGAGAGAGACTGTGTCTGACCAAGAGAGAGAGAGACTGTGTCTGACCAAAGAGAGAGAGAGAGACTGTGTCTGACCAAGAGAGAGAGAGACTGTGTCTGACCAGAGAGAGAGAGACTGTGTCTGACCAAGAGAGAAGACTGTGTCTGACCAAGAGAGAGAGAGACTGTGTCTGACCAAGAGAGAGAGAGAGACTGTGTCTGACCAAGAGAGAGAGAGACTGTGTCTGACAAGAGAGAGAGAGAGAGAGACTGTGTCTGACCAAGAGAGAGAGAGACTGTGTCTGACCAAGAGAGAGAGAGAAGAGACTGTGTCTGACCAAGAGAGAGAGAGACTGTGTCTGACCAAGAGAGAGAGAGACTGTGTCTGACCAAGAGAGAGAGAGAGACTGTGTCTGACCAGAGAGAGAGAGAGAGAGACTGTGTCTGACCAAGAGAGAGAGAGAGACTGTGTCTGACCAAGAGAGAGAGAGACTGTGTCTGACCAAGAGAGAGAGAGAGAGACTGTGTCTGACCAGAGAGAGAGAGAGACTGTGTCTGACCAAGAGAGAGAGAGAGAGAGACTGTGTCTGACCAAGAGAGAGAGAGACTGTGTCTGACCAAGAGAGAGAGACTGTGTCTGACCAAGAGAGAGAGAGAGACTGTGTCTGACCAAGAGAGAGAGAGACTGTGTCTGACCAAGAGAGAGAGAGAGACTGTGTCTGACCAAGAGAGAGAGAGAGACTGTGTCTGACCAAGAGAGAGAGAGGACTGTGTCTGACAGAGAGAGAGAGAGACTGTGTCTGACCAAGAGAGAGAGAGACTGTGTCTGACCAAGAGAGAGAGAGAGACTGTGTCTGACCAAGAGAGAGAGACTGTGTCTGACCAAGAGAGAGAGAGAGACTGTGTCTGACCAAGAGAGAGAGAGAGACTGTGTCTGACCAGAGAGAGAGACTGTGTCTGACCAAGAGAGAGAGAGAGAGACTGTGTCTGACCAAGAGAGAGAGAGACTGTGTCTGACCAAGAGAGAGAGACTGTGTCTGACCAAGAGAGAGAGAAGGACTGTGTCTGACCAAGAGAGAGAGAGACTGTGTCTGACCAAGAGAGAGAGAGACTGTGTCTGACCAAGAGAGAGAGAGACTGTGTCTGACCAAGAGAGAGAGAGACTGTGTCTGACCAAGAGAGAGAGAGACTGTGTCTGACCAAGAGAGAGAGACTGTGTCTGACCAAGAGAGAGAGAGACTGTGTCTGACCAAGAGAGAGAGAGAGACTGTGTCTGACCAAGAGAGAGAGAGAGAGACTGTGTCTGACCAAGAGAGAGAGAGAGGACTGTGTCTGACCAAGAGAGAGAGAGACTGTGTCTGACCAAGAGAGAGAGAGACTGTGTCTGACCAAGAGAGAGAGAGAGAGACTGTGTCTGACCAAGAGAGAGAGAGACTGTGTCTGACCAAGAGAGAGAGACGAGAGAGACTGTGTCTGACCAAGAGAGAGAGAGAGACTGTGTCTGACCAAGAGACGAGAGAGAGAGACTGTGTCTGACCAAGAGAGAGAGAGACTGTGTCTGACCAAGAGAGAGAGACTGTGTCTGACCAAGAGAGAGAGAGAGAGAGAGACTGTGTCTGACCAAGAGAGAGAGAGAGAGAGACTGTGTCTGACCAAGAGAGAGAGAGACTGTGTCTGACCAAGAGAGAGAGAGAGAGACTGTGTCTGACCAAGAGAGAGAGAGACTGTGTCTGACCAAGAGAGAGAGAGAGACTGTGTCTGACCAAGAGAGAGAGAGAGAGACTGTGTCTGACCAAGAGAGAGAGAGACTGTGTCTGACCAAGAGAGAGAGAGACTGTGTCTGACCGAGAGAGAGAGACTGTGTCTGACCAAGAGAGAGAGAGAGACTGTGTCTGACCAAGAGAGAGAGAGACTGTGTCTGACCAAGAGAGAGAGAGAGACTGTGTCTGACCAAGAGAGAGAGAGACTGTGTCTGACCAAGAGAGAGAGAGAGACTGTGTCTGACCAAGAGAGAGAGAGAGAGAGACTGTGTCTGACCAGAGAGAGGAGAGACTGTGTCTGACCAAGAGAGAGAGAGAGACTGTGTCTGACCAAGAGAGAGAGAGACTGTGTCTGACCAAGAGAGAGAGACTGTGTCTGACCAAGAGAGAGAGAGACTGTGTCTGACCAAGAGAGAGAGAGACTGTGTCTGACCAAGAGAGAGAGAAGAGACTGTGTCTGACCAAGAGAGAGAGAGAGAGACTGTGTCTGACCAAGAGAGAGAGAGAGAGAGAGAGACTGTGTCTGACCAAGAGAGAGAGAGAGACTGTGTCTGACAAGAGAGAGAGAGAGAGACTGTGTCTGACCAAGAGAGAGAGAGACTGTGTCTGACCAAGAGAGAGGAGAGAGAGAGACTGTGTCTGACCAAGAGAGAGAGAGAGAGACTGTGTCTGAGAGACTGTGTCTGACCAAGAGAGAGAGAGAGAGACTGTGTCTGACCAAGAGAGAGAGAGAGAGACTGTGTCTGACCAAGAGAGAGAGAGACTGTGTCTGACCAAGAGAGAGAGAGAGACTGTGTCTGACCAAGAGAGAGAGAGAGAGACTGTGTCTGACCAAGAGAGAGAGAGAGAGACTGTGTCTGACCAAGAGAGAGAGAGACTGTGTCTGACCAAGAGAGAGAGACTGTGTCTGACCAAGAGAGAGAGAGAGAGAGAGAGACTGTGTCTGACCAAGAGAGAGAGGCTGTGTCTGACCAAGAGAGAGAGAGAACTGTGTCTGACCAAGAGAGAGAGAGACTGTGTCTGACCAAGAGAGAGAGAGAGAGACTGTGTCTGACCAAGAGAGAGAGAGACTGTGTCTGACCAAGAGAGAGAGAGAGACTGTGTCTGACCAAGAGAGAGAGAGAGACTGTGTCTGACCAAGAGAGAGAGAGACTGTGTCTGACCAAGAGAGAGAGAGACTGTGTCTGACCAAGAGAGAGAGAGACTGTGTCTGACCGAGAGAGAGAGAGAGAGACTGTGTCTGAC
Organism: Gastrophryne carolinensis; assembly: GCA_027917425.1. Lineage (NCBI taxonomy): Eukaryota > Metazoa > Chordata > Amphibia > Anura > Microhylidae > Gastrophryne > Gastrophryne carolinensis. Next base: position 10,371 of record JAQIHN010000111.1, read on the forward strand.
CAAGAGAGAGAGAGACTGTGTCTGACCAAGAGAGAGAGAGAGACTGTGTCTGACCAAGAGAGAGAGAGAGAGAGACTGTGTCTGACCAAGAGAGAGAGAAACTGTGTCTGACCAAGAGAGAGAGAGAGACTGTGTCTGACCAAGAGAGAGAGAGAGACTGTGTCTGACCAAGAGAGAGAGAGAGACTGTGTCTGACCAAGAGAGAGAGACTGTGTCTGACCAAGAGAGAGAGAGAGAGAGACTGTGTCTGACCAAGAGAGAGAGACTGTGTCTGACCAAGAGAGAGAGAGACTGTGTCTGACCAAGAGAGAGAGAGACTGTGTCTGACCAAGAGAGAGAGAGAGAGACTGTGTCTGACCAAGAGAGAGAGACTGTGTCTGACCAAGAGAGAGAGAGAGAGACTGTGTCTGACCAAGAGAGAGAGACTGTGTCTGACCAAGAGAGAGAGAGAGAGAGACTGTGTCTGACCAAGAGAGAGAGACTGTGTCTGACCAAGAGAGAGAGAGACTGTGTCTGACCAAGAGAGAGAGAGACTGTGTCTGACCAAGAGAGAGAGAGAGAGACTGTGTCTGACCAAGAGAGAGAGATACTGTGTCTGACCAAGAGAGAGAGAGAGACTGTGTCTGACCAAGAGAGAGAGAGAGAGAGACTGTGTCTGACCAAGAGAGAGAGAGACTGTGTCTGACCAAGAGAGAGAGAGAGAGACTGTGTCTGACCAAGAGAGAGAGAGAGAGAGAGAGAGAGACTGTGTCTGACCAAGAGAGAGAGAGAGAGAGAGACTGTGTCTGACCAAGAGAGAGAGAGAGACTGTGTCTGACCAAGAGAGAGAGACTGTGTCTGACCAAGAGAGAGAGAGAGACTGTGTCTGACCAAGAGAGAGAGACTGTGTCTGACCAAGAGAGAGAGAGAGAGACTGTGTCTGACCAAGAGAGAGAGAGACTGTGTCTGACCGAGAGAGAGAGAGAGACTGTGTCTGACCAAGAGAGAGAGAGAGACTATGTCTGACCAAGAGAGAGAGAGAGAGAGACTGTGTCTGACCAAGAGAGAGAGAGACTGTGTCTGACCAAGAGAGAGAGAGAGAGAGACTGTGTCTGACCAAGAGAGAGAGAGAGAGACTGTGTCTGACCAAGAGAGAGAGAGAGAGACTGTGTCTGACCAAGAGAGAGAGAGAGAGACTGTGTCTGACCAAGAGAGAGAGAGACTGTGTCTGACCGAGAGAGAGAGAGAGAGACTGTGTCTGACCAAGAGAGAGAGAGAGAGACTGTGTCTGACCAAGAGAGAGAGCCTGTGTCTGACCAAGAGAGAGAGAGACTGTGTCTGACCAAGAGAGAGAGACTGTGTCTGACCAAGAGAGAGAGAGACTGTGTCTGACCGAGAGAGAGAGACTGTGTCTGACCAAGAGAGAGAGAGAGAGACTGTGTCTGACCAAGAGAGAGAGAGAGAGACTGTGTCTGACCAAGAGAGAGAGAGAGAGACTGTGTCTGACCAAGAGAGAGAGAGAGAGACTGTGTCTGACCAAGAGAGAGAGAGAGAGAGACTGTGTCTGACCAAGAGAGAGAGAGAGAGACTGTGTCTGACCAAGAGAGAGAGAGAGAGACTGTGTCTGACCAAGAGAGAGAGAGAGAGACTGTGTCTGACCAAGAGAGAGAGAGAGACTGTGTCTGACCAAGAGAGAGAGAGAGAGACTGTGTCTGACCAAGAGAGAGAGAGAGAGACTGTGTCTGACCAAGAGAGAGAGAGAGAGACTGTGTCTGACCAAGAGAGAGAGAGAGACTGTGTCTGACCAAGAGAGAGAGAGAGAGACTGTGTCTGACCAAGAGAGAGAGAGAGAGAGACTGTGTCTGACCAAGAGAGAGAGAGAGACTGTGTCTGACCAAGAGAGAGAGAGAGAGACTGTGTCTGACCAAGAGAGAGAGAGAGAGAGACTGTGTCTGACCAAGAGAGAGAGAGAGACTGTGTCTGACCAAGAGAGAGAGAGACTGTGTCTGACCAAGAGAGAGAGAGAGAGAGACTGTGTCTGACCAAGAGAGAGAGAGAGAGACTGTGTCTGACCAAGAGAGAGAGAGACTGTGTCTGACCAAGAGAGAGAGAGAGAGAGACTGTGTCTGACCAAGAGAGAGAGAGCGAGAG
>JAQIHN010000111.1:17500-30000 GCA_027917425.1 Gastrophryne carolinensis
TCATTTTGCTGGGCTCCTGCTCTGAGCCATTTTTCCTTTTCCTCAGGCATTACCTTGTCCTGAAGTTTCTTCATTAGTTCCATACTTACCGACGATTCCTGGGTAAGATTTACACTTACACTCTCTATCTTCTTCAAAGCTGCTTGTTTAGCTGCTAAGTCAGCTTTTTCATTACCTTTAGCCTCTTTGGTTGTTTGTTTTGTGTGGGCTGCTACTCTTACAATAGCTACCTTTTTGACATTGTTCAGGTTGGTCAGAATTTCTTTAACTAATTCAGCATGTCTAATGGGGGTTCCTGCAGCTGTTAAGAAGCCCCTTGCTTTCCACAGGTGGGCGTAATCGTGGGCAATACCCCAAGAATAGGCGGAGTCTGTCCAGATCGTGCCCTGTAGTGTCTTTTAGCAACATTAATGCCCTAGAGAGGGCTGTAGGTTCTGCTTCCTGAGCAGACATATGAGGTGGTAATGGTTCAGCTTCTACAACTTCATGTTCAGTTACTATTGCATAACCTGTATGAAACTGTCCTTTTTCATCAGCATATCTGCTGCCATCTACAAAAAATTCAAATTCTGGGTTTTCTAAAGGTGTATCATGCACATGTGGTAAACCCATTGTCTCTTGCTTCATAAGTTCAATGCAGTCATGTGTGTCTTCAGTATATTCAAATTCTAAAAAATTCTCAAAATCTTCACTATTACTCCCCCCTTCAGAATCTGAAGAAATTGGTAACAAAGTCGCCAGATTCAGAGAAGTACATCTTTGAAACTTAATTGTTGGGGGTAGTAAAAGGGTACACTGCAGCTTAAGCTGTCTAGCCATTGACAGGTGTTTGGGATTAACTTGTGATAATATCCCATGAATGTCGTGATTGGTAGACACAGCTAATTCATTATCAAGTACAATTTCAGAAGCTTTGTCTACCAATAGAGAAACTACTGCTACACGAATAATAAGCAATAGGTCTTTGTTTTGTGCCATGTGCCTGCCTTAAAACTCCTGTAGCGTATCCTTGTATTTCAGTAGCCATAAGTGTAAATGGCTGAGAATAATCAGGAAGACCTAAAGCTGGTGCTTGTGTGACTGCAAGTTTAAGTTGTTCAAAAGCATCTCTTGCTTCTGGTGTTAGGCAAAAAAAAAAAAAAAAAAAAAAAAAAAAAAAGTGTGACTTTGACACAATCATACAGTGGTTGCATAAGTGAACTGGCATGCATAATCCACTGTCTACAGTAAGAGATGAGTCCTAGAAACGCTCTTAACTGTTTATGTGTCTTAGGAGGTGACATGTTCTTGACTATTTCCACTCTGTCTTTAGTAAGGTGTCTAGTGCCTTGTGAAATGCAGTGACCTAGAAAGGTAACTTGTGTTTGGCAGAATTGTAGCTTTTCTTTGCTAGCCTTGCAGCCATTCTCAGCCAAAAATGTAAGAAGAGACAAAGTACCCTCCTCATATGTGATTTTGTCTGGGTAGCAAAGAAGCAAAACGTCTACCTATTGTAGAAGTACACAATCTGTTGATGGTTCCATCCTGCCAAGACTGAAAAGCGAAGAGGTGGTAACATTCAGGTGCTAAAGGAACCGAAAAGAAAGCTCCCGTTAGATCCACGCAAGAAAAAAATACATGCTTGTACTCGGTATTTGAGAAAGCAATGTATGAGGGTTTGGAACCACTGGTGTCATTGGAGCCAAAATGTTATTAATGGCTCTAAGATCTTGTACCATCCTGTATTTCACAGGCTGTTCTGGTTCCAAAACCTTTTTCCTGACTGGATACAAAGGAGTATTAGCCCCTGATTGCATCTGAATCAAAGCACCCTTGGCCAAAAGCTCGTCAATTTGTTCTCCTATAGCTTGTTCTTGTGCAGCACTCAAAGGGTACTGCTTAAGCTGTGGTAGGGTAGATCCTGGTTTGATATGGACCTCTACTGGTGAGACAGGGAGAAGTCCTATATCAGACCCTGACTTAGACCATAAATGGTCAGGTACAGTTCTTAGTAAATCTTGATCATTCTCTGTAAGTACATTAGTGAGTTCAAAATCTTCAAGAGCTTGTACTTGCATACAATATTCTAAATCATCAGGATGGTCAGGCAAAGTTAGAACAACTTGACCATCTTCTTGAAAATCAATTTTTGCTTGTAACTTATCTACACCCAATAAATTGTAAGGCGCTGAATCACAGACTAAAAATTTAGAAATAAACATGTGTGGACCAAGCCTGCCCTCTAGTGGCTTAGAAATGGGCATGACTCTGGGTAGTCCATCAAAACCTGAAGCTATAGTTTGGGCTTCTGACTGCTGTTTCTTACTTAAAACTTTATTACTAATGACAGATTTAGTCGCTCCTATAGCAATCAAAAATTCAACTGTTTTGCCATCAATTTCAATCGGTATTATGGGTGTTTTGGCTGGTACTGTGAATGTTACTGCCGATAGTCAGTCTTGTTCTTTACTTTTAGATTCTGACTTATTGGGGGCTGTTCCTTGATCAGCAGCAAACTTTCTACAATTCCTCTTAATGTGACCAGGTTTGTCACAGTAGTAACATTTTAAAATTTTACTCTGAAAATTACCTTGAGATTTAGGTCTAACATCAGTGTTAACCTGGGCAACCATACGCACCTTGGGCTTGTCATGCATATCCATTTCAATACCCTGTGCTTTAGCTAACAATTGTGCCATAGTATGGTTAGTTCTCCAATCTGGGGTAGAAGCCTTTAACTTTTCCTTAATGGTTGGTTTTAAACCATCAATATAGGCTCTAACAAACAACCTTTGAACTCCAATATTTCCAACATCTAAGCCTTCATCAATATATGTTCAAGTGTTAAATAAAAAATCAGTTCTACTGTCCCCAAGTCTAACATTCTGTGGTACATGTGCTATAATCAGTAAATTGATGAAACATAGTAGGGGACATTTTCATCCTACAAAGATCTTCTCCATCCAACCAGGTGGCATTATGTGACTCCATCATTTGTACTACATACCTGCCAAACCTAGAAGGGCTAATACGGGGATCAGGTGCATTCTGCAACAAAGCCATACATTCAGCTGGAGTCCATGGCTTATAATAAGGGGTTTCTTGGTTAATAAATTGACAAACTGTCCTGCATTTTGAGCATCTGGACTCTGCCTGGTATGGGTAAACACAGGCGCAACTAATTTATAAGTGTTGCTTCTAGGAGGGGGTCCTGCAAGCATATAAGTTTTGCATCTTGGACAATGTGTGACATTTTCTGGTAAACCATAAGTCATACAGTGATGGCAAGTCCATGATTTTTCAGTAACTAAATTTACTTTTTTTCTTTCTTGTGCTAACACCATTTATTCTCTCATCTGGATCCCCTCCTTGCTGATCTGCTCCACAAACATTACATTCTTCTTGTTCTAAACCCATCCCCCTACAACCACAAACTTTACATTTCCATGTTACTTCTTCATTTACTACTTTATCCTGCTCCCTTACTTTACACTGGGTACACATTCTGTCCCAACCCTTATTTATCATTCCACAATAGCATTGCCATAAGCCGCTATCGCCATCATCTGGTCCTGGATCTGGACCATACGTACTGTTACTGGCCAATGGGGAGTCTAGGATACAACTTACTAGTTTCTTTCTTTACTGTCTTTTCATATGGGGGTGGCGGTACTGGGTTTGTTGGAACATCAGGTATGGGGTCTACCTGGGGATGAAGCAATGGTGTAGTATTCCATTGTTTCCTATGTGGACTGTACGTCCAGCCTTCCTTTTCTGCTAAACTTGAAAGTTTCAGAGCACATTCTACTTGATGATCCCATCCTTTGTCAAAAATAATTCCATGTTTCCCTTTAGCTATCTGTTCCCATTTCCCTAAATCTAATTGTCATTTATGAACTAGCTTAAATTCCTTCCAAATCTTTTTCAAATTCCTAGCGGCATCTAAGCCACACCTTTCCCTGGTGATTTCTTCTAATGTCTGCCACTTCTCTTCCTGGGGTATCTCTTTGGACTGTTCTTTTCCCACCTTCCTAGCAACCTGCCTCAGGTACCGTATTGGGGTCTAACCTCTCTGTGGGCTAGCCTTCTTTGGCTTCCTCCTGAGGAACTAGGAACTGGAGTACCTCTCTGTGGGTCTCTCCTGGTAATGTCTAGTGATCCTACCCGCTAACCAAATAGCAACACATAATCCAAGACAAACAATTAGGATCACAAACAACACATCACCTATCATATGGGTAAGTGACAGTCCTAGATACACTAATTGTATCTTATTCCCATCCCAGTAATATTGGCTTTAATTTTCTGAAATCACCACAAACAACACATCACCTATCATATGGGTAAGTGACAGTCCTAGATACACTAATTGTATCTTATTCCCATCCCAGTAATATTGGCTTTAATTTTCTGAAATCACCACAAACAACACATCACCTATCATATGGGTAAGTGACAGTCCTAGATACACTAATTGTATCTTATTCCCATCCCAGTAATATTGGCTTTAATTTTCTGAAATCACCTATCGACTAGTCCTGGTCTTCTAACTAAGCCTGGGAACTGTGGTTCTTATAACTTAACAAAGTCAAGATCGGCTGACATGCACCGTGAAGGCGCCGTCAAATCCGGTCAACTTGACAAACTAGCTCACGCCTAAATGAGCTATGGAACCATACAGGGTAAAATTTTTATCTAAAACTTCTTCTGGTCACCACTTGCGTTCACCGTCACTGGGTTATAGCGGTTTTACCCTCGCCAGTGGGATGGGGCGTCTAATGACCTTCCAAAGTTTTTAACTAAATGCCAGGCTCATAAAGTTTTTTATCACACTCTCAAAAATAACAAATTCTTAGGGGAACAGACAGACAAGACAAATGCAGACAACAGAAGCGCCTTAGGATTCTTAAAATGACCCTCTTTCGCAGAGGCTGGCTATGCCTATCTTACCTTAGAACGGACCCGCTGATGCCTCACAGGGAAGAGCAGAGTATAAGAGTACATAAAAGCTGTCTCTTACCTGGCCAGGTTTTGAAGTCTGCTGTTCCGAGGTGGCATCAGTTGATGTTCCGTTCGGCGGGTGCGATACCCCTTGCGACAAAATAGAGAGTCTCTGTTCGGAGCGCCACGTAATGTTACGTTCAAGTCACTAAGCGGACTTGGTCTGGCTTCTGTTGTCCGATTCCCAATTACTATATTCTAAGAGAAATCAATACACGCGACAAGGTGTGTAGCAAAACCTCAGAGAAACACACACTGAGCAGGGGGAGCTTCTGACCCCTGTTTTATTGAAAACTTTCATAGTTAGAGCATGCGCAGAACAGACAATTACCTAAATTAAAAATAATGAGAACAGAATATTTATTACTATGTACAAGGTTGAGTTCAGGGAGTATTTTATAGTTTTCTCAGTTCCCAGAGGCCCCTATGCGAAGCAGCACATTCCTTAGATAAGGAATAAGGGATAAGGAGAAGCCTTGCAAAAAGCAATTACAGAAAAGTCCAACGTTAAAGCGTTACTCTAACATACAGAAAATAAACCATAGTCTTTCAGAACTATGTTTCTTAAATCTGGATCTTCTCAGTATGTATGTATGTGTGTATGTGTGTGTGTAGTGTTAGAAGTGTGTGACTGTTCTATGAGTTACAAGGAAATAAAATAGATTGTGTTAAAAAATATTTAATATATTATTAAAATATATTTATATACTGTATATTCTTTATTTTATTATATAAATATATATATATATATATATATATATATATATATATATATATAAAAATATAGCTAAATATATTTTTTATAATATATATATAAAACAATTAATAAAAAATAAAAATAAATCACTAATTTCTATGTGTAAGCTGTAAATAATGATATCATTATTTTATATTATTTATAAAATAAAATAAATTGTAAAAAACAAAAATAAATTCCTTATTTCTCTGTGTAAGCTGTAAATAATTATATATAGGCCCTTATTTAACAAGGGATAGCGCCAGGTAGCGACTGGTGAGCGAACGGTAATGACGCTCACCGCCACGAGAACGCCGGCTCCCCTCCGCAATCACACATTTATCAAGGCGATCCTGCTTAGCGACTGACCTGGCGCTCTCCAATGCATTTCAATGGAGCAATCTTTAAATATATATAATCATAATTAATTGCTATTATTTTTTTTTTTAAATGTCAAAAATTCTGTGACCACTTCTGCAATGTTAGATAATTTTTTTAAGGTAAAAAAAAAAAAAAAATTGTGCAGAATTGATATTACAGGTCTGATATTAAAGCGGACCTTCACTCTAAATAAGAGTCTATCTTATATGTTTCCCACACCCTGTACATACAGATTGCTCACATTAAAAATCATCCTACCGGCATCTACTGCATTTTATAAGCCTTTAAACATCCAAGATGGCGGCTTATGGAAGCTGCCATTTTTGCAGGCAGCCTGCAAACAGGAAGTGTCTGCAAACAGGAAGTGACTGTGCTGCTCTGCATTCTGGGACTGCTGACCTTTCCCTGACCCCAGCTCTGCTCTGTCTGAGCAAAGCACAGCTATAACCCGCCCCCCTGTACCTTATCCCACTCTCCTCTCCTCAGTAAGTGTGATGCTTCTGAGTCAAGATGGCGGCGCCCGTATCCTAAATTCCCGAACAGAGTTGCAGCCCAGTGGGGGAAAGTATAATAAATTAGTGACTAAACATGTAACATATATTAATTTTAGATGCTGAGGAATTGTTTTTTAAGAGTTTGGGCTTTTCATTAAATCATGGTGAAGGTCCGGTTTAATGTATTCATATTACTAAATGTTTTGAAAAACATGTTTTGTTTTTTGTCAAAATATGGTTGTTTGGGGGTTAAAAAACTACTTTTAACCCATCGGCGCCAGCGCTCTGGGGTTTAAACAAGCATTTCACAGCGCCAGAATTTTTGGAGCGTGATTTGTTAATGAATATGCTGGGAGCCGTTCGCTATGGCCGTTCGCTATCATGCGCTCCCATACAGCCCGGAACCTGTCAAATAGCGACTCGTCACCCCGTATTCAACATTACTGCTCACCGACTGAGTCGCTGTCAACAGCCGAACAACGGCCAAGCACAGCGAATAGTAGCGGGCGCTGTGAAAATAACGCTACTGTCGCTCATCTGTCGCTACCTGGCGCTATTAATGAATCAGCCTGATAATTATTTTATATTATTTATAAAATAAATAAATAAATAAATCCCTTATTTCTCTGTGTAAGCTGTAAATAATTATATATAATTATTTTATGTTATCTATAAAATAAATAATAAAAAAATAAAAATAAATCCCTTATTTCTCTGTGTAAGCTGTAAATAATTATATATAATTATTTTATGTTATCTATAAAATAAATAATAAAAAAATAAAAATAAATCCCTTATTTCTCTGTGTAAGCTGTAAATAATTATATATAATTATTTTATGTTATCTATAAAATAAATAATAAAAAAATAAAAATAAATCCCTTATTTCTCTGTGTAAGCTGTAAATAATTATATATAATTATTTTATGTTATCTATAAAATAAATAATAAAAAAATAAAAATAAATCCCTTATTTCTAGGGAAATTATTTTATATTATTTATTAAATAAAATAAATAATACAAAAATAAATCTCTTATTTCTCTGTGTAAGCTGTAAATAAAATAACGTGTAATAACTTCAAGGGAATTCAGGCTTAAAAAAAATCCCATCTCTAATAACACGCTTCATAAGCGTTCCATCATGTCCTATGGGGGTGAGCCTGACTGTGCCAACGGAGGCAGGTCCCCCAACCTTCACTCAGGGTTCAGCAGTAAATATGAAATCCCTTCATTGTGTAAGTGCCCCGAGGAAACAACCACTACTGTGTGTGTTGTGCCAACCTATGCCAGACTGGCGCAGCCAGGAACACGCACACTCATAGAAAAATAGGTGTGTAAATGTGCAGAGTGACTTTTTGTATATGTTTGTAGGTATATGTAGAAACGTGCGACTTTTCTGGGAGTTACAAATAAATAAAATAGATTGTGTTAAGATAAAACAATTAAAAAAATATTTAATATATTATATATTATTAAAATATATTTCAACAGATTCTTTACATTATTTTATAATTTATATATATATATATATATATATATATATATATATATATATATATATATATATATATATTATATTTAAACAGATTCTTTACATTATTTTATTATATATATATATATATATATATATATATTATTTAAACAGATTCTTTACATTATTTTATAAATATATATATATATATATATTTTTTTTTTTTAAGTATTTACATATATTCTTTATATATATATATATATATATATATTTATTTATTTTATATTTATAATAATTATATATAATTATTTAATATTATTATTTCTCTGTGCACGCTGTAATATTTATATATAGTTTTTTCATTTTATTTGTATTATTTATAAACTAAAATAATTGATAAAAAAATAAAAATAAATCCCTTATTTCTCTGTGTAAGTAATAAACAATTAAGTATAGTTATTTTATATTATTAATAAAATAAAATAACTAATAAAAAAAATAAATCCCTTATTTCTCTGTGTAAGCTGTAAATAAAATAACGTGTAATAACAATTCATGCTTAAATAAAAATCCCATCTCTAATAACACGCTTCATAACCGCTCCATTGTGTCCTATGCGGGTGAGCCTGACTGTGCCAATAGGGGGGGGTCCTCCGACCTGCACTCAGGCTTCAGCACAGGGGAGTCAATATGAAATCCCTTCATTGTGTGAGTGCGGCGAGGAAACAACTGCTACTGTGTGTGTTGTGCCAAGCTATCCGGGGTGGCGCAGCCAGGCACAGCGCTAGTCCTGAGATGCCCGGTTGCCCTATAAGGCCGGGCGCAGCTCACCTCTCCATGAAAGGTAAATGTGATGGGGCAGGATGTGGGGGCGCCAGGTGAGCAGCGCTATGTCCTTGGCATCACCTGTGGCAGGTAAATACCTGCGCGCCCTCCTCTTCCTCCTGCTGGAACGTGCCCAGGGGATCGGATTATAACGGAAATGTCTGCTACCAAATAGGCCATTGTCTGGGAGGATTGCACTGACATGTGCTGTAGCGCGGTACACGGGTGACCTCGGGTTGGCGGGTCAGGTGAGGATTCAGGTCACGGCGTTTTCTGCAGCTCGCCATTTATCGCCACTCTCCATTGTGCGTCTAGGTGGACGGCTCCTGGGGGAAGTGGAGCCCGTATGGGAAATGTTCCCGGACCTGCGGAGGAGGCGTCCAGCTGGCGAAACGCGAATGCGTCAACCCCGCCCCCGCCAATGGCGGCACCTACTGCGAGGGCGTGCGAGTGAAATACAAGTCCTGCGCTCAGAACCCCTGCCCCAACCCAGGTGAGTGACCTCTGCCCCAATCCAGGTGAGTGACCTCTGCCCCAACCCAGGTGAGTGACCTCTGCCCCAACCCAGGTGAGTGACCTCTGCCCCAACCCAGGTGAGTGACCTCTGCCCCAATCCAGGTGAGTGACCTCTGCCCCAATCCAGGTGAGTGACCTCTGCCCCAATCCAGGTGAGTGACCTCTGCCCCAATCCAGGTGAGTCACCCCAACCCCTGCCCAGATACAGGTGAGTCACCCCAACCCCTGCCCAGATACAGGTGAGTCACCCCAACCCCTGCCCAGATACAGGTGAGTCACCCCAACCCCTGCCCAGATACAGGTGAGTCACCCCAACCCCTGCCCAGATACAGGTGAGTCACCCCAACCCCTGCCCAGATACAGGTGAGTCACCCCAACCCCTGCCCAGATACAGGTGAGTCACCCCAACCCCTGCCCTGATACAGGTGAGTCACCCCAACCCCTGCCCTGATACAGGTGAGTCACCCCAACCCCTGCCCTGATACAGGTGAGTCACCCCAACCCCTGCCCAGATACAGGTGAGTCACCCCAACCCCTGCCCTGATACAGGTGAGTGACCCCAACCCCTGCCCTGATACAGGTGAGTCACCCCAACCCCTGCCCTGATACAGGTGAGTCACCCCAACCCCTGCCCTGATACAGGTGAGTCACCCCAACCCCTGCCCTGATACAGGTGAGTCACCCCAACCCCTGCCCCAATACAGGTGAGTCACCCCAACCCCTGCCCTGATACAGGTGAGTCACCCCAACCCCTGCCCAGATACAGGTGAGTCACCCCAACCCCTGCCCTGATACAGGTGAGTCACCCCAACCCCTGCCCTGATACAGGTGAGTCACCCCAACCCCTGCCCAGATACAGGTGAGTCACCCCAACCCCTGCCCAGATACAGGTGAGTCACCCCAACCCCTGCCCAGATACAGGTGAGTCACCCCAACCCCTGCCCAGATACAGGTGAGTCACCCCAACCCCTGCCCTGATACAGGTGAGTCACCCCAACCCCTGCCCAGATACAGGTGAGTCACCCCAACCCTGCCCTGATACAGGTGAGTCACCCCAACCCCTGCCCAGATACAGGTGAGTCACCCCAACCCCTGCCCTGATACAGGTGAGTCACCCCAACCCCTGCCCTAATCCGGGTGAGCCACCCCAACCCCTGCCCAGATACAGGTGAGTGACCTCTGCCCCAATCCAGGTGAGCCACCCCTACCACTGCCAGATACAGGTGAGTCACCCCAACCCCTGCCCTGATACAGGTGAGTCACCCCAACCCCTGCCCAGATACAGGTGAGTCACCCCAACCCCTGCCCTGATACAGGTGAGTCACCCCAACCCCTGCCCTAATCCGGGTGAGCCACCCCAACCCCTGCCCAGATACAGGTGAGTGACCTCTGCCCCAATCCAGGTGAGCCACCCCTACCACTGCCAGATACAGGTGAGTCACCCCAACCCCTGCCCTGATACAGGTGAGTCACCCCAACCCCTGCCCTGATACAGGTGAGCCACCCCAACCCCTGCCCTGATACAGGTGAGTCACCCCAACCCCTGCCCAGATACAGGTGAGTCACCCCAACCCCTGCCCAGATACAGGTGAGTCACCCCAACCCCTGCCCAGATACAGGTGAGTCACCCCAACCCCTGCCCTGATACAGGTGAGCCACCCCAACCCCTGCCCCGATACAGGTGAGTCACCCCAACCCCTGCCCCGATACAGGTGAGTCACCCCAACCCCTGCCCAGATACAGGTGAGTCACCCCAACCCCTGCCCTGATACAGGTGAGCCACCCCAACCCCTGCCCCGATACAGGTGAGTCACCCCAACCCCTGCCCCGATACAGGTGAGTCACCCCAACCCCTGCCCTGATACAGGTGAGTCACCCCAACCCCTGCCCTGATACAGGTGAGTCACCCCAACCCCTGCCCAGATACAGGTGAGTCACCCCAACCCCTGCCCTGATACAGGTGAGCCACCCCAACCCCTGCCCCGATACAGGTGAGTCACCCCAACCCCTGCCCTGATACAGGTGAGTCACCCCAACCCCTGCCCTGATACAGGTGAGTCACCCCAACCCCTGCCCTGATACAGGTGAGTCACCCCAACCCCTGCCCTGATACAGGTGAGTCACCCCAACCCTGCCCTGATACAGGTGAGTCACCCCAACCCTGCCCTGATACAGGTGAGTCACCCCAACCCCTGCCCTGATACAGGTGAGTCACCCCAACCCCTGCCCAGATACAGGTGAGTCACCCCAACCCCTGCCCTGATACAGGTGAGTCACCCCAACCCCTGCCCTGATACAGGTGAGTCACCCCAACCCCTGCCCTGATACAGGTGAGTCACCCCAACCCCTGCCCAGATACAGGTGAGTCACCCCAACCCTGCCCTGATACAGGTGAGTCACCCCAACCCCTGCCCAGATACAGGTGAGTCACCCCAACCCCTGCCCTGATACAGGTGAGTCACCCCAACCCCTGCCCTAATCCGGGTGAGCCACCCCAACCCCTGCCCTGATACAGGTGAGTGACCTCTGCCCCAATCCAGGTGAGCCACCCCTACCCCTGCCCTGATACAGGTGAGTCACCCCAACCCCTGCCCTAATCCGGGTGAGCCACCCCAACCCCTGCCCAGATACAGGTGAGCCACCCCTACCCCTGCCCTGATACAGGTGAGTCACCCCAACCCCTGCCCTGATACAGGTAAGTGACCCCAACCTCTGCCCCAGTCCAGGTCTGTCACACTAACCCCTGCCCCAATCCAGGTAACCCTGGCCAGATATAGGTGAGTCACCCCAACATTACACTAAAATTCTGCCCAGATACAGATGAGTCACCCTAACTCCTCCCCCAATACAGATGAGTCACCCTAACTCCTCCCCCAATATAGATGAGCCACCCTAACCTCTGCCCTTATCTCCTGCCCCAATACAGGTGGGTGACCCTACCCTGAACCCCTCCCTAGATACAGGTGAGTGACCCTACCCTGAACCCCTCCCTAGATACAGGTGGGTGACCCTACCCTGAACCCCTCCCTAGATACAGGTGGGTGACCCTACCCTGAACCCCTCCCTAGATACAGGTGAGTGACCCTAACTGACCTG
>JAQIHN010000111.1:35000-114651 GCA_027917425.1 Gastrophryne carolinensis
TCCATTCGTGAACGGTTCCTTAAAAATAACGCATGGGAGTGGCCTCCCCGATCCAACAATAGCTTTACTGAGTAATGGGAGTGGCCTCCCCGATCCACCAATAGCTTTACTGAGTAATGGGAGTGGCCTCCCCGATCCACCAATAGCTTCACTGAGTAATGGGAGTGGCCTCCCCAATCCACCAATAGCTTTACTGAGTAATGGGAGTGGCCTCCCCAATCCACCAATAGCTTTACTGAGTAATGGGAGTGGCCTCCCCAATCCACCAATAGCTTTACTGAGTAATGGGAGTGGCCTCCCCGATCCACCAATAGCTTTACTGAGTAATGGGAGTGGCCTCCCCAATCCACCAATAGCTTTACTGGGTAATGGGCGTGGCCTCCCCAATCCACCAGTAGCTTTACTGAGTAATGGGAGTGGCCTCCCCAATCCACCAATAGCTTTACTGAGTCATGGGCGTGGCCTCCCCGATCCACCAATAGCTTTACTGAGTCATGGGTGTGGCCTCCCCGATCCACCAATAGCTTTACTGAGTCATGGGCGTGGCCTCCCTGATCCACCAATAGCTTTACTGAGTCATGGGCGTGGCCTCCCCGATCCACCAATAGCTTTACTGAGTCATGGACGTGGCCTCCCTGATCCACCAATAGCTTTACTGAGTAATGGGAGTGGCCTCCCCGATCCACCAATAGCTTTACTGAGTAATGGGAGTGGCCTCCCCAATCCACCAATAGCTTTACTGAGTAATGGGCGTGGCCTCCCCGATCCACCAATAGCTTTACTGAGTAATGGGAGTGGCCTCCCCAATCCACCAATAGCTTTACTGAGTAATGGGCGTGGCCTCCCCGATCCACCAATAGCTTTACTGAGTCATGGGCGTGGCCTCCCTGATCCACCAATAGCTTTACTGAGTCATGGACGTGGCCTCCCCGATCCACCAATAGCTTTACTGAGTCATGGGCGTGGCCTCCCCGATCCACCAATAGCTTTACTGAGTCATGGGCGTGGCCTCCCTGATCCACCAATAGCTTTACTGAGTCATGGACGTGGCCTCCCCGATCCACCAATAGCTTTACTGAGTCATGGGCGTGGCCTCCCCGATCCACCAATAGCTTTACTGAGTCATGGGAGTGGCTTCCCCAATCCACCAATAGCTTTTGAGAGTTATTTTAGGGGCCGTTCATGGATGTAGGTCTGCTTGAAGTTAGCGGCATCCAGCATGACATCACATGACATCACACTACGGAAGGACTGAGCTCTCAGGGCCGCGCCCACGGGTTCCCGGGATTGTCGCTTAAAGTCTCTGACGAGGTGCTAATTTCATTGGCTGGGTCCTGCGCCACACCCCCACCGAGGAGGCCTCCAGCCATGCGGGACTGAAGTCATGGACGTATCAGGGGCCTTCTCTACCACAACCAGATTCAGGGATAATAACGGCCAATAACAGGTCAGCCTCACTTAAAGCCAAATAAACATCATAGATGAGAAAAGGAGAGGTTAGATCCGCTGCGTCAAAACGTTACAGGAGAAAAAGGGCAACACATAAGGTGTAACTCGTCTTTTATTGGGGAGGACTGCTGCACTCTGCTTTAAAGCAGAACAAAACCTGGCACGGCCAGCCCTGGAATCTCTCGCTGCCCATTGAAGTCAATGAGAGCCCCACAAAGGGCTCTGATTGGACGAGAGCCCGCGCATGAACCATTGGACTGAGCTGGGTCTATAAACAAAACAGTGGGGTAAACATTTATAATGTTCAAACACGGGTAAAACCTGACTAGCAATAGAGAGGAGTCAATCTTCCCAGGGCAGGGTTCCCTCCATTGCGATGCTGCGAGCTGTTTACATTTCAATAGCTGGCTCATGGCTGCTTTACAATGTATCACTGCTGATTACAATAGAAACAATTATGATACATCGGCTGCAACAAGGTAACACAATGTAACTCTCAGCAGGGATCTGGCAGGATTTTCAGGATGACTCATCTTGTTTGCTATAGTCACAGTGTCGCAGTTTTTTTAGGTTGACTCATCTTGTTTGTTATAGCCCCAGCAGGAGGGAGAGATAGCACATCCCGATATTTTATACTCCCACTCCAATATATAGCGCTGTGAGATCTTTCGTCTTTGTATGCTATACACATTCCCTGTCACCCTTTTTCCTCATGAGAGTTACCTCAGCAGTCAATCCTGGTGCTCGCATTTGATATGGAGGCTCTATTATGTTTAAGGGATACAGAGGAGTGAGGTGAGGGAGGTTGACAGGTAATGTCAGGTGAGTGCAGCTATTTTATTGCCTTTCCTTCTGATGTTATGTCACATGACTGTTCTGGGTATGCTCTTCCCCTACTCCCAGCAGCCACCAATCAGCTTCAACATTAAGGTTTACATCTAGGGACAAGCACATTGATGACCTCACGGCAAGCTCGTAATGGTGCAGCCGTCCTCATAAACGTGAGCCTGTTGTAGGGTCTGCCATTCCTTTTGTGCTTCGGGTGTATTGGAGACCACCGACCAACACAGTAACTGTTTGTAAGGAAGCTTCACGCAGCTCATATCCACTGCACACCCTCTTCTGGGCAAATTTGCACAAACCCCCCAATGCCAAGTCCTCGGGTCAGATGCAGCCCCAAAATCTTTTGTTCGTTGAGTTCTAGATGGGGCTGGAGGTCTGCAGACTGGCTGCATTCACTGATTGGCTCGTATTGCACAATAGTCCATATAAAAGCGTGGAGCCTCATTGTTGGCAAGGTTTATAGACAATGTTCTTGGGAAGTTCACTCTGTAGATGATGTTCTCGGAAATTCTAGCAAGCAGAGTTGCAATCACTCGCTGTTCAGACTAACAAGATTTCTGCGTCCACTACTCGATGCAAAAGAAAAGCATGTTCTAGGATTTCCTGAGAATGTTTTCTTCGTGTTTAACCCTAATAATATTACAATAATGTTATGTCCTCCATGTGATGCAAAAGAAGAACCCATCTAGGTGGAGGACAGTGTTTCTAGGAAATCCTCGGGGGCAGAGTTTTATTCTGGTTATTCTGAACAATGGGTGATGTGCGCGTCCTGATACGTAGAGAACGTTCTCTGCAATTCCTAGTATTTCTTTATTAAAGTATTTCTTTAGCATCATATG
This sequence comes from Gastrophryne carolinensis, assembly GCA_027917425.1. Lineage (NCBI taxonomy): Eukaryota > Metazoa > Chordata > Amphibia > Anura > Microhylidae > Gastrophryne > Gastrophryne carolinensis. Next base: position 38,132 of record JAQIHN010000111.1, read on the forward strand.
AAAGATGCAAAGTTCTAATCTTGTTATTGTGAACAGTGGATGATGTTCGCAGCACGATGCAAAAGAAAAACACGACCTTGCATTTCTCGAGAATGTCATCGACGTATCTAACCTAACTCTGTCTATTGATCAGAATAGGCACATCACATAGAATTACAATGCTGAGTCAAAGCGTTTCCCAAAGACTTTGTCTACGCATCCAACCTGTTTAGGTACAGTAAGTAGACAACGTTCTCTGGAATTCCTAGAAAAAGTATTTCTTTGCATCATTTGAAGGACGCAAAGTTCTAATCATGTTATTCTGAACAGTGGATGATGTTCGCAGCATGATACAAAAGAAAAACACGATCTTGGATTTCTCGAGAATGTCTTCGACGTATCTAACCTAACGCTGTCTATGGATCAGAATAGGCACATCATGTGCTGTTTAGAATAACAGGATAACAATGCTGAGTCAAAGCGTTTCCCAAAAACTTTGTCTACGTATCCAACCTGTTTAAGTACAGTAAGTAGACAACGTTCTCTGGAGTTCCTAGAAAAAGTATTTCTTTTGCATCATTTGAAGGATGCAATGTTCTAATCATGTTATTCTGAACAGTGGATGTTGTTTGCAACACGATGCAAAAGAAAAACACGTCATTGGAATTCCCATGAATGTCATCGACGTATCTAACCTAACACACGGATCAGGATATGTACATCGATGCTGCATCCAGCATTTCTGAAAAACCTTGTCTACATATCTAACCTAAGAAGAGCTTTGCATCCTCCTCATGATGCATGATGCACAAGAAAAACATGTTTAGGTGAGGTACATAGAAAATGTTACCGGGAATTTCTAGGATGCAGGGTTGTAATTTGAACAACGTGTCATGTGTGTATCCTGATATATAGGCAATGTTAGGTTACATGTGTCTCTATCAGAATGGACACATCACCCATTGCTCAAAATACTAAGATTACAACTCTGCGTCCTAGGGTTTCCAGAGAACGTCGTCCACATATCTAACCTGTTAAGGTGGGGTACAGTACATAGACTACTTTCTAGGATGCATAGAGTTAATCTTGTTATTCTAAACTTTGGGTGATGTGCTCACTGTTTAAAAAAACAAAAGAATACAAAACTCTTTATCCTTGGGTTTCCAAAGAACGTCGTCTACGTATCTAACACAACACTGTCTAAATATCGGGATGATCACATCAATCATTGCTTAGAACAACAAGGTTATGACGCTGCATCCCAGGATTTCCTGAGAACGTCGTATTTGTATCTAACCTGTTTAGGTGATGACAACATAAGGTTTTTTGGAAATCCCAGGGTAAATAGATTAGGGTTTCCTGAATACAGTGTCTATGTATCTAACCTAACATTGTGCATGTATCAGGATGCACACAACACCCGATGTTCCCCAATAACAGATTACAACTCTGCATCCTTGGGTTTCCCGATAACGTTGTCTATGTATCTAATCTAACACTGTTCATGTATCAGGATGCTCACAACACCCGATGTTCCCCAATAACAGATTACAACTCTGCATCCTTGGGTTTCCCGATAACGTTGTCTATGTATCTAATCTAACACTGTGCATGTATCAGGATGCTCACAACACCCGATGTTCCCCAATAACAGATTACAACTCTGCATCCTTGGGTTTCCCGATAACGTTGTCTATGTATATAATCTAACACTGTGCATGTATCAGGATGCTCACAACACCCGATGTTCCCCAATAACAGATTACAACTCTGCATCCTTGGGTTTCCCGATAACGTTGTCTATGTATCTAATCTAACACTGTTCATGTATCAGGATGCTCACAACACCCGATGTTCCCCAATAACAGATTACAACTCTGCATCCTTGGGTTTCCCGATAACGTTGTCTATGTATCTAATCTAACACTGTTCATGTATCAGGATGCTCACAACACCCGATGTTCCCCAATAACAGATTACAACTCTGCATCCTTGGGTTTCCCGATAACGTTGTCTATGTATATAATCTAACACTGTGCATGTATCAGGATGCTCACAACACCCGATGTTCCCCAATAACAGATTACAACTCTGCATCCTTGGGTTTCCCGATAACGTTGTCTATGTATATAATCTAACACTGTGCATGTATCAGGATGCACACAACACCCATTGTTCCACAATAACAGATTACAACTCCATCCTTGGGTTTCCCGAGAACGTCGTCTATGTATCTAACTTGTTTAGGTGAGGTGCAGTACAGAGATATTCTTCGGACGTCTTAGGATGCATAGATGTTATTCTAAAAATCGGCTGATGTTTTCAGGATACTCCCACTGTTTAAAATAACAAAAATAGAACCCGGCGTCCTCCACATGATACAATAACAATACTTGATTCCCAGAAAATGTCATCAACGTATCTAATCCCAAAATTATTATTACTCTGTGGCCTCCGCCTGAAGCAAAAGCTGTTCCAAAATGTCTGTTATCTCTTATAGCAGGGCTTGGCTTCAGATCTGAGGTCTAACAAATCTCCTGTTAATCTACCTCTGTGTATCTCTCGTACAGGGTGATGGAGAGGGGAGGGGCTTTAGAAAGTGATATGGACTCTTGTCTCCGAAAGACGGAGCTGGGTGTAGGGATCTCACTCTGTCCATCTCGGTTGCAAGATCATCCATGGGTGCTATGGCCGAGCCGCCCGTCCTGACCACGTAGCAGTGTAAAACGCACAACTTGATCACAAAACAGTTCAGGTTTATGCCGAGGTGCCTCCCGACACCATTGTAGGTCCCCAACTTATTGTGAGCTCACATTGGCTCGCCCGCTGTCTGTGTATCGTACACCCTGGACAACCGCCAGTATTTCTGTTACAGCAGGGCCACCTCGACTTCCCCAGATTGAGGATATCTAACCACAAGAGGCGGCCAATCAACACTGACTATAGAGGCAACCTGCCCTGCTGATTGGACACTAAGGATCCTGGCGGAGGGTGGGCGATTCCACGATGTGTTCTTCTGTATATTGTTTGTGTTGTGTTATTATTTGTGATACAGACAAGCCACCGTCTGGGCTGTATGTATGGAAACCTGTATACTGTGTATACTCCTGTAGACATGTATGACCAAAATAAACATATCCATCCACCGTCTCCCATGTGTCATCGCCCAACTCTCTGATATGCAAATACACGCACATGTTTTCTTGTGTTTTTTATTCCCTTGGTGCGATTCAGCACCATACTTTGCATGTGCAATTTTTAAAAATTATTTACACACCTAAATCTGATGCTGAGCTGCACCAAAGTGAGAAATTCATGAGAAAAAGTCTTTATTACGAAACAAACGTGAGTGGAAAAAAAAACACGGCTGTGAATCAACCGAAAAGTCTAAATACACATTTAAAGTGGACTAAAACCCATGGAGATTGACATAGGAATCTATAAGATCCCTGGGGTGATCGATTACCCCCCCCGGGGCATCCAAAATCGGGATGCCCCACTGTGTGATACCCCCCAGGTGGCCCCATACACTTACCTTGTTTCCCGGTCTAACGAGCCGTGGCCGCATCCCCTCTATCCCTTAAGCAGGAGCCAGGCATTTGTGATTGGCCGGTGTGGGCTCGCTCCCTGTTAGAGGGAAGCGGGGGATGCGGCCTCCAGCGTGCTCAGAGCCGCTCAAAGGCTTAGACAAGCAGACGTGAGCAGATCCGAGCGTGCTGATTGGACGAGCGGCCGCACGTGCGCCGTAGGGAAGAGGTGAGTGCGATCGGGCGACCTAGGGGGTGTCACACAGCGGGGCATCCCAGGATAGTCAAAATCCTGAGTTTTGGTCCACTTTAAAGCGTAACAAAAATCAAGAATTTGTCTTTGCCGGGACTTGCTCTGGGGGCATCCCAGTTTGTGTGAAACCCGAGCATGGCACATGGCTCTGACTGGAGCCCACACATGTGCCACTGGGCCAGGGAAAGGTAAGTGAATACCAGGGGCCTGGGGGGGGTTCACGCAGTGGCACAAAATCCGAATTGATTCCAGGGCCGGCAGCCCTGGGTTTAGTTCCAATTTAAAGTGGACCAAAACTTTGACCGCCTGGGTTTTGGTCCTTTCGCCCGGGGCACCAGGATCGGGGATGCACCGCTGTGTGTAACCCGTCAGGTCGCCCTATCTCACTCACCTTTCCCCGGTTCTGCGCGCATGCGTGGCCTATCATTCCAATGGGCATACTCGCATCCCCTCCTGCCCCTTCATCTAAGGAGGGCAGATCCGAGCGCGCTGGCGGCCGCATCCTCCGTTGACCTCTGACAGAGAGCGTGCCATTCAATGCCCTAGAGGGATAGCGGGCACGCAGACTGGGAAAGAAGGTGAGTTTATGGGCGACCTGTGGGGGGTGTCACACAGCGGGCGTCCCGATTCTGGATGCCCCGGGGGGAGGGAATCTAGCGGCCCAGGAATCGGCGTGGGTTTTGGTCCACTTTAAAGGCACTACAAAACTCCAGGGCCGGCCAATTATGTTCTCGGGGGGCCCACTGAAATACTCCAGGGCCAGGAATGGCGGTGACAGGTCCACTTTAAATCCCGGGACTCTGTGCTTTTCCTCCTCTATCCAAACGTCGGGCACTGGGATGTGATGTGATCCGGCAATCGCTGGTCCTGCCACTCAAACTCCCCAACAATGTCCAAACCCTGGGTCGTAGTGCAGGTGAGGATTATGGGTGTTCTGGGGGCCTATGTGCAGGGACTGGCCATCTTTTGTCCCCCTGTCCCTCTTGTTCACATTTGTCCCTCTTTGAGGTGTAACATGCAGATCTGCAGCAATAAATGATTCATTTGCCTATTCAAAGTGTTTCTATTGTTGTAACTGTTACAATGTGTCTCCTATCCATCCCACAATGAGGGGGCGTGGCTTCATCTATCCCTCAATGAGAGAGTGTGGCTTCATCCATCCCTCAATGAGAGAGTGTGGCTTCATCTATCCCTCAATGAGGGGGCGTGGCTTCATCTATCCCTCAATGAGGGGGCGTGGCTTCATCTATCCCTCAATGAGAGAGCGTGGCTTCATCTATCCCTCAATGAGAGAGCGTGGCTTCATCTATCCCTCAATGAGAGAGCGTGGCTTCATCTATCCCTCAATGAGAGAGCGTGGCTTCATCTATCCCTCAATGAGAGAGCGTGGCTTCATCTATCCCTCAATGAGAGAGCGTGGCTTCATCTATCCCTCAATGAGAGAGTGTGGCTTCATCTATCCCGCAATGAGAGAGTGTGGCTTCATCTATCCCTCAATGAGAGAGTGTAGCTTCATCTATCCCTCAATGAGAGAGTGTGGCTTCATCTATCCCTCAATGAGGGGGCGTGGCTTCATCTATCCCTCAATGAGAGAGCGTGGCTTCATCTATCCCTCAATGAGAGAGTGTGGCTTCATCTATCCCTCAATGAGAGAGCGTGGCTTCATCTATCCCTCAATGAGGGGGCGTGGCTTCATCTATCCCTCAATGTGAGAGAGTGGCTTCATCTATCCCTCAATGAGAGAGTGTGGCTTCATCTATCCCTCAATGAGAGAGTGTGGCTTCATCTATCCGTCAATGAGAGAGTGTGGCTTCATCTATCCCTCAATGAGAGAGTGTGGCTTCATCTATCCCTCAATGAGAGAGTGTGGCTTCATCTATCCCTCAATGAGAGAGTGTGGCTTCATCCATCCCTCAATGAGGGGGCGTGGCTTCATCTATCCCTCAATGAGAGAGCGTGGCTTCATCTATCCCTCAATGAGAGAGTGTGGCTTCATCTATCCCTCAATGAGAGAGTGTGGCTTCATCTATCCCTCAATGAGAGAGCGTGGCTTCATCTATCCCTCAATGAGGGGGCGTGGCTTCATCTATCCCTCAATGTGAGAGAGTGGCTTCATCTATCCCTCAATGAGAGAGCGTGGCTTCATCTATCCCTCAATGAGAGAGTGTGGCTTCATCCATCCCTCAATGAGGGGGTGTGGCTTCATCTATCCCTCAATGTGAGAGAGTGGCTTCATCTATCCCTCAATGAGAGAGCGTGGCTTCATCTATCCCTCAATGAGAGAGCGTGGCTTCATCCATCCCTCAATGAGGGGGTGTGGCTTCATCTATCCCTCAATGAGAGAGTGTGGCTTCATCTATCCCTCAATGAAAGAGTGTGGCTTCATCCATCCCTCAATGAGGGGGTGTGGCTTCATCTATCCCTCAATGTGAGAGAGTGGCTTCATCTATCCCTCAATGAGAGAGCGTGGCTTCATCCATCCCTCAATGAGAGAGTGTGGCTTCATCTATCCCTCAATGAGAGAGTGTGGCTTCATCTATCCCTCAATGAGAGAGTGTGGCTTCATCCATCCCTCAATGAGAGAGCGTGGCTTCATCCATCCCTCAATGAGAGAGTGTGGCTTCATCTATCCCTCAATGAGAGAGCGTGGCTTCATCCATCCCTCAATGAGAGAGTGTGGCTTCACCTATCCCTCAATGAGAGAGTGTGTGGCTTCATCCATCCCTCAATGAGAGAGTGTGGCTTCACCTATCCCTCAATGAGAGAGTGTGGCTTCATCTATCCCTCAATGAGAGAGCGTGGCTTCATCTATCCCTCAATGAGAGAGTGTGGCTTCATCTATTCCTCAATGAGAGAGCGTGGCTTCATCTATCCCTCAATGAGAGAGCGTGGCTTCATCTATCCCTCAATGAGAGAGTGTGGCTTCATCTATCCCTCAATGAGAGAGCGTGGCTTCATCCATCCCTCAATGAGAGAGTGTGGCTTCATCTATCCCTCAATGAGAGAGTGTGGCTTCATCTATCCCTCAATGAGAGAGCGTGGCTTCATCTATCCCTCAATGAGAGAGTGTGGCTTCATCTATCCCTCAATGAGAGAGCGTGGCTTCATCCATCCCTCAATGAGAGAGTGTGGCTTCACCTATCCCTCAATGAGAGAGTGTGTGGCTTCATCCATCCCTCAATGAGAGAGCGTGGCTTCATCTATCCCTCAATGAGAGAGTGTGGCTTCACCTATCCCTCAATGAGAGAGTGTGGCTTCATCTATTCCTCAATGAGGGGGCCTGGCTTCATCTATCCCTCAATGAGAGAGCGTGGCTTCATCTATCCCTCAATGAGAGAGCGTGGCTTCATCTATCCCTCAATGAGAGAGTGTGGCTTCACCTATCCCTCAATGAGAGAGCGTGGCTTCACCTATCCCTCAATGAGAGAGCGTGGCTTCATCTATCCCTCAATGAGAGAGTGTGGCTTCACCTATCCCTCAATGAGAGAGTGTGGCTTCATCTATCCCTCAATGAGAGAGCGTGGCTTCATCTATCCCTCAATGAGAGAGTGTGGCTTCACCTATCCCTCAATGAGAGAGTGTGGCTTCATCTATCCCTCAATGAGAGAGCGTGGCTTCATCTATCCCTCAATGAGAGAGTGTGGCTTCACCTATCCCTCAATGAGAGAGCGTGGCTTCACCTATCCCTCAATGAGAGAGTGTGTGGCTTCATCCATCCCTCAATGAGAGAGCGTGGCTTCATCCATCCCTCAATGAGAGAGCGTGGCTTCACCTATCCCTCAATGAGAGAGTGTGGCTTCATCTATCCCTCAATGAGAGAGCGTGGCTTCACCTATCCCTCAATGAGAGAGTGTGTGGCTTCATCCATCCCTCAATGAGAGAGCGTGGCTTCATCCATCCCTCAATGAGAGAGCGTGGCTTCACCTATCCCTCAATGAGAGAGTGTGTGGCTTCATCTATCCCTCAATGAGAGAGTGTGGCTTCACCTATCCCTCAATGAGAGAGTGTGTGGCTTCATCCATCCCTCAATGAGAGAGCGTGGCTTCATCCATCCCTCAATGAGAGAGCGTGGCTTCATCTATCCCTCAATGAGAGAGTGTGGCTTCATCCATCCCTCAGTGAGAGAGTGTGGCTTCACCCATCCCTCAATGAGAGAGTGTGGCTTCATCCATCCCTCAATGAGAGAGTGTGGCTTCATCTATCTCTCAATGAGAGAGCGTGGCTTCATCCATCCCTCAATGAGAGAGTGTGGCTTCATCTATCCCTCAATGAGAGAGTGTGGCTTCATCTATCCCTCAATGAGAGAGTGTGGCTTCATCCATCCCTCAATGAGGGGGCGTGGCTTCATCCATCCCTCAATGAGAGAGTGTGGCTTCATCTATCCCTCAATGAGAGAGCGTGGCTTCATCCATCCCTCAATGAGAGAGTGTGGCTTCATCTATCCCTCAATGAGAGAGCGTGGCTTCATCTATCCCTCAATGAGAGAGTGTGGCTTCATCTATCCCTCAATGAGAGAGCGTGGCTTCATCTATCCCTCAATGAGAGAGTGTGGCTTCATCTATCCCTCAATGAGAGAGCGTGGCTTCATCTATCCCTCAATGAGAGAGTGTGGCTTCATCTATCCCTCAATGAGAGAGTTTGGCTTCATCTATCCCTCAATGAGAGAGCGTGGCTTCATCTATCCCTCAATGAGAGAGCGTGGCTTCATCTATCCCTCAATGAGAGAGTGTGGCTTCATCTATCCCTCAATGAGGGGGCGTGGCTTCATCTATCCCTCAATGAGAGAGTGTGGCTTCATCTATCCCTCAATGAGAGAGTGTGGCTTCATCTATCCCTCAATGAGAGAGTGTGGCTTCATCTATCCCTCAATGAGAGGGCGTGGCTTCATCTATCCCTCAATGAGAGAGCGTGGCTTCATCTATCCCTCAATGAGAGAGTGTGGCTTCATCTATCCCTCAATGAGAGAGCGTGGCTTCATCTATCCCTCAATGAGAGAGCGTGGCTTCATCTATCCCTCAATGAGGGGGCGTGGCTTCATCTATCCCTCAATGAGGGGGCGTGGCTTCATCTATCCCTCAATGAGGGGGCGTGGCTTCATCTATCCCTCAATGAGAGAGTGTGGCTTCATCTATCCCTCAATGAGGGTGCGTGGCTTCATCATCCCTCAATGAGGGGGTGGGGCTTCATACATCTCTCAATGAGGGGTGTGGCTTCATTTACATATTGTCCCTCTTTCCCACCCTGAATAGTTGTGAGGTATTCGGGTTTTTTGTGGCTTCCTGGGGGGTCTCACACCCTGATTCGGGATGCCCCGGGTTTTGTTCTGCTTCGGTATTTGGGGGATTATTCCATGTCCGGGATACGTTTTCCTTTATCCCTCCTCGCTCGGCGCAGGATTGTGTCCTGGCGCCCCCTCCGCCACCCACTGCTGTGGAATGTTCCGGTGCTGAGCTGGCTGAAGGGTCGCGTCCTGGTGCCAACCGGTGACATCAGGTCTATAGAGGGGAGAGCTCAGCGCCAGGGCTACAATGTAACGAGTGAGGTCATCTCAGCCGCCACACAACCCGACCACTGAGAGGGGAATTCTGGGTAATCTGCCTCCGTACCTGCTGGCGGGACCCCCACCCGGGAGCCGGGGGTGTGGGATTCACAATGTCATTATTCACCGCAAGCACTTAATGTCCATCACCCCCTCACCACCACCCCTCCCACCTCACCCACCTCTCCTCACCAACCTCACCCCCCCACCTCTCCTCACCCGCAATCCTCACCCACCTCACCCCCCCACCTCACCTCACATCCACCTCCCCACCTCTCCTCACCCCCCCTCACCCCGACCCCCGTCCCCTGCTTTATGAGGACCTGTTGGATTTTATGAGCTCACACACTTGGCGTTGGTGGCGCTAAAATGCCCAACAAACAGGAGCCGAGCGGGTTCCCTCCGTGCAGGAGAAGAGACACCGGGGGCCGGGATACCCCGCTGTGTGATACCCCGCTGTGTGATACCCCGCTGTGTGATACCCCGCTGTGTGATACCCCGCTGTGTGATGTGTGATACCCCGCTGTGTGATACCCCGCTGTGTGATGTGTGATACCCCGCTGTGTGACACCCCGCTGTGTGATACCCCGCTGTGTGATACCCCGCTGTGTGATACCCCGCTGTGTGATACCCCGCTGTGTGATGTGTGATACCCCGCTGTGTGATACCCCGCTGTGTGATGTGTGATACCCCGCTGTGTGACACCCCGCTGTGTAATACCCCTCTGTGTGATACCCCGCTGTGTGATACCCCGCTGTGTGATACCCCGCTGTGTGATACCCCGCTGTGTGATCCCCCGCTGTGTGATCCCCCGCTGTGTGATACCCTGCTGTGTGATGTGTGATACCCCGCTGTGTGACACCCCGCTGTGTGATACCCCGCTGTGTGATACCCCGCTGTGTGATACCCCGCTGTGTGATACCCCGCTGTGTGACACCCCGCTGTGTGATACCCTGCTGTGTGATGTGTGATACCCCGCTGTGTGATACCCCGCTGTGTGATACCCCGCTGTGTGATACCCCGCTGTGTGATCCCCCGCTGTGTGATACCCCGCTGTGTGATACCCTGCTGTGTGATGTGTGATACCCCGCTGTGTGACACCCCGCTGTGTGATACCCCGCTGTGTGATACCCCGCTGTGTGACACCCCGCTGTGTGATACCCCGCTGTGTGACACCCCGCTGTGTGATACCCTGCTGTGTGATACCCCGCTGTGTGACACCCCGCTGTGTGATACCCCGCTGTGTGATGTGTGATACCCCGCTGTGTGACACCCCGCTGTGTGATACCCCTCTGTGTGATACCCCGCTGTGTGATACCCCGCTGTGTGATACCCCGCTGTGTGATCCCCCGCTGTGTGATACCCTGCTGTGTGATACCCCGCTGTGTGATACCCCGCTGTGTGATACCCCGCTGTGTGATACCCCGCTGTGTGATACCCTGCTGTGTGATACCCCGCTGTGTGATACCCCGCTGTGTGATACCCTGCTGTGTGATACCCCGCTGTGTGATACCCCGCTGTGTGATACCCCGCTGTGTGACACCCCGCTGTGTGATACCCCACTGTGTGATACCCCGCTGTGTGATGTGTGATACCCCGCTGTGTGATACCCCACTGTGTGATACCCTGCTGTGTGATACCCCGCTGTGTGATACCCCGCTGTGTGATACCCCGCTGTGTGATACCCCGCTGTGTGACACCCCGCTGTGTGATACCCCACTGTGTGATACCCCGCTGTGTGATGTGTGATACCCCGCTGTGTGATACCCCGCTGTGTGATACCCCGCTGTGTGATGTGTGATACCCCGCTGTGTGATACCCCGCTGTGTGATACCCCGCTGTGTGATACTCCGCTGTGTGATGTGTGATACCCCGCTGTGTGATACCCCGCTGTGTGATACCCCGCTGTGTGATACCCCGCTGTGTGATCCCCCGCTGTGTGATCCCCCGCTGTGTGATACCCTGCTGTGTGATGTGTGATACCCCGCTGTGTGACACCCCGCTGTGTGATACCCCTCTGTGTGATACCCCGCTGTGTGATACCCCGCTGTGTGATACCCCGCTGTGTGATACCCCTCTGTGTGATACCCCGCTGTGTGATCCCCCGCTGTGTGATACCCTGCTGTGTGATACCCCGCTGTGTGATACCCCGCTGTGTGATACCCCGCTGTGTGATACCCCGCTGTGTGATACCCCGCTGTGTGATACCCCGCTGTGTGATACCCTGCTGTGTGATACCCCGCTGTGTGATACCCCGCTGTGTGATACCCCGCTGTGTGATACCCCGCTGTGTGATGTGTGATACCCCGCTGTGTGATACCCCGCTGTGTGATACCCCGCTGTGTGATGTGTGATACCCCGCTGTGTGATACCCCGCTGTGTGATACCCCGCTGTGTGATGTGTGACACCCCGCTGTGTGACACCCCGCTGTGTGATACCCCGCTGTGTGATACCCCGCTGTGTGATACCCCTCTGTGTGATACCCCGCTGTGTGATACCCCGCTGTGTGATACCCCGCTGTGTGATACCCTGCTGTGTGATACCCCGCTGTGTGATACCCCGCTGTGTGATACCCTGCTGTGTGATACCCCGCTGTGTGATACCCCGCTGTGTGATACCCCGCTGTGTGACACCCCGCTGTGTGATACCCCACTGTGTGATACCCCGCTGTGTGATACCCCGCTGTGTGATACCCCGCTGTGTGATACCCCGCTGTGTGATGTGTGATACCCCGCTGTGTGATACCCCGCTGTGTGATACCCCGCTGTGTGATGTGTGATACCCCGCTGTGTGATACCCCACTGTGTGACACCCCGCTGTGTGATGTGTGATACCCCGCTGTGTGATACCCCACTGTGTGATACCCTGCTGTGTGATACCCCGCTGTGTGATACCCCGCTGTGTGATACCCCGCTGTGTGATACCCCGCTGTGTGACACCCCGCTGTGTGATACCCCACTGTGTGATACCCCGCTGTGTGATGTGTGATACCCCGCTGTGTGACACCCCGCTGTGTGATGTGTGATACCCCGCTGTGTGATACCCCGCTGTGTGATACCCCACTGTGTGATACCCCGCTGTGTGATGTGTGATACCCCGCTGTGTGATACCCCGCTGTGTGATACCCCGCTGTGTGATACCCCGCTGTGTGATACCCCGCTGTGTGATGTGTGATACCCCGCTGTGTGATACCCCGCTGTGTGATGTGTGATACCCCGCTGTGTGATACCCCGCTGTGTGATACCCCTCTGTGTGATACCCCGCTGTGTGATGTGTGATACCCCGCTGTGTGATGTGTGATACCCCGCTGTGTGATACCCCGCTGTGTGATGTGTGATACCCCTCTGTGTGATACCCCGCTGTGTGATACCCCGCTGTGTGATACCCCGCTGTGTGATACCCCGCTGTGTGATACCCCTCTGTGTGATACCCCGCTGTGTGATGTGTGATACCCCGCTGTGTGATGTGTGATACCCCGCTGTGTGATACCCCGCTGTGTGATGTGTGATACCCCTCTGTGTGATACCCCGCTGTGTGATACCCCTCTGTGTGATACCCCGCTGTGTGATACCCCGCTGTGTGATACCCCGCTGTGTGATACCCCGCTGTGTGATACCCCGCTGTGTGATGTGTGATACCCCGCTGTGTGATGTGTGATACCCCTCTGTGTGATACCCCGCTGTGTGATACCCCTCTGTGTGATACCCCGCTGTGTGATACCCCGCTGTGTGATACCCCGCTGTGTGATACCCCGCTGTGTGATGTGTGATACCCCGCTGTGTGATACCCCGCTGTGTGATACCTCGCTGTGTGATACCCCGCTGTGTGATACCCCGCTGTGTGATGTGTGATACCCCGCTGTGTGATACCCCGCTGTGTGATACCCCGCTGTGTGATGTGTGATACCCCGCTGTGTGATACCCCGCTGTGTGATGTGTGATACCCCGCTGTGTGATGTGTGATACCCCGCTGTGTGATACCCCGCTGTGTGACACCCCGCTGTGTGATGTGTGATACCCCGCTGTGTGATGTGTGATACCCCGCTGTGTGATACCCCGCTGTGTGATACCCCGCTGTGTGATGTGTGATACCCCGCTGTGTGATACCCCGCTGTGTGATACCCCGCTGTGTGATGTGTGATACCCCGCTGTGTGATACCCCGCTGTGTGATACCCCGCTGTGTGATGTGTGATACCCCGCTGTGTGATACCCCGCTGTGTGATGTGTGATACCCCGCTGTGTGATGTGTGATACCCCGCTGTGTGATACCCCGCTGTGTGACACCCCGCTGTGTGATGTGTGATACCCTGCTGTGTGATGTGTGATACCCCGCTGTGTGATGTGTGATACCCCGCTGTGTGATACCCCGCTGTGTGATGTGTGATACCCCTCTGTGTGATACCCCGCTGTGTGATACCCCGCTGTGTGATGTGTGATACCCCTCTGTGTGATACCCCGCTGTGTGATACCCCGCTGTGTGATGTGTGATACCCCGCTGTGTGATACCCCGCTGTGTGATACCCCGCTGTGTGATGTGTGATACCCCTCTGTGTGATACCCCGCTGTGTGATACCCCGCTGTGTGATACCCCGCTGTGTGATGTGTGATACCCCTCTGTGTGATACCCCTCTGTGTGATACCCCGCTGTGTGATACCCCGCTGTGTGATGTGTGATACCCTGCTGTGTGATACCCCGCTGTGTGATACCCCGCTGTGTGATACCCCGCTGTGTGATGTGTGATACCCCTCTGTGTGATACCCCTCTGTGTGATACCCCGCTGTGTGATACCCCGCTGTGTGATGTGTGATACCCCTCTGTGTGATACCCCGCTGTGTGATACCCCGCTGTGTGATACCCCGCTGTGTGATACCCCTCTGTGTGATACCCCGCTGTGTGATACCCCTCTGTGTGATACCCCGCTGTGTGATACCCCCCTGTGTGATACCCCTCTGTGTGATACCCCTCTGTGTGATACCCCGCTGTGTGATACCCCGCTGTGTGATGTGTGATACCCTGCTGTGTGATACCCCGCTGTGTGATACCCCGCTGTGTGATGTGTGATACCCCTCTGTGTGATACCCCTCTGTGTGATACCCCGCTGTGTGATACCCCGCTGTGTGATGTGTGATACCCCGCTGTGTGATACCCCGCTGTGTGATGTGTGATACCCCGCTGTGTGATACCCCTCTGTGTGATACCCCTCTGTGTGATACCCCGCTGTGTGATACCCCTCTGTGTGATACCCCGCTGTGTCATACCCCTCTGTGTGATACCCCGCTGTGTGATACCCCCCTGTGTGATACCCCCCTGTGTGATGTGTGATACCCCGCTGTGTGATACCCCCCTGTGTGATGTGTGATACCCCGCTGTGTGATACCCCGCTGTGTGATGTGTGATACCCCGCTGTGTGACACCCCGCTGTGTGATGTGTGATACCCCGCTGTGTGATACCCCGCTGTGTGATACCCCTCTGTGTGATACCCCGCTGTGTGATACCCCGCTGTGTGATGTGTGATACCCCGCTGTGTGATACCCCGCTGTGTGATGTGTGATACCCCGCTGTGTGATACCCCTCTGTGTGATACCCCGCTGTGTGATACCCCGCTGTGTGATACCCCGCTGTGTGATGTGTGATACCCCGCTGTGTGATACCCCGCTGTGTGATGTGTGATACCCTGCTGTGTGATACCCCTCTGTGTGATACCCCGCTGTGTGATACCCCGCTGTGTGATACCCCGCTGTGTGATGTGTGATACCCCGCTGTGTGATACCCCGCTGTGTGATGTGTGATACCCCTCTGTGTGATACCCCGCTGTGTGATACCCCGCTGTGTGATGTGTGATACCCCGCTGTGTGATACCCCGCTGTGTGATGTGTGATACCCCTCTGTGTGATACCCCGCTGTGTGATGTGTGATACCCCTCTGTGTGATACCCCTCTGTGTGATACCCCGCTGTGTGATACCCCTCTGTGTGATACCCCGCTGTGTTATACCCCGCTGTGTGATACCCCGCTGTGTGATACCCCCCGGGACACCCACTGCACTTACCTGAATCCCTGTTAGACTGAAGCGCGCTCGGAGCCGCTGAGCTTAGACTGGAGGAGCGGCCGCGCATGCGCCCTAGGACCACAGGGAGGTGAGTGGGCTGCAGCCATCGGGGTGTCCCAGGGGAGTGGACCACAATCCAGGACTTGGGACCTTAAAGCACAAAACATACAGACATCACATTTACACACTTATCGCTGCACAGAAACATTTTTCTAGCTCCTGCTGTGGTAAATTTTAAAAACAAAATGGCGGCTCACGCGTCTGCAGGCCGCCTGCAAACAGGAAGCGCAGCTGGACTTTGGTCATTGGTGGGATCACTATGACTAGTGGGGTCAGAAAGAAAGAATAGAAGGAAAGACAGAAATAAAGTGAATAAAAGAATAGAAGGAAAGACAGAAATAAAGTGAATGAAAGAATAGAAGGAAAGACAGAAATAAAGTGAATGAAAGAATAGAAGGAAAGACAGAAATACAGTGAATGAAAGAATAGAAGGAAAGACAGAAATACAGTGAACGAAAGAGAAATAAAGTGAATGAAAGAATAGAAGGAAAGATGAATAAAGTGAATGAAAGAATAGAAGGAAGGACAGAAATAAAGTGAATGAAACAATAGAAGGGAAGACAGAAAAAAAAGAAAGAGAAAAGGAATGACAAAAAACAAAAGGGAAAGAGATAAAAAATAAATGAAAAGAAACAAAAGAACAAAAGCGTAAAATGAATGACACAAAAAAGAATAAATGTATAGATGATAGAAACAAAGAAAGAATAAAAGGAATGACAGAAAAAAACAGGAAAGGGGGAGAGAAAAAATGAAGAGATAGAAAGAGAGAATTATTTATAATTTATATTCCGCTTTCATTGTGATCCTAAAACAACAGATGAGGGGTGAGCCGGCGGGTGAGGCGTGGCGAGGCACCCGCCCGTTATCTCTTTTATCATTCCTGTTGCCATAGCGACAGACACAGATTTTTTCTAGTTAATCTTTCTGCCGAAATACACGGATCCGTGACGACAGCGGCAACACGTCGCCCGGGACGATCAGACGTCACCATGGCAACCGCACAACACACAACACACAACACATGCTGCATGTTATACACCCGTCACACACTGAACACAGATGGGGTGTTGCCGACCATTATGGGATCCGATATAGGATGAACAATGACATCACATGGAAAACTGAGCAGCTTTGCCAATATAACGCCGCCGTTATCTGCTGCTTCCTACCTCCACCTGAGAATAAGAGACATCATGGCCCCGAGCTGCAAGGGGTTCTGGGTAAGTGCCCAAACAAACTCACCTTTCCCCAGTCCATTCGTCTAGGAAAGGGCTAAGGGCCGAATGAGTGGCCGCCGCTCTACTAGCCCCTAGCAGGGTGCGTGCCCGCGCTGGCCATTTGCACATTGCATGTGCCATTGGATTGGGGAGCAGGTAAGTATTACTGGGGATTCAAGGGTTTCACACAACAGGGCATCCCAAATCAGGATGCCCCGGGGACAGGGAATCAGGCAGCCCTGGTGTCTATGAGTTTTGGTCCACTTTAGGGGGGCCTGGAGCACCAATTATAATCCGGTCCTGGGCCCTATGACACTTCAGGACTAGGTGAGTAATGCTGCCCCTCCCGAGGAGCATGCGCAGGCCTCTGGCAGCACCCCCTTCCCCGCCGCTGCAACGACATGCCCAACGGGAAAAGGTGTTTCCCACCATGAAGAGTCTTATAAGGGCTGATTCAGAGCCTCTTGTGTTTGTGTAAGTTTGGTGAGTTTTTCCAGCGTTTTCGGGATTTTCGTTACTGTTTTCATGCGTATATGCGTCTACCTTAAAGTGGACCAACACCCAGGATTTTCACTATCCTGGGTTTTGGTCCACTTCCGTGGGGAACCCCGATCGGCGCTGCGTGAAACCCCCCCAGATCGCCCTAAAAAACTCACCTCGCCCCGCTCCTACGCGAGCGCTCGTCCAATCAGAGCGCTCAGAGCTGCTGTGGTATGTACGGACAAGCGACGGACAACCACAGGGCGCTGAGCACGCTGACGGCCGCATCTCGCACATCCCTCTAACAGGGAGCGCGCCCGCGTCGGCCATTCACAAAAGGCGCCCTGCTAGAGAGAAGCACGAGATGCGGCCGCGGCTCGCGCATGCGCCGTTGGAACAGGGAGAAGGTAAGGTTTGTGGGCGTCCTGCGGGGTTTCACACAGCGGGGCATCCCGATTTCGGATGCCCCGCGGGGAGGGATCTGATTGGCCCGGGAATCTTATAGATTTCTGGGCTGATCCCTCCTGGGTGTTGGTCCACTTTAACGCGAATACGCGCTTTCGATGGTCATATATTTTGCGTAAAAAGTTCGCAATCTCAGGTAAGTTACGTTATGGGGTTACGCATGATTCAGAGTCTTGTTTTTTGATTAGAACACGGGGAAAATAAAACGAGTTTGTTTTCGTTCAACTTACGGGGAGAAAGTTAGCTGTTCAGATCGGAGATGATGTTTGCTGAGTACGCGGAGGAATACGAGCGTCTGCAGCTACGCGGCATGCTGTGCGTCTGTATGTCTGATTCCAGATCGCGCATGTATGGACATCGATCGCATGCATGACGTTGAGCTATTCAAGCTCACCCGACTTAACCGTGTTTCCCTCCAGAAACTGTATAGTGAACTGTGGCCATGGTTGGCTCCCACCACAAGGAAGGGGCAAGCAATTGCTTGGCTGCCTTCAATTTTTAGCGAATGGCTTGTTCCAGAGGCTGGGTGCCAGCCTATGTCCCAGCCTACGCTGAGCCGCACACTAACCAAGTTTTTGAATGGCATGGCTACCCTGTGTCAAAAATACATCTGATTTCCAGACAACGTGCAGTTAAGTTGGGCTTTTATGATATAGCCGATATGCCCAACGTCATGGGTGCGATCGACTATACGCACATAGCGCAGGTGCCTCCAGCTGCCGACGAACATCTCTATAGGTATGTGGTTTATCTGTAAAAATCAAACCTTTTAATGTAGACCTTCATCAAGAATTATTAACTCATTTTATTACATTTTTAAAAACTTAAAAAGGTTTTGGATGTCTTTCATTTCTATAAAAATAATATAAATATCATGATTGCACATAAATCATAAAAAAGCAAGAAGGAAATGAAAAATATCTAAAGAATACATGAAACTAAGGTAAGCATGAAAATATGGGGATAGAGAACACGAAACAGTGACAGGGGAGTTAAGGTAAGCATGAATAGAATGGGACAGAGAAAAACAAACAAACTGCAAGTGAGTTTAGGTAAGCATGGGAGCAGGAGTGAGTGAGAGAATAGCTGACACGGGGAACATGAATGAGTTAATTAGCTGCGCGCATGCGTACATGTGTACAAACATGCAGCTTGTACAACAAAATTCCGTTACTATGTATATTTAGAGAAAGATGCTGCTGAAAATCACACTGAAAATCTTCGTTGGAAGCTACGTTGGAAAGCGCTGAAAAACGGCCGTATATGAGGATTATCATCACTAACGCCAGGTAGCGACAGATGAGCGTCTGTAGCGGCATTTCAGAGCGCCCGCTAGTAGTCGCTGTGCTCAGCCGTGGGTCGCTACTTCATAGCGACTCAGTCGCTGTCCAGTAATGTTGAATACATTGTGAGGAGTCGCTATTTGACCAGTACTGCGCTGTATGGGAGCGTATGTTAGCGACTGCTCATAGCGACCGACTCACACCATATTCAGCAAAAAAACAGCCTCACAAATCTCTGGCACTGAAAAATGCTTCTCTGAAGCCCAGAGCGCAGGAGGCTGTGTGATTAAAGTCTGTTTTTCAGCATCTATCCACCAGTAACAAAGCGAAAACATATGGAATTACATTGTAACAACATTGTAACATGACACTTTAATGGCAGAGCTGTGATGTCATTTCTGAAGAAATTTATAAAAAATGAAAAAAATGTGAAAAAACTGCTTATTCAATGTCAGGAGAGGTCACAGAATTATTTGTGTTTTAAAAAAATAAAAAATAAACAAAAACCCTGTTTAAAGAGAAGAAAAGTATCGTCCATTGAAATGTATGGGAGAGCGACAGGTAGCGAGAGGTCATACCTGGCGCTGTGCAAGGCTGAACGCCGGCGCTGTTCGCTGAGGCTGTGAAAATGATGAATCAGACGCTACATGGCGCTATCCCTTCTTAAATAAGGGCCTAAGTAATGGAAACGGAAACCTCGTCCTGTAGAGGACACAACGAGAGGCAGAAAATGCCATTCTCGTTGGCCTACGCAGCTACAAACAGTAAACAGAAGGCTTCCGATGGAGGCTCTGAATCAGCTGCACGCACCTAGGCATACGGAAAAAAAGTGTAAAATACACAGAACGACACAAAAACAAGACAGTTTTGAGGAGGCTCTGAATCAACTCTATAGACTTGTTCCTCTTTAATATGCACGACAATCCACTTTGATTGGAGGAGAGCCCACACATGCACCATGGGAGCGCAAAGCGAGGTAAGAATATGGGGCCATCACAGTGGGGGTTCGCACCTGGGAGAGCATCCCAAATCTGGGTGCCCCCCAAAAACCTAGCATTGTGGAAACCCTGGGTCTTGGTCTGCTTTACGATTCCCTGAGCCAGAGCTTCCCAACACATGGCTTATGGTGATAGAAAAAGACATTGGCCACGCCCTTATTATGCAAGCCACACCCCATTAAAGCGGACCAAAAGCCACCGCCATCGGCCCGGAAATCTATATGATTCCTGGGCCAAACTATTCCCTCCCCCCGGGAGAAACAAAATCAGGAAGCCCCACTGTGTGAAGCCCCCCAGGTCGCCCCATTCACTTACCTTGTCTCCTGGTCCAACGGCGCATGTGTGACCCACATCCCCGCCATCCCTCTAACAGGGCGCGTGTCCACGCCAGGCATATGTGAATGGCTCCCTGTTAGAGGGAAGCGGAGGATGCGGCGCTCCGAGCTACTGGCCTTAGACGACGTGATGTCAGCAGCTCCGAGCGCGCTGATTGAACGAGCGGCCGCACATGCACTGTAGGACTGGGAAGAGGAGAGTTGCGCTCGGTGATCTGAGGGGCATCCCTGATCGGAGACCAAAACCAAGGACAGCCAAAATCCTGGGTTTTGGTCCACTTTAAGTGGGGCACAGTGCATGGAGTTCGCCATGTGGGACGCACCCCCGGAGGCCCTGACCAATCACTGACCACTGGAGGCTCTGACCAATCGCTGACCCCCGGAGGCTCTGACCAATCGCTGACCCCCGGAGGCTCTGACCAATCGCTGACCCCCGGAGGCTCTGACCAATCGCTGACCCCCGGAGGCTCTGACCAATCGCTGACCCCCGGAGGCTCTGACCAATCGCTGACCCCCGGAGGCCCTGACCAATCGCTGACCCCCGGAGGCTCTGACCAATCGCTGACCCCCGGAGGCTCTGACCAATCGCTAACCCCCGGAGGATCTGACCAATCGCTGACCCCCGGAGGCTCTGACCAATCACTGACCCCCGGAGGCCCTGACCAATAGCTGACCCCCGGAGGCTCTGACCAATCGCTGACCCCCCGGAGGCTTTGATCAATCACTGACCCCCGGAGGCCCTGACCCATCGCTGACCACCGGAGGCTCTGACCAATCACTGACCCCCGGGGCCCTGAACAATCGCTGACCCCCGGAGGCTCTGACCAATCGCTGACCCCCGGAGGCTCTGACCAATCGCTGACCTCCGGAGGCTCTGACCAATCGCTGACCCCCGGAGGCTCTGACCAATCGCTGACCCCCGGAGGCTCTGACCAATCGCTGACCCCCGGAGGCTCTGACCAATCGCTGACCCCCGGAGGCCCTGACCAATAGCTGACCCACGGAGGCTCTGACCAATCACTGACCCCCGGAGGCTCTGACCAATTGCTGACCTCCGGAGGCCCTGACCAATAGCTGACCCAAGGAGGCCCTGACCAATAGCTGAACCCCGGAGGCTCTGACCAATCGCTGACCCCCGGAGGCTCTGACCAATCGCTGACCCCCGGAGGCCCTGACCAATAGCTGACCCACGGAGGCTCTGACCAATCACTGACCCCCGGAGGCTCTGACCAATTGCTGACCCCCGGAGGCCCTGACCAATAGCTGACCCAAGGAGGCCCTGACCAATAGCTGAACCCCGGAGGCTCTGACTAATTGCTGACCCCCGGAGGCTCTGACCAATCGCTGACCCCCGGAGGCCCTGACCAATCGCTGACCCCCGGAGGCTCTGACCAATCGCTGACCCCCGGAGGCTCTGACCAATCGCTGACCTCCGGAGGCTCTGACCAATCGCTGACCCCCGGAGGCTCTGACCAATCGCTGACCCCCGGAGGCTCTGACCAATCGCTGACCCCCGGAGGCTCTGACCAATCGCTGACCCCCGGAGGCCCTGACCAATAGCTGACCCACGGAGGCTCTGACCAATCACTGACCCCCGGAGGCTCTGACCAATTGCTGACCCCCGGAGGCCCTGACCAATAGCTGACCCAAGGAGGCCCTGACCAATAGCTGAACCCCGGAGGCTCTGACCAATCGCTGACCCCCGGAGGCTCTGACCAATCGCTGACCCCCGGAGGCCCTGACCAATAGCTGACCCCCGGAGGCTCTGACCAATCACTGACCCCCGGAGGCTCTGACCAATTGCTGACCCCCGGAGGCCCTGACCAATAGCTGACCCAAGGAGGCCCTGACCAATAGCTGAACCCCGGAGGCTCTGACCAATCGCTGACCCCCGGAGGCTCTGACCAATTGCTGACCCCCGGAGGCTCTGACCAATCGCTGACCCCCGGAGGCCCTGACCAATCGCTGACCCCCGGAGGCTCTGACCAATCGCTGACCCCCGGAGGCCCTGACCAATCGCTGACCCCCGGAGGCTCTGACCAATCGCTGACCCCCGGAGGCCCTGACCAATCGCTGACCCCCGGAGGCTCTGACCAATTGCTGACCCCCAGAGGCCCTGACCAATCGCTTAAACCTGGAGGCACGGACCAATCGCTGACCCCTGGAGGCCCTGATCAATCGCTGACCCCGGAGGCTCTGACCAATCGCTGACCCCCGGAGGCTCTGACCAATCGCTGACCCCCAGAGGCCCTGACCAATCGCTGACCCCCGGAGGCTCTGACCAATCGCTGACCCCCAGAGGCCCTGACCAATCGCTGACCCCCGGAGGCTCTGACCAATCGCTGACCCCCAGAGGCCCTGACCAATCACTTAAACCTGGAGGCACGGACCAATCGCTGACCCCTGGAGGCCCTGATCAATCGCTGACCCCGGAGGCTCTGACCAATAGCTGAACCCCGGAGGCTCTGACCAATCGCTGACCCCCGGAGGCTCTGACCAATCGCTGACCCCCGGAGGCTCTGACCAATCGCTGACCCCCGGAGGCTCTGACCAATCGCTGACCCCCGGAGGCCCTGACCAATCGCTGACCCCCGGAGGCCCTGACCAATCGCTGACCCCCGGAGGCTCTGACCAATCGCTGACCCCCGGAGGCCCTGACCAATCGCTGACCCCCGGAGGCTCTGACCAATAGCTGAACCCCGGAGGCTCTGACCAATCGCTGACCCCCGGAGGCTCTGACCAATCGCTGACCCCCGGAGGCTCTGACCAATCGCTGACCCCCGGAGGCTCTGACCAATCGCTGACCCCCGGAGGCCCTGACCAATCGCTGACCCCCGAAGGCTCTGACCAATCGCTGACCCCCGGAGGCTCTGACCAATCGCTGACCCCCGGAGGCTTTGATCAATCGCTGACCCCCGGAGGCTCTGACCAATCGCTGACCCCCGGAGGCTTTGATCAATCGCTGACCCCCGGAGGCCCTGACCAATCGCTGACCCCCGGAGGCCCAGAACAATCGCTAACCCCCGGAGGCCCTGAACAATCGCTGACCCCCGGAGGCCCTGACCAATCGCTGACCCCTGGATGCCCTGACCAATCGCTGACCCCCGAAGGCCCTGACCAATCGCTGACCCCCAGAGGCCCTGACCAATTGCTTACCCCTGGAGGCACTGACCAATCGCTGACCCCTGGAGGCCCTGACCAATCGCTGACCCCCAGAGGCCCTGACCAATCGCTTAAACCTGGAGGCACTGACCAATCGCTGACCCCTGGAGGCCCTGACCAATCACTGACCCCTGGAGGCCCTGACCAATAGATGACCCACGGAAGCTCTGACCAATCGCTGACCCCTAGTGGCCCTGACCAATCGCTGACCCCGGATGCTCTGACCAATCACTGACCGCCGGAGGCTCTGACCAATCGCTGACCCCCGGAGGCTCTGACCAATCGCTGACCCCCGGAGGCTCTGACCAATCGCTGACCCCGGAGGCCCTGACCAATCGCTGACCCCGGAGGCCCTGACCAATCGCTGACCCCCGGATGCTCTGACCAATCACTGACCGCCGGGGGCTCTGACCAATCGCTGACCCCCGGAGGCTCTGACCAATCACTGACCCCCGGAGGCTCTGACCAATCACTGACCGCCGGAGGCTCTGACCAATCGCTGACCCCCGGAGGCACTGACAGTCGCTGACCCCCGGAGGCTCTGACCAATCGCTGACCCCCGGAGGCCCTGACCAATCGCTGACGCCTGGAGGCCCTGACCAATCACTGACCCCCGGAGGCCCTGACCAATCGCTGACCCTGGAGGCTCTGACCAATCGCTGACCCCCGGAGGCTCTGACCAATCGCTGACCCCCGGTGGCCCTGACCAATCGCTGACCCCTGGAGGCCCTGACCAATAGCTGACCCCCGGAGGCCCTGACCAATCGCTGACCCTCGGAGGCTCTGACCAATCGCTGACCCCCGGAGGCCCTGACCAATCGCTGACCCCCGGAGGCACTGTCAATCACTGACCCCCGGAGGCTCTGACCAATCGCTGACCCCCGGAGGCCCTGACAATCGCTGACCCCCGGAGGCTCTGACCAATCGCTGACCCCCGGAAGCCCTGACCAATCGCTGACCCCCGGAGGCTCTGACCAATCGCTGACCCCCGGAGGCTCTGACCAATCACTGACCACCGGAGGCTCTGACCAATCACTGACCACCGGAGGCTCTGACCAATCGCTGACCCCCGGAGGCTCTGACCAATCACTGACCGCCGGAGGCCCTGACCAATCGCTGGGAGGGAGGGTGCATGAGTGGGGCTTGGAGAGTGGATGAGTGGGGCTGGGAGGGAGGATGGATGAGAGGGGCTGGGAGGGAGGGTGGATGAGTGGGGCTGGGAGGGAGGGTGGATGAGTGGGATTGGGAGGGAGGGTGGATGAGTGGGATTGGGAGGGAGGGTGGATGAGTGGGATTGGGAGGGAGGGTGGATGAGTGGGGCTGGGAGGGAGGGTGGATGAGTGGGGCTGGGAGGGAGGGTGGATGAGTGGGGCTGGGAGGGAGGGTGGATGAGTGGGGCTGGGAGGGAGGGTGGATGAGTGGGGCTGGGAGGGAAGGTGGATGAGTGGGATTGGGAGGGAGGCTGGATGAGTGGGATTGGGAGGGAGGGTGGATGAGTGGGATTGGGAGGGAGGGTGGATGAGTGGGGCTGGGAGGGAGGGTGGATGAGTGGGATTGGGAGGGAGGGTGGATGAGTGGGATTGGGAGGGAGGGTGGATGAGTGTGGTTGGGATGGAGGGAGGGTGGATGAGTGGGGTTGGGAGGGTGGATAAGTGGGGTTTGGAGGGAGGGAGGGTGGATGAGTGGGGCTGGGAGGGAGGATGAGCGGGGCTGGGAGGAAGGGAGGATGAGCGGGGCTGGGAGGGAGGGAGGATGAGCGGGGCTGGGAGGGAGGGAGGATGAGCGGGGCTGGGAGGGAGGGTGGATGAGTGGGGCTGGGAGGGAGGGTGGATGAGTGGGGCTGGGAGGGAGGGTGGATGAGTGGGGCTGGGAGGGCGGGTGGATGAGGTGGACTGGGAGGGAGGGTGGATGAGTGAAGCTGGGAGGAAGGGAGGGTGTATAAGTGGGGCAGGGATGGAGGGTGGATGAGTGGGACTGGGAGGGAGGATGGATGAGTGGGGATGGAAGGGAGGGTGGATGAGTGGGGCTGGGGGGGAGGGAGGGTGGATGAGTGGGGCTGGGGGGGAGGGAGGGTGGATGAGTGGGGCTGGGAGGGAGGGTGGATGAGTGGGGCTTGGAGGGAGAGAGGGTGGATGAGTGGGGCTGGGAGGGAGGGTGGATGAGTGGGGCTGGGAGGGCGGGAGGGCGGGTGGATGAGGTGGACTGGGAGGGAGGGTGGATGAGTGGAGCTGGGAGGAAGGGAGGGTGTATAAGTGGGGCTGGGAGGAAGGGAGGCTGGATGAGTGGGGCTGAGAGGGAGGGAGGGCGGATGAGTGGGGCTGGGAGGGAGGGAGGGAGGGTGGATGAGTGGGGCTGGGAGGGAGGGAGGGAGGGTGGATGAGTGGGGCTGGGAGGGAGGGAGGGTGGATGATTGGGGTTGGGATGGAGGGAGGGTGCATGAGTGGGGCTGGGAGGGGGGTGGATAAGTGGGGCTGGGAGGGGGAGAGGGTGGATGAGTGGGGCTGGGAGGGAGGGTGGATGAGTGGGGCTGGGAGGGAGGGTGGATGAGTGGGGCTGGGAGGGAGGGAGGGTGGATGAGTGGGGCTGGGAGGGAGGGTGGATGAGTGGGGCTGGGAGGGAGGGTGGATAAGTGGGGCTGGGAGGGGGAGAGGGTGGATGAGTGGGGCTGGGAGGGAGGGTGGATGAGTGGGGCTGGGAGGGAGGGAGGGTGGATGAGTGGGGCTGGGAGGGAGGGTGGATGAGTGGGGCTGGGAGGGAGGGTGGATGAGTGGGGCTGGGGAGGAAGGGTGGATGAGTGGGGCTGGGAGGGAGGGTGGATGAGTGGGGCTGGGAGGGAGGGTGGATGAGTGGGGCTGGGAGGGAGGGAGGGTGGATGAGTGGGGCTGGGAGGGAGGGTGGATGAGTGGGGCTGGGAGGGAGGGTGGATGAGTGGGGCTGGGAGGGAGGGTGGATGAGTGGGGCTGGGGAGGAAGGGTGGATGAGTGGGGCTGGGATTGAGGGAGGGTGGATGAGTGGGGCTGGGAGGGAGGGTGGATGAGTGGGGCTGGGAGGGAGGGAGGGTGGATGAGTGGGTCTGGGAGGGAGGGTGGATAAGTGGGGCTGGGAGGGGGAGAGGGTGGATGAGTGGGGCTGGGAGGGAGGGTGGATGAGTGGGGCTGGGAGGGAGGGAGGGTGGATGAGTGGGGCTGGGAGGGAGGGAGGGTGGATGAGTGGGGCTGGGAGGGAGGGTGGATGAGTGGGGCTGGGAGGGAGGGTGGATGAGTGGGGCTGGGGAGGAAGGGTGGATGAGTGGGGCTGGGATTGAGGGAGGGTGAATGAGTGGGGCTGGGATTGAGGGAGGGTGGATGAGTGGGGCTGGGATTGAGGGAGGGTGGATGAGTGGGGCTGGGAGGGAGGGTGGATGAGTGGGGCTGGGGAGGAAGGGAGGGTGGATGAGTGGGGCCGGGATTGAGGGAGGGTGGATGAGTGGGGCTGGGATTGAGGGAGGGTGGATGAGTGGGGCTGGGATTGAGGGAGGGTGGATGAGTGGGGCTGGGATTGAGGGAGGGTGGATGAGTGGGGCTGGGATTGAGGGAGGGTGGATGAGTGGGGCTGGGGAGGAAGGGAGGGAGGGTGGATGAGTGGGGCTGGGATTGAGGGAGGGTGGATGAGTGGGGCTGGGGAGGGAGGGAGGGTGGATGAGTGGGGCTGGGGAGGGAGGGAGGGTGGATGAGTGGGGCTGGGAGGGAGGGAGGGTGGATGAGTGGGGCTGGGAGGGAGGGAGGGTGGATGAGTGGGGTTGGGAGGGAGGGTGGATGAGTGGGGCTGGGATTGAGGGAGGGTGGATGAGTGGGGCTGGGAGGGAGGGTGGATGAGTGGGGCTGGGAGGGAGGGAGGGTGGATGAGTGGGGCTGGGAGGGAGGGAGGGTGGATGAGTGGGGTTGGGAGGGAGGGTGGATGAGTGGGGTTGGGAGGGAGGGTGGATGAGTGGGGCTGGGAGGGAGGGTGGATGAGTGGGGTTGGGAGGGAGGGTGGATGAGTGGGGCTGGGAGGGAGGGGTGGATGAGTGGGTCTGGGAGGGAGGGAGGGTGGATGAGTGGGGCTGGGATTGAGGGAGGATGGATGAGTGGGGCTGGGAGGTGGGCCCCCTTTATTGCCGGGCCCCATGCAGCAGTTCTGAATGTGCTGCCCCGATGGATCCTCTAGTAGAGGGACAATATGTGCAAGGAGGGATCACATCTGGATCACCCCCCCACATGCACGCCCCCGCCATGGTGTGCACATGTTTCCAGGCTGCCGAGCTCTGCACACTGTCACCTCCTAATCCAAACTGACAGGTGGCCGGGGAATGAATGGCGCCCACACGTCATGTGCGTGTGTATGGGATGCTCCCGCCACGTGTGCGCCCCCTCCTCACCCCCAAACCTGGCGCCTCTCCAGACCCCCGACCACACGCCACCGCACTCACCTGAGGGGCCACAGCAGGCCACCGCACTCACCTGAGGGGCCACAACAAGCCCCTGCACTCACCTGAGGGGCCACAACAGGCCACCGCAATCACCTGAGGGGCCACAACAAGCCCCTGCACTCACCTGAGGGGCCACAGAAGGCCACCGCACTCCCCTGAGGGGCCACAGCAGGCCACCGCACTCACCTGAGGGGCCACAGCAGGCCACCGCACTCACCTGAGGGGCCACAGCAGGCCACCGCACTCACCTGAGGGGCCACAACAAGCCCCTGCACTCACCTGAGGGGCCACAGCAGGCCACCGCACTCACCTGAGGGGCCACAACAGGCCACCGCACTCCCCTGAGGGGCCACAGCAGGCCACCGCACTCACCTGAGGGGCCACAGCAGGCCACCGCACTCACCTGAGGGGCCACAGCAGGCCACCGCACTCACCTGAGGGGCCACAACAGGCCACCGCAATCACCTGAGGGGCCACAACAAGCCCCTGCACTCACCTGAGGGGCCACAGAAGGCCACCGCACTCCCCTGAGGGGCCACAGCAGGCCACCGCACTCACCTGAGGGGCCACAGCAGGCCACCGCACTCACCTGAGGGGCCACAGCAGGCCACCGCACTCACCTGAGGGGCCACAACAAGCCCCTGCACTCACCTGAGGGGCCACAGCAGGCCACCGCACTCACCTGAGGGGCCACAGCAGGCCACCGCACTCACCTGAGGGGCCACAACAAGCCCCTGCACTCACCTGAGGGGCCACAGCAGGCCACCGCACTCACCTGAGGGGCCACAACAGGCCACCGCACTCCCCTGAGGGGCCACAGCAGGCCACCGCACTCACCTGAGGGGCCACAGCAGGCCACCGCACTCACCTGAGGGGCCACAGCAGGCCACCGCACTCACCTGAGGGGCCACAACAAGCCCCTGCACTCACCTGAGGGGCCACAGCAGGCCACCGCACTCACCTGAGGGGCCACAACAGGCCACTGCACTCACCTGAGGGGCCAAAGCAGGCCACCGCACTCACCTGAGGGGCCACAACAGGCCACCGCACTCACCTGAGGGGCCACAACAGGCCACCGCACTCACCTGAGGGGCCACAGCAGGCCACCGCACTCACCTGAGGGGCCACAACAAGCCCCTGCACTCACCTGAGGGGCCACAGCAGGCCACCCTACTCACCTGAGGGGCCACAGCAGGCCACCCTACTCACCTGAGACCCAAAGCAGGCCACCGCACTCACCTGAGGGGCCACAGCAGGCCACCGCACTCACCTGAGGGGCCACAGCAGGCCACCGCACTCACCTGAGGGGCCACAGCAGGCCACCGCACTCACCTGAGGGCCACAACAAGCCCCTGCACTCACCTGAGGGGCCACAACAAGCCCCTGCACTCACCTGAGGGGCCACAGCAGGCCACCGCACTCACCTGAAAGGCCGAAGCAGGCCACCGCACTCACCTGAAAGGCCAAAGCAGGCCACCGCACTCACCTGAAAGGCCAAAGCAGGCCACCGCACTCACCTGAAAGGCCAAAGCAGGCCACCCTACTCACCTGAGGGGCCAAAGCAGGCCACTGTACTCACCTGAGGCCCAAAGCAGGCCACTGTACTCACCTGAGGGGCCAAAGCAGGCCACCGCACTCACCTGAGGCCCTTATTCAGGGTGAGGGTCCGGATTAATGTGGGCAATCTGTATGTACAGGGTGTGGGAAACATACAAGATAGGCTCTTATTCAGGGTGAAGGTCCGGATTAAGAGTAGATATGAGCAGTGGTCAGTGTGGGGTATCCCCGGTTTATATGCAGGACCCATGTACAGGACACACTGTATTATCTGTGTGCATGCGCTCGGGATGCCACAAGTAAGTTACATATAGTTCAGGTTTTGGTGATGAAGGGCCTCAGAGGGAGCCGCCGAGGAGTTCCCTGTTACCCCTGTGGGCCAGTCTGAGCCTGGCTGTGCTTTCCTGCTGTATCACTAACTGCTCCTAACATCAGAAATGACAAACTGTCACAGCACCCAGGATATGGAGCACCCAGAATATGGAGTGTAGCGATAACCCTTATCGCCGGAGGGCTTCACCGCCCAAGACGTCCTTTTCCCAATCGTAAGAGGTGCTGCTGGAATTCCAGAGTCGTCCGTGAGGAAACAGGAACAGCCCTTACAAGGGCTAGTGAATTGTAATATAGCGTTTCCCCCAATAAGAGACAGAACTTCAGTATTGAGGGTGAAGGTGAAGTGTTTTTATTAGTGCCACTCTAGGCCTTATATACACAAGTCTCCATTGCATGACACACACACCGACCAATAGCAGCAGGGCACACAATCCCTCAACTCTGCCGGGTAACACAATCAGCAATACAATAGACGTCTGTAATACACTCAATCAGGACAATGCCATTGTCTGTGACGTAATCAATTAACACAAAGGCAGTTAATAATACAATCCAAACTACAATGACCTAATTAAGAAAAGGCCAGTGAATGACCCGGTGGGCAACTGAATAGTGATGACATCCAAAAGACAGAGAGTCTGTCACAATGCCCCCTTTTTGTGGAACACTCAGCAGACCCGGATTGACCCTGTTCGGGTTAACGTGGGGCTGTCCGGACTCTTGTTATGGGCAGAGTTCTGTGTAAGGACAAGTCTGCACATAGTGAGTAACCGGACTAAACATTGACGTGGGCTGTACATAGGAATCGGTCATGGGTGGGGTCCAAACATTGGGATATTGTGGCGTTGGTGAGTTCAGCACCAAAGTCCTTGGTTGGATGTGTGCACAGGTGCTTTGCTTTCTTATAGCTGGTCCAAGTTTCAATCTCTTTCCATGGTAGCTGATCGGAGAATCCACAATCTTCTGCACATCTACATCATCGTAAAAGTAGACAAAACCATAACCCTTAGAAACGCCAGAGGCATCCCTAATAATTTTGACACTCTTTACAGCGCCATACTTTGAAAAAACATCCTTAATTTCAGGCTGATTAATCCGACGGCCAATGCCCCCAACAAAAATAGTGTTTGGCATACGTTTCCCTTCTGGAAGGACGTAACCTGATGGCTGATCCTCTTCTTGACTTCGTGTAACAGACATGACGTGATGCAGGCGAAACCCCTGGGTCTCCCCGACCAGTGGGCTGGAGTCGGCAGCTCGGGCTGGAGCCTGGGTTGTAACAGGGTTGACGCTGGCTGGTCCAGAGGTAGCGTAGGCAGAAGTCATTGGTCCTAGATCATTTCCCAATAGTACTTCTGCTGGTAAGTTGTCCATAAGTCCCACCTGTACCCTGCCGGATCCAGCGCCCCAGTCAAGATGTACTCGGGCGGTGGGGAGTCGAAACACAGCTCCTCCCGCCACCCTTACTGCAACGGTGTGTCCAGTGCGGTCTTTGTTCTTGACCAAATGAGGTTGGAGCAAGGTAAGTGTGGCTCCGGTGTCGCGTAATCCTTGCGCGGTGCACCCATTGACTCGTACCTCCTGGCGATGGTGCTGTCGGTTGTCTGGATGGCCGCTTGTACGGGATCAGCTTCATACAGTACCCCCAGATACTCTTCCGAACTGCTCTCAGCTTCCAAACAGTGTGCCACAGGAGTACGGGAGGTGGAAGGTTGTTTTTGCCCCCACGTGTTTCGGGGAAGCTCTAGGGCGCAATCACTGCGATAATGTCCCCATTGTTTGCAACGATGGCACTGAACTGTGGAGAGGTTCGGTTGCTGCACTGGCCTATGTGGCCCAGAGTCACGAGTTGGCGCTGAAGCCACAGGTGCTTGAAATTTGATGGGAGGTTGTGGTTTTGGAGCGGACTGTTCTGTCCGGCGAGCATCAGTGTACTCGTCAGCTAGACGAGCAGCCTCAGGTAGCGTTAGAGGCCTCCGGTCACGTACCCACTCTCTTAGCTCTGGTTGCAGGGCATTGAGAAAATGTTCTAGTAAAAACAACTGTAGTACATCCTCAGCGGTCGTGGCTTTGCATCCAGTGACCCAGTGTGATGCTGTACGATGGAGGCGACATGCCCACTCCGTGTAAGAATCCCCTCCCTTCTTTTGGGATTCCCGAAATCGTCGCCTGTAGGCTTCCGGGGTGACAGCGTACCGGGCTAACAAAGCCTCCTTTACCAGATGGTAGTGTGGTAAGTCCGCATCAGGGATGGCCCGGAAAGCATCGGAAGCTTTCCCAGATAGTTTCCCTGATAATATGGTGATCCATTCCTCCGTGGGTACCCGGTGTAAAGCGCACTGCCGTTCAAAATCGGCCAAAAATCCGTCAATCTCGTCGTCACTTTCCTGGAAGGACTTAAATGCTGCAAATGGAATCTTTCTCCCCCCAGTGTAACTGAGGCTGAGAGGCTGCTGGGTTGAAAGTCGCCGATCTTCCCTTCGCTTACTGGCCTCTGCCTCCGCTGCGGCGAAGACTCGGTCGATCAGTTCCTGTGATGGATTCGGGCCATAGACCGACAATCAGTTCCAAACCGCTTGAACGAGAGCAGCATCTTCATCGATCTCTATATTGGTTTCGGTCCTCACTGCTGCACGATCCATTTCCATCAGCTCGGCTATCAGTTCCTGACGTGGGCGGTTGCTAGCTGACCTTCCCCGGCTCTCGAGTAGATCCTTCAGGGTCAGCCTTTTCAACTTGTCCTACTGACTCTCCATCAGGGTAGCACTCTCTCTGGGTACAAAGGACCATCCGACCGCTTGCCACCAATTGTAGCGATAACCCTTATCGCCGGAGGGCTTCACCGCCCGAGACGTCCTTTTCCCAATCGTAAGAGGTGCTGCTGGAATTCCAGAGTCGTCCGTGAGGAAACAGGAACAGCCCTTACAAGGGCTAGTGAATTGTAATATAGCGTTTCCCCCAATAAGAGACAGAACTCAGTATTGAGGGTGAAGGTGAAGTCTTTATTAGTGCCACTCTAGGCCTATTGCATGACACACACACTGACCAATAGCAGCAGGGCACACAATCCCTCAACTCTGCCGGTGACGCAATCAGTAGAACAATAGCAGGCTGTAATACAATCAATCAGGACAATGCCATTGACTGTGACGTAATCAACAATACACAATGGCAGTCAAAATACAATGACATTGCCTGTAACAGTATCAAAATACAATGACATTGTCTGGAACCTAATTAAGAAAAGGCCAGTGAATGACCCGGTGGGCAATCGAATAGTGATGACATCCAAAAGACAGAGCCTCTGTCACATGGAGCACCCAGAATGGAGCACCCAGGATATGGAGCACCCAGGATGGAGCACCCAGGATGGAGCACCCAGAATGCAGCACCCAGAATGGAGCACCCAGGATATGGAGCACCCAGAATATGGAGCACCCAGAATGGAGCACCCGGGATATGGAGTAACCAGGATATAGAGCACCCAGAATGGAGCACCCAGTATATGGAGCACCCAGGATGGAGCACCCAGAATGGAGCACCCAGGATATGGAGCACCCAGAATATGGAGCACCCAGAATGGAGCACCAATGATATGGAGCACCCAGGATATGGAGCACCCTGGATGGAGCACCCAGGATGGAGCACCCAGAATGGAGCACCCAGAATTGAGCACCCAGAATGGAGCACCCAGGATGGAGCACCCAGAATGGAGCACCCAGGATGGAGCACCCAGGATGGAGCACCCAGAATATGGAACACCCAGAATATGGAGCACCCAGGATGGAGCACCCAGAATGGAGCACCCAGGATGGAGCACCCAGAATGGAGCACCCAGGATGGAGCACCCAGGATGGAGCACCCAGAATATGGAGCACCCAGGATGGAGCCCCCAGAATGGAGCACCCAGGATGGAGCACCCAGAATATGGAGCACCCAGGATGGAGCACCCAGAATGGAGCACCCAGGATGGAGCACCCAGAATGGAGCACCCAGGATGGAGCACCCAGGATGGAGCACCCAGAATATGGAGCACCCAGGATGGAGCCCCCAGAATGGAGCACCCAGGATGGAGCACCCAGAATATGGAGCACCCAGGATGGAGCACCCAGGATGGAGCACCCAGAATATGGAGCACCCAGGATGGAGCACCCAGAATGGAGCACCCAGGATGGAGCACCCAGGATGGAGCACCCAGAATGGAGCACCCAGGATGGAGCCCCCAGGATGGAGCCCCCAGGATGGAGCACCCAGAATATGGAGCACCCAGAATATGGAGCGGCCGCCTGAGTAACATACCTCCCGAGTGTCCCTGATGTGGAGGGACTGTCCCTCTCCTGAGTCCATGTCGCCTTGTCCCTGGTTGTTCTCATTTGTCCCTCTTTGAGGTGTAACATGCAGATCTGCAGCAATAAATGATTCATTTGCCTATTCAAAGTGTTTCTATTGTAACTGTTACATTGTATCTCCTATCCACCCCTCAATGAGGGGGCGTGGCTGCATCTATCCCTCAATGAGGGGGCGTGGCTTCATCCATCCCTCAATGAAGGGGCGTGGCTTCATCCATCCCTCAATGAGGGGCGTGGCTTCATCCATCCCTCAATGAGGGGCGTGGCTTCATCCATCCCTCAATGAGGGGCATGGCTTCATCCATCCCTCAATGAAGGGGCGTGGCTTCATCCATCCCTCAATTAGGGGCGTGGCTTGATTTACATATTGTACCTCTTTTCCACCCTGAACAGTTGGTAGGTTTGCATTTTTTTATTAATCAGTCAATAAATACTCTAATCATTAAAGTGACTTAATAATAAACCATAAAGATTAGAGACTCAGGACATTGCCCCTTCGACCCAAATAATGATCCAGGAAATAATGGCCATTCTGACATAAGTCTCATGTTAAACCCTATTAGAGTGTAAGCTCTTCTCCCCTTTATGTATTGCTGATTATATGGCGCCTTCATATTCCGTGGCGCTGTATGCTCCGTTATCCGGGTCACATGACTGTGTGAATGTCGGGGGAGGTGAGGTCATGGCACATGATGTGATGCGTTTAAGTCCCTGAAGAAGCGGAGCATAAAATCGGATGAAAGGCGTTGGGGGAGGGGGGTCACATGATGGATTATCATGCTGCTGCAGCAGAGGGGGAGTGTGGTGGGGTTTTCGGTGGTGGGTGCGCGGCAGGCTGGATCGGCTTGTTGGTGAAATCCGATCGGACGCCAGTTTGCCGGCTGTCAGTCGGGGCAGTTAGGAACACGCAGCAGTTTCCCCTGAGGACGGCGCAGATTTCCTGGCCTGTCAGTACTCATGACCTCAGCGCGCAGGATCGCGCCCGGGGCCAATCGCTTATCTGACGCAGAACAATGCTGCGATTTGACAGAGAGAGTCTTCATTCCACGTCGCAATCACACGGGGGGGGGGGTGGGCGTGCGCCCGGGGGCCGGGTAAGCTGGCGCTGCCGCGGTGGTGACAGGGACATTGGTTGTATTGTCTGTGGATGACGCGATCGGGGCGATCGGAACTTTCCCGTTTCTCACGCCTTACAATGTAAACAGAGTGTGACATCAAAGGAGCGCGCCACCGCCACGACCCCACGCCACCACCACGACCCCGCGCCACCACGCCACCACCACGACCCCACGCCACCACCACGACCCCGCGCCACCGCCACGACCCCGCGCCACCACGCCACCACCACGACCCCACGCCACCACCACGACCCCGCGCCACCGCCACGACCCCGCGCCACCACCACGCCCCCGCGGCACTGCAACGACCCCACGCCACTGCAACGACCCCACGCCACCGCCACGACCCCACGCCACCACGCCACCGCCACGACCCTGCGCCACCGC
Source organism: Gastrophryne carolinensis (assembly GCA_027917425.1). Lineage (NCBI taxonomy): Eukaryota > Metazoa > Chordata > Amphibia > Anura > Microhylidae > Gastrophryne > Gastrophryne carolinensis. Next base: position 73,672 of record JAQIHN010000111.1, read on the forward strand.
CACGACCCCATCCACCGCCACGACCCCGCGCCACCGCCTTGACCCCACCCACCATCACGACCCCGCGCCACCGCCACGACCCCACGCCACCACCACGACCCCGCGCCACCGCCACGCCCCCGCGGCACTGCAACGACCCCACGCCACTGCAACGACCCCACGCCACCACCACGACCCCGCGCCACCACGCCACCGCCACGACCCTGCGCCACCGCCACGACCCCATCCACCGCCACGACCCCGCGCCACCGCCACGACCCCACCCACCATCACGACCCCGCGCCACTGCCACGACCCCACCCACCATCACGACCCCGCGCCACCGCCACGACCCCGCACCACCGCCACGACCCCGTGCCACCGCCACGACCCCGCACCACCACCATGACCCCACCCACCATCACGACCCCGAGCCACCACCACGACCCCGCGCCACCGCCACGACCCCGCGCCACCGCCACAACCCTGCACCACCGGCACGACCCCACCCACCATCATGGGCCCGCCCCCACCACAACCCTGCGTCAACACCATGACCCTGCGCATCCTCAGATGCTGCTCTCTGTGCGGTGACAATACCTCCACATATTAGGGTTTAGGGTGAAGTTTGGTTATATAGCCCCACCTGCAGTCTGCAGAGTCACATGACCACGTCCAGAAATCATTGTCTGTGAACACAGGTCACCACGCAATGCATAGATTTAAAGTGGAACAAAACCCAGGATTTTGACTATTCTGGGTTTTGGTGCTTTCCCCTGGGGCACCCCAATCGGGGACGCCCCGCTATGTGAAACCTCCCAGATCTCCGAGCGCAACTCACCTCTTCCCGGTCCAATGCCGCATGCGCGAACTACACCCGCATCCCCTGCTTCCCTCTAACAGGGAGCGCGCCCACGCCGGCCATTCACAAATACCTGACCCTGTTAGAGGGATGGCGGGGATGCGGCTCGCACATGCGCCGTTGGACCGGGAAACAAGGTAAGTGTATGGGGCGACCTGAGGGGGTTACACACAGAGGGGGGAGGGAATTGATAAGCCCGGGAATCTTATAGATGGGTTTTGGTCCACATTAAGGAGCAGCGCAGGAGTTGGCTGTTTAGGTTTAGTCACTGTGTTAAACATATAACATGTGTGACGTGAGAATCCAGGGCTGGAAGTTGGGGGAGGGTCTCCTGATGCTGCAGGATCGGGGGTCAGGGTACGTTTTAGGGGCAGTACAGGACGGGTTAGGGGTCAGGTTTACTCACTTGGGTGAGGAGTTTGGGGTCGCCTGACGCTGTATGGTCACGGGTCAGGGCTTCCCCTTTAATTGCCCTCCCCCGGGCAGTTTCCCGGTAATCCGTGGGGCCAGTCTGAGCCTGTGCTGGTGATTGATTAGTTATCACCGATATCTGATCGGGGCCCCTCACATCCGATCTAATCTTGGCCCATCGATCACGCCGAGCGCTCAGGAATGCGCGACCCCACCATTCCTCCTCCGCCGCCATGTTTACGAAACTTTTTCGGTGACCTGCGCAAATCCCCCTCCCTGACCCAAGAGCTGACAATCATCTCTGGAATGGTGATGATGGATGATGTGAGAGCGCTCACCCCGTCCAATCATAGCGCAGCAACATCAGAGATAATGTCACAGCGATACGCGGAGTGATGGCGACATAGGTCATGTGACTGCTTCTATGTACAGCGCTGTGGTATATGTCAGCGCTATATAATGTATAATAACAGTGTGTGAGTGTGGGGGAGACATTAGAGTGTGAGCTCTGAGGGACAGGAGGTCATGTGACTGCTTCTATGTACAGCGCTGTGGTATATGTCAGCGCTATAAATTATATAATAACGGGGGTAGGGGAAATTTCTGCAGTCTCTCGGGACGCCCAGTGGACATTTTCCCACAAACACTGCAGCCAATGGGAGGGCCGGGTTGTACTGGCGGCATTGGCAAGCTCTTAGGAGCAGGAATCCAGCTCAGCTGCCAGGTCACGGATCAGGATAATGCTGCCATACGCCGTGTCCCGGTACAGATGTGATGGAGGAGGGGAAACACATCCAACACCAGGAGGAAGTTTTTTTTTTTTTGCAGCGATAGAAGCAGTAGTGAGTCATGCTGGGTGTTGCAGTTCTACAGCCCAGAGCCAGAAGGTCACATGACCTCCTGTCCCTCAGAGCTCACACTCTAATGTCTCCCCCACACTCACACACTGTTATTATACATTATATAGCGCTGACATATACCACAGCGCTGTACATAGAAGCAGTCACATGACCTCCTGTCCCTCAGAGCTCACACTCTAATGTCTCCCCGCACTCACACACTGTTATTATACATTATATAGCGCTGACATATACCACAGCGCTGTACATAGAAGCAGTCACATGACCTCCTGTCCCTCAGAGCTCACACTCTAATGTCTCCCCCACACTCACACACTGTTATTATACATTATATAGCGCTGACATATACCACAGCGCTGTACATAGAAGCAGTCACATGACCTCCTGTCCCTCAGAGCTCACACTCTAATGTCTCCCCGCACTCACACACTGTTATTATACATTATATAGCGCTGACATATACCACAGCGCTGTACATAGAAGCAGTCACATGACCTCCTGTCCCTCAGAGCTCACACTCTAATGTCTCCCCCACACTCACACACTGTTATTATACATTATATAGCGCTGACATATACCACAGCGCTGTACATAGAAGCAGTCACATGACTTCCTGTCCCTCAGAGCTCACACTCTAATGTCTCCCCCACACTCACACACTGTTATTATACATTATATAGCGCTGACATATACCACAGCGCTGTACATAGAAGCAGTCACATGACCTCCTGTCCCTCAGAGCTCACACTCTAATGTCTCCCCGCACTCACACACTGTTATTATACATTATATAGCGCTGACATATACCACAGCGCTGTACATAGAAGCAGTCACATGACCTCCTGTCCCTCAGAGCTCACACTCTAATGTCTCCCCCACACTCACACACTGTTATTATACATTATATAGCGCTGACATATACCACAGCGCTGTACATAGAAGCAGTCACATGACTTCCTGTCCCTCAGAGCTCACACTCTAATGTCTCCCCCACACTCACACACTGTTATTATACATTATATAGCACTGACATATACCACAGCGCTGTACATAGAAGCAGTCACATGACCTCCTGTCCCTCAGAGCTCACACTCTAATGTCTCCCCGCACTCACACACTGTTATTATACATTATATAGCGCTGACATATACCACAGCGCTGTACATAGAAGCAGTCACATGACCTCCTGTCCCTCAGAGCTCACACTCTAATGTCTCCCCCACACTCACACACTGTTATTATACATTATATAGCGCTGACATATACCACAGCGCTGTACATAGAAGCAGTCACATGACTTCCTGTCCCTCAGAGCTCACACTCTAATGTCTCCCCCACACTCACACACTGTTATTATACATTATATAGCGCTGACATATACCACAGCTCTGTACATAGAGGAGGTCACACGTTGCTATGACGCGGGGGATGGGGGGGTAATAAATGATGGCGCTGGTGCAGCTGCTAATGAATTGGTGACAGGGGTAATTAATGGCGCTGTGAGATCTGGTTCCAGTTAGTGGCTGTGCTGCAGTTGGAATGGATCTCTGGCCTGTGATTGGACGCCGGGGACAATGATGGTCAGGTGACACATTGTTGCTCTCACCGTCTCCTCTGGGACCTAGACTCCTCCCTTCCCTCTCTACTTCTTTTGTCCATTTCTACTTTCTATCTCCTTTTCTCTCCCCTTCCTTCCTTCCATTATCAACTTTTCTTCCTTCCTTACATTGCTTTCTCCCGCCGTTCTCTCTCTCGCCTTCTCCCTCACTCTTCTACTGCCTCCTTCCTTCCTTTCTTTCACCCCTTGCATTTTCTTATCCACTATGCTTCCTTCCTTTCTTTCCTTCTTTAATTTCTCCTTCTTGTTCTTTCTTTCTTACATTCTTTCTTCCTTTCCTTCTTTCTCTTTATTTCCTTCCTTCCTTTCGTTCTTTCCTTTTTTCTTTCTCTCCTTCCCTCCTTCCTTCTTGTTTTCATTCTTTCTTTCCTTCTTGTTTCCTTCCTTTCTTTCCTTATTTCTTTCTTTCTCTTTTTTTCCCTTTCTTTCCTTCTTGTTTTCTTTCTTTCTTTCCTTCCTTTCTTTCTTTCCTTCCATTCTTTCCTTCTTTCTTTCTTTCTTTCTTTCTTTCTTTCTTTCTTTCTTTCTTTCTTTCTTCCCTGTCTTTCTTTTCTGTCTTTTCTTCTTTCTTTCTTTCTTTCTTTCTTTCTTTCTTTCTGTCTTTCTCTTTCTTTCTTTCCTGTCTTTCTTTTCTGTCTTTCTTTCTTTTCTTTCTTTCTTTCTTTTCTGTCTTTCTTTCCTTTTCTTTCTTTCTTTCTTTCTTTCTATCTTTCTTTCTTTCTTTATTTTCTGTCTTTCTTTCTCTCTTTCTTTCCTTCTTCCTTTCTTTCCTGTCTTTCTTTCTTTCTTTCTTTCCTTCCTTCTCTTTCTTTCTTTCTTTCTTTCTTTCTTTCTTTCTTTCTTTCTTTCTGTCTTTCTTTCCTTCTTTTTTTTCTCTCTTTCTTTCTTTCCTTCTTCCTTTCTTTCCTGTCTTTCTTTCTTTCTTTCTTTCCTTTCTTTCCTTCTGTCTTTCCTTTCTTTCCTTCTGTCTTTCCTTTCTTTCCTTCTGTCTTTCCTTTCTTTCTTTCCTTCTTTTTTCCTTCTTGAGACATTAATGTGACAGGGTGAGAGTCGGGGTAATGAGCTCTGCGGGGCGGCGTCTCTCAGACATGTCAGGATAAAGCGCATTAGTTGCGGGTAAGTATTTCCAGGCGCAGGGCTCGCAGCAGCTGCTCGGCAGGGAAAGTGTTGGCGGCGTCCCCGGGGGATGATCCCGGGATTACACCCAAATCCACTTATTTCTGCATCGCTGACAACTCTCCCACACTCCCCCCCCCCCCCCGCCGGGGAATATAACGGCCAATCAGCCGCCGCCATCACTCACCTCCTCCTGACACCGAGACTCTATAGAGTGTAAGCTCCTGGGACAAGGCCCCTACACTAACCTTCCCTGCAATGATATATATATATATAGAGCAAGGTCAGTTTCCTGTCCCCCATCAGATGGAGCTCTGCTAGGAAAAGGTGAGTATCTCTAATGCTGGGTCACTGAGGGTGAGGGTGGCAGGGTTGTGCCCAGGGTGAGGGTGGCAGGGCTGTGCCCAGGGTGAGGGTGGCAGGGCTGTGCCCAGGGTGAGGGTGGCAGGGTTGTGCCCAGGGTGAGGGTGGCAGGGCTGTGCCCAGGGTGAGGGTGGCAGGGTTGTGCCCACGGTGAGGGTGGCAGGGCTGTGCCCAGGGTGAGGGTGGCAGGTCTGTGCCCAGGGTGGGGGTGGCAGGGTTATGCCCAGGGTGAGAGTGGCAGGGCTGTGCCCAGGGTGAGGGTGGCAGGGCTGTGCCCAGGGTGAGAGTGGCATGGATGTGCCCAGGGTGAGGGTGGCAGGGTTGTGCCCAGGGTGACGGTGGCAGGGTTGTGCCCAGGGTGAGGGTGGCAGGGCTGTGCCCAGGGTGAGAGTGGCATGGATGTGCCCAGGGTGAGGGTGGCAGGGTTGTGCCCAGGGTGAGAGTGGCATGGATGTGCCCAGGGTGAGGGTGGCAGGGTTGTGCCCAGGGTGAGGGTGGCAGGGTTGTGCCCAGGGTGTGGATGGCAGAGTTGTGCCCAGGGTGAGGGTGGCAGGGTTGTGCCCAGGGTGAGGGTGGCAGGGTTGTGCCCAGGGTGAGGGTGGCAGGGTTGTGTCCAGGGTGTGGGTGTCAGGGTTGTGCCCAGGGTGAGGGTGGCAGAGTTGTGCCCAGGGTGAGGGTGGCAGGGTTGTGCCCAGGGTGAGGGTGGCAGGGCTGTGCCCAGGGTGAGAGTGGCATGGATGTGCCCAGGGTGAGGGTGGCAGGGTTGTGCCCAGGGTGAGGGTGGCAGGGCTGTGCCCAGGGTGAGGGTGGCAGGGTTGTGCCCAGGGTGAGGGTGGCAGGGCTGTGCCCAGGGTGAGGGTGGCAGGGTTGTGCCCACGGTGAGGGTGGCAGGGCTGTGCCCAGGGTGAGGGTGGCAGGGCTGTGCCCAGGGTGGGGGTGGCAGGGTTATGCCCAGGGTGAGGGTGGCAGGGCTGTGCCCAGGGTGGGGGTGGCAGGGCTGTGCCCAGGGTGAGAGTGGCATGGATGTGCCCAGGGTGAGGGTGGCAGGGTTGTGCCCAGGGTGAGAGTGGCATGGATGTGCCCAGGGTGAGGGTGGCAGGGCTGTGCCCAGGGTGAGAGTGGCATGGATGTGCCCAGAGTGAGGGTGGCAGGGTTGTGCCCAGGGTGACGGTGGCAGGGTTGTGCCCAGGGTGAGGGTGGCAGGGCTGTGCCCAGGGTGAGAGTGGCATGGATGTGCCCAGGGTGAGGGTGGCAGGGTTGTGCCCAGGGTGAGAGTGGCATGGATGTGCCCAGGGTGAGGGTGGCAGGGTTGTGCCCAGGGTGACGGTGGCAGGGTTGTGCCCAGGGTGAGGGTGGCAGGGCTGTGCCCAGGGTGAGAGTGGCATGGATGTGCCCAGGGTGAGGGTGGCAGGGTTGTGCCCAGGGTGAGAGTGGCATGGATGTGCCCAGGGTGAGGGTGGCAGGGTTGTGCCCAGGGTGAGGGTGGCAGGGTTGTGCCCAGGGTGTGGATGGCAGAGTTGTGCCCAGGGTGAGGGTGGCAGGGTTGTGCCCAGGGTGAGGGTGGCAGGGTTGTGCCCAGGGTGAGGGTGGCAGGGTTGTGTCCAGGGTGTGGGTGTCAGGGTTGTGCCCAGGGTGAGGGTGGCAGAGTTGTGCCCAGGGTGAGGGTGGCAGGGTTGTGCCCAGGGTGAGGGTGGCAGAGTTGTGCCCAGGGTGAGGGTGGCAGAGTTGTGCCCAGGGTGTGGATGGCAGGGTTGTGCCCAGGGTGAGGGTGGCAGGGTTGTGCCCAGGGTGTGGGTGGCAGGGTTGTGCCCAGGGTGGGGGTGGCAGGGTTATGCCCAGGGTGGGGGTGGCAGAGTTGTGCCCAGGATGAGGGTGGCAGGGTTGTGCCCAGGGTGTGGATGGCAGAGTTGTGCCCAGGATGAGGGTGGCAGGGTTGTGCCCAGGGTGAGGGTGGCAGGGTTGTGCCCAGGGTGAGGGTGGCAGGGTTGTGCCCAGGGTGAGGGTGGCAGGGTTGTGCCCAGGGTGAGGGTGGCAGAGTTGTGCCCAGGGTGAGGGTGGCAGGGTTGTGCCCAGGGTGAGGGTGGCAGAGTTGTGCCCAGGGTGTGGGTGGCAGGGCTGTGCCCAGGGTGAGGGTGGCAGAGTTGTGCCCAGGGTGAGGGTGGCAGGGTTGTGCCCAGGGTGAGGGTGTCAGGTTTGTGCCCAGAATGAGGGTGGCAGGGTTGTGCCCAGGGTGAGGGTGTCAGGTTTGTGCCCAGGGTGAGAGTGGCAGGGTTGTGCCCAGGGTGTGGGTGGCAGAGTTATGCCCAGGGTGTGGGTGGCAGGGCTGTGCCCAGAATGAGGGTGGCAGGGTTGTGCCCAGGGTGAGGGTGGCAGGGTTGTGCCCAGGGTGTGGGTGGCAGAGTTGTGCCCAGGGTGAGGGTGGCAGGGTTGTGCCCAGGGTGAGGGTGGCAGGGTTGTGCCCAGGGTGTGGGTGGCAGAGTTGTGCCCAGGGTGAGGGTGGCAGGGCTGTGCCCAGGGTGAGGGTGGCAGGGTTGTGCCCAGGGTGAGGGTGGCAGGGTTGTGCCCAGGGTGTGGGTGGCAGAGTTGTGCCCAGGGTGAGGGTGGCAGGGTTGTGCCCAGGGTGTGGGTGGCAGAGTTGTGCCCAGGGTGGGGGTGGCAGGGCTGTGCCCAGGGTGAGGGTGGCAGAGTTGTGCCCAGGGTGGGTGGCAGGGTTGTGATCAGGGTGTGGGTGGCAGGGTTGTGCCCAGGGTGGGGGTGGCAGGGTTGTGCCCAGGGTGGGGGTGGCAGGGTTGGGCCCAGGGTGGGGGTGGCAGGGTTGTGCCCAGGGTGGGGGTGGCAGGGTTGTGCTCAGGGTGTGGGTGGCAGGGTTGTGCCCAGGGTGAGGGTGGCAGGGTCGGGCCCAGGGTGAGGGTGGCAGGGTTGTGCCCAGGGTGTGGGTGGCAGGGTTGTGCCCAGGGTGTGGGTGGCAGGGTTGTGCTCAGGGGGTGGGTGGCAGGGTTGTGCCCAGGGTGGGGGTGGCAGGGTTGTGCCCAGGGTGAGGGTGGCAGAGTTGTGCCCAGGGTGAGGGTGGCAGGGTTGTGCCCAGGGTGAGGGTGGCAGAGTTGTGCCCAGGGTGAGGGTGGCAGAGTTGTGCCCAGGGTGGGGGTGGCAGGGCTGTGCCCAGGGTGGGGGTGGCAGAGTTGTGCCCAGGGTGGGGGTGGCAGAGTTGTGCCCAGGGTGGGGGTGGCAGGGCTGTGCCCAGGGTGGGGGTGGCAGAGTTGTGCCCAGGGTGGGGGTGGCAGGGTTGTGCCCAGGGTGGGGGTGGCAGGGTTGTGCCCAGGGTGGGGGTAGCAGGGTTGGGCCCAGGGTGGGGGTGGCAGGGTTGTGCCCAGGGTGGGGGTGGCAGGGCTGTGCTCAGGGTGTGGGTGGCAGGGTTGTGCCCAGGGTGAGGGTGGCAGGGTTGTGCTCAGGGTGAGGGTGGCAGGGTTGTGCCCAGGGTGGGGGTGGCAGGGTTGTGCTCAGGGTGGGGGTGGCAGGGTTGTGCCCAGGGTGGGGGTGGCAGGGTTGTGCTCAGGGTGAGGGTGGCAGGGTTGTGCTCAGGGTGTGGGTGGCAGGGTTGTGCCCAGGGTGGGGGTGGCAGGGTTGTGCCCAGGGTGAGGGTGGCAGGGTTGTGCCCAGGGTGAGGGTGGCAGGGTTGTGCCCAGGGTGGGGGTGGCAGGGTTGGGCCCAGGGTGGGGGTGGCAGGGTTGTGCCCAGGGTGAGGGTGGCAGGGTTGTGCCCAGGGTGGGGTGGCAGGGTTGTGCCCAGGGTGGGGGTGGCAGAGTTGTGCCCAGGGTGTGGGTGGCAGGGCTGTGCCCAGGGTGTGGGTGGCAGGGTTATGCCTAGGGTGTGGGTGGCAGGGCTGTGCCCAGGGTGAGGGTGGCAGGGTTATGCCCAGGGTGTGGGTGGCAAGGCTGTTCCCTGGGTTTGGGTGGCAGGGCTGTGCCCAGGGTGAGGGTGGCAGGGTTATGCCCAGGGTGTGGGTGGCAAGGCTGTTCCCTGGGTTTGGGTGGCAGGGCTGTGCCCAGGGATCAGGGTGGCAGGGTTATGCCTAGGGTGTGGGTGGCAGGGCTGTGCCCAGGGTGAGGGTGGCAGGGTTATGCCCAGGGTGTGGGTGGCAAGGCTGTTCCCTAGGTTTGGGTGGCAGGGCTGTGCCCAGGGTGAGAGTGACAGGGTTGTGCCCAGGGTGTGGGTGCCAGGGCAGTGCCCAGGGTGTGGGTGGCATGGTTGTGCCCATGGTGTGGGTGGCAGGGTTGTGCCCAGGGTGTGGGTGGCAGGGTTATGCCCAGGGTGTGGGTGGCAAGGCTGTTCCCTGGGTTTGGGTGGCAGGGCTGTGCCCAGGGTGAGGGTGGCAGGGTTATGCCCAGGGTGTGGGTGGCAGGGTTATGCCCAGGGTGTGGGTGGCAGTGTTGTGCCCAGGGTGTGGGTGGCAGGGTTGTGCCCAGGGTGTGGGTGGAAAGGCTGTTCCCTGGGTTTGGGTGGCAGGGCTGTGCCCAGGGTGAGGGTGGCAGGGTTGTGCCCAGGGTGAGGGTGGCAGGGTTGTGCTAAGGGTGAGGGTGGCAGGGTTGTGCCCAGGGTGTGGGTGGCAGGGTTGTGCCCAGGGTGTGGGTGGCAGGGTTGTGCCCAGGGTGAGGGTGGCAGGATTGTGCTCAGGGTGAGGGTGGCAGGGTTGTGCCCAGGGTGAGGGTGGCAGGGTTGTGCCCAGGGTGAGGGTGGCAGGGTTGTGCTCAGGGTGAGGGTGGCAGGGTTGAGCCCAGGGTGTGGGTGGCAGGGTTGTGCCCAGGGTGTGGGTGGCAGGGTTGTGCCCAGGGTGTGGGTGGCAGGGTTATGCCCAGGGTGTGGGTGGCAAGGCTGTTCCCTGGGTTTGGGTGGCAGGGCTGTGCCCAGGGTGAGGGTGGCAGGGTTGTGCCCAGGGTGAAGGTGGCAGGGTTGTGCCCAGGGTGACGGTGGCAGGGTTATGCTCAGGGTGAGAGTGGCAGGGTTGTGCCCAGGGTGAGGGTGGCAGGGTTGTGCCCAGGGTGAGGGTGTCAGGGTTGTGCCCAGGGTGAGGGTGGCAGGGTTATGCTCAGGGTGAGAGTGGCAGGGTTGTGCCCAGGGTGAGGGTGGCAGGGTTGTGCCCAGGGTGAGGGTGGCAGGGTTGTGCCCAGGGTGAGGGTGGCAGGCTTATGCTCAGGGTGAGAGTGGCAGGGTTGTGCCCAGGGTGAGAGTGGCAGGGTTATGCCCAGGGTGTGGGTGGCAGGGTTATGCCCAGGGTGTGGGTGGCAGGGTTGTGCCCAGGGTGAGAGTGGCAGGGTTATGCCCAGGGTGTGGGTGGCAGGGTTATGCTCAGGGTGAGGGTGGCAGGGTTGTGCCCAGGGTGAGAGTGGCAGGGTTATGCCCAGGGTGAGGGTGGCAGGGTTATGCCCAGGGTGAGGGTGGCAGGGTTATGCCCAGGGTGAGGGTGGCAGAGTTGTGCCCAGGGTGAGGGTGGCAGGGCTGTGCCCAGGGTGAGGGTGGCAGGGTTATGCCCAGGGTGAGGGTGGCAGGGTTATGCCTAGGGTTTGGGTGGCAGGGCTGTGCCCAGGGTGAGGGTGGCAGGGTTGCGCCCAGGGTGAGGGTGGCAGGGTTATGCCCAGGGTGAGGGTGGCAGGGTTATGCCCAGGGTGAGGGTGGCAGGGTTGTGCCCAGGGTGTGGGTGCGAGGGCAGTGCCCAGGGTGTGGGTGGCAGGGTTGTGCCCAGGGTGTGGGTGGCAGGGCTGTTCCCTGGGTTTGGGTGGCAGGGCTGTGCCCAGGGTGAGGGTGGCAGGGTTATGCCCAGGGTGTGGGTGGCAGGGTTATGCCCAGGGTGTGGGTGGCAGTGTTGTGCCCAGGGTGTGGGTGGCAGGGTTGTGCCCAGGGTGTGGGTGGAAAGGTTGTTTCCTGGGTTTGGGTGGCAGGGTTATGCCCAGGGTGAGGGGGCAGGGTTGTGCCCAGGGTGTGGGTGGCAGGGTTGTGCCCAGGGTGTGGGTGGCAGGGTTATGCCCAGGGTGTGGGTGGCAAGGCTGTTCCCTGGGTTTGGGTGGCAGGGCTGTGCCCAGGGTGAGGGTGGCAGGGTTGTGCCCACGGTGAAGGTGGCAGGGTTATGCTCAGGGTGAGAGTGGCAGGGTTGTGCCCAGGATGAGGGTGGCAGGGTTGTGCCCAGGGTGAGGGTGGCAGGGTTGTGCCCAGGGTGAGGGTGGCAGGGTTGTTCCCAGGGTGAGAGTGGCAGGGGTGTGCCCAGGGTGAGAGTGGCAGGGTTGTGCCCAGGGTGAGGGTGGCAGGGTTGTGCCTAGGGTGAGGGTGGCAGGGTTATGCTCAGGGTGAGAGTGGCAGGGTTGTGCCCAGGATGAGGGTGGCAGGGTTGTGCCCAGGGTGAGGGTGGCAGGGTTGTTCCCAGGGTGAGAGTGGCAGGGGTGTGCCCAGGGTGAGAGTGGCAGGGTTGTGCCCAGGGTGAGGGTGGCAGGGTTGTGCCTAGGGTGAGGGTGGCAGGGTTATGCCCAGGGTGAGAGTGGCAGGGTTGTGCCCAGGGTGAGGGTGGCAGGGTTGTGCCCAGGGTGAGGGTGGCAGGGTTGTGTCCAGGGTGAGGGTGGCAGGGTTGTGCCCAGGGTGAGAGTGGCAGGGTTGTGCCCAGGGTGAGAGTGGCAGGGTTGTGCCCAGGGTGAGGGTGGCAGGGTTGTGCCCAGGGTGAGAGTGGCAGGGTTGTGCCCAGGGTGAGGGTGGCAGGGTTATGCCCAGGGTAAGAGTGGCAGGGTTGTGCCCAGGGTGTGGGTGGAAAGGCTGTTCCCTGGGTTTGGGTGGCAGGGCTGTGCCCAGGGTGAGGGTGGCAGGGTTGTGCCCAGGGTGAGGGTGGCAGGGTTGTGCTCAGGGTGAGAGTGGCAGGGTTGTGCCCAGGGTGTGGGTGGCAGGGTTGTGCCCAGGGTGTGGGTGGCAGGGTTATGCTCAGGGTGAGAGTGGCAGGGTTGTGCCCAGGGTGTGGGTGGCAAGGCTGTTCCCTGGGTTTGGGTGGCAGGGCTGTGCCCAGGGTGAGGGTGGCAGGGTTGTGCCCAGGGTGTGGGTGGCAGGGTTATGCTCAGGGTGAGAGTGGCAGGGTTGTGCCCAGGGTGAGGGTGGCAGGGTTATGCTCAGGGTGAGAGTGGCAGGGTTGTGCCCAGGGTGAGGGTGGCAGGGTTATGCTCAGGGTGAGAGTGGCAGGGTTGTGCCCAGGGTGGGGGTGGCAGGGTTGTGCCTAGGGTGAGGGTGGCAGGGTTATGCCCAGGGTGAGAGTGGCAGGGTTGTGCCCAGGGTGAGAGTGGCAGGGTTGTGCCCAGGGTGAGGGTGGCAGGGTTGTGCCCAGGGTGAGGGTGGCAGGGTTGTGTCCAGGGTGAGGGTGGCAGGGTTGTGCCCAGGGTGAGAGTGGCAGGGTTGTGCCCAGGGTGAGAGTGGCAGGGTTGTGCCCAGGGTGAGGGTGGCAGGGTTGTGCCCAGGGTGAGAGTGGCAGGGTTGTGCCCAGGGTGAGGGTGGCAGGGTTATGCCCAGGGTGAGAGTGGCAGGGTTGTGCCCAGGGTGTGGGTGGAAAGGCTGTTCCCTGGGTTTGGGTGGCAGGGCTGTGCCCAGGGTGAGGGTGGCAGGGTTGTGCCCAGGGTGAGGGTGGCAGGGTTGTGCTCAGGGTGAGGGTGGCAGGGTTGTGCCCAGGGTGTGGGTGGCAGGGTTGTGCCCAGGGTGTGGGTGGCAGGGTTATGCTCAGGGTGAGAGTGGCAGGGTTGTGCCCAGGGTGTGGGTGGCAAGGCTGTTCCCTGGGTTTGGGTGGCAGGGCTGTGCCCAGGGTGAGGGTGGCAGGGTTGTGCCCAGGGTGTGGGTGGCAGGGTTATGCTCAGGGTGAGAGTGGCAGGGTTGTGCCCAGGGTGAGGGTGGCAGGGTTATGCTCAGGGTGAGAGTGGCAGGGTTGTGCCCAGGGTGAGGGTGGCAGGGTTATGCTCAGGGTGAGAGTGGCAGGGTTGTGCCCAGGGTGGGGGTGGCAGGGTTGTGCCCAGGGTGTGGGTGGCAGGGTTGTGCCCAGGGTGAGGGTGGCAGGGTTGTGCCCAGGGTGAGGGTGGCAGGCTTATGCTCAGGGTGAGAGTGGCAGGGTTGTGCCCAGGGTGAGAGTGGCAGGGTTATGCCCAGGGTGTGGGTGGCAGGGTTATGCTCAGGGTGAGGGTGGCAGGGTTGTGCCCAGGGTGAGAGTGGCAGGGTTATGCCCAGGGTGAGGGTGGCAGGGTTATGCCCGGGGTGAGGGTGGCAGGGTTATGCCCAGGGTGAGGGTGGCAGGGTTATGCCTAGGGTTTGGGTGGCAGGGCTGTGCCCAGGGTGAGGGTGGCAGGGTTGTGCCCAGGGTGAGGGTGGCAGGGTTATGCCCAGGGTGAGGGTGGCAGGGTTATGCCCAGGGTGAGGGTGGCAGGGTTGTGCCCAGGGTGTGGGTGCGAGGGCAGTGCCCAGGGTGAGGGTGGCAGGGTTGTGCCCAGGGTGTGGGTGGCAGGGCTGTTCCCTGGGTTTGGGTGGCAGGGCTGTGCCCAGGGTGAGGGTGGCAGGGTTATGCCCAGGGTGTGGGTGGCAGGGTTATGCCCAGGGTGTGGGTGGCAGGGTTGTGCCCAGGGTGTGGGTGGAAAGGTTGTTTCCTGGGTTTGGGTGGCAGGGTTATGCCCAGGGTGAGGGTGGCAGGGTTGTGCCCAGGGTGTGGGTGGCAGGGTTGTGCCCAGGGTGTGGGTGGCAGGGTTGTGCCCAGGGTGTGGGTGGCAGGGTTGTGCCCAGGGTGTGGGTGGCAAGGCTGTTCCCTGCGTTTGGGTGGCAGGGCTGTGCCCAGGGTGAGGGTGGCAGGGTTGTGCCCAGGGTGAAGGTGGCAGGGTTATGCTCAGGGTGAGAGTGGCAGGGTTGTGCCCAGGGTGAGGGTGGCAGGGTTGTGCCCAGGGTGAGGGTGGCAGGGTTGTTCCCAGGGTGAGAGTGGCAGGGTTGTGCCCAGGGTGAGAGTGGCAGGGTTGTGCCCAGGGTGAGGGTGGCAGGGTTATGCCCAGGGTGAGAGTGGCAGGGTTGTGCCCAGGGTGAGGGTGGCAGGGTTGTGCCCAGGGTGAGGGTGGCAGGGTTGTGTCCAGGGTGAGGGTGGCAGGGTTGTGCCCAGGGTGAGAGTGGCAGGGTTGTGCCCAGGGTGAGGGTGGCAGGGTTGTGCCCAGGGTGAGGGTGGCAGGGTTGTGGCCAGGGTGAGGGTGGCAGGGTTGTGCCCAGGGTGAGGGTGGCAGGGTTGTGTCCAGGGTGAGGATGGCAGGGTTGTGCCCAGGGTGAGAGTGGCAGGGTTGTGCCCAGGGTGAGAGTGGCAGGGTTGTGCCCAGGGTGAGGGTGGCAGGGTTGTGCCCAGGGTGAGAGTGGCAGGGTTGTGCCCAGGGTGAGGGTGGCAGGGTTATGCCCAGGGTGAGAGTGGCAGGGTTGTGCCCAGGGTGAGGGTGGCAGGGTTATGCCCAGGGTGAGAGTGGCAGGGTTGGGCCCAGGGTGGGGGTGGCAGGGTTGTGCCCAGGGTGAGGGTGGCAGGGTTGGGCCCAGGGTGTGGGTGGCAGGGCTGTGCCCAGGGTGAGGGTGGCAGGGTTGGGCCCAGGGTGGGGGTGGCAGGGTTGTGCCCAGGGTGTGGGTGGCAGGGTTGTGCCCAGGGTGAGGGTGGCAGGGCTGTGCCCAGGGTGAGGGTGGCAGGGTTGTGCCCAGGTTGGGGGTGGCAGGGCTTTGCCCAGGGTGAGTGTGGCAGGGTTGTGCCCAGGGTGTGGGTGGCAGGGCTGTGCCCAGGGTGAGGGTGGCAGGGTTGTGCCCAGGTTGGGGGTGGCAGGGCTTTGCCCAGGGTGAGGGTGGCAGGGTTGTGCCCAGGGTGTGGGTGGCAGGGTTGTGCCCAGGGTGTGGGTGGCAGGGCTGTGCCCAGGGTGAGGGTGGCAGGGTTGTGCCCAGGTTGGGGGTGGCAGGGTTGTGCCCAGGGTGAGGGTGGCAGGGTTGTGCCCAGGTTGGGGGTGGCAGGGCTTTGCCCAGGGTGAGGGTGGCAGGGTTGTGCCCAGGGTGTGGGTGGCAGGGTTGTGCCCAGGGTGAGGGTGGCAGGGTTGTGCCCAGGGTGAGGTTAGATCCCCTCTAAGGCGTCTCTTTGTATTGTATATATTATACACAGCGCTGCGGTATATGTTGCCACTATATATATAAAGTTTATTTTATTAGAGTGTCAGCTCTTGGGTCCGGCTTGCCAGAAGGGGGGTGTGGCTCCATTTCACTTGCCCCGCCCCTCAGCCGCAATGTTTGTTGCGTTGATGTGGCCCGACTCTGGGAACAGGACTCACCTCCGATTCTCAGCTCCGGCGCTTGGCGGCCTCGGCCCAGAAGCTTGCAATTACTTTGCCGCCCTGTCATTAGTGCGGAACATTCCGGATAATTGCGGAGACATCAGAGGAGCGGGGGGGCGGGGGGGGCGCGCACCCGCTGCTTTGATGCCGTGTTTACTGTAAAGTGGATGTGGCCCGAATCCGGGCTCAACTACTTACCCGTTACACACATAGGCCGAGCCCTGACCTTGTACAGCACCACGGAACATGGCAGAGCCATAGGTATAATAACAGCAAGGGGCGGAGTCCACCGCAATAAATCAACTGGACTTGCTGTATTTTCCTTGAAGACGTTTTGCTAGTCATGTGACTGGAGTAACACAACAAGGCAACTGGACTTGCTGTATTTTTGCTAGTCATGTGACTGGAACATGAATGAATGTCGGCTTCTCACCTGGAGAGCTGCTCCTTACAGCCAATCAGGTGAGGGGAAAGGTAAGCACTATTGTCACTACCGTGGAACATTTAAAGGGGACCTGCAGTGAAAATGCCCCCTTAACACTTACCCAGTGGGAGAGATGGATTCTTAGGAATGAAACTTTATATGATGGGGGATGAGAAACAGCTGTGCGCTGCAAATAAGAATGGTGTGAGGGGGAGGTGCAGTAGTTTCCTGTCCCCCATCAGATGGAGCTCTGCTAGGAAAAGGTGAGTATCTCTCTAATGCAGGGTCACTGATGGTGTGAGGGGGAGGTGCAGTAGTTTCCTGTCCCCCATCAGATGGAGCTCTGCTAGGAAAAGGTGAGTATCTCTCTAATGCAGGGTCACTGATTGTGTGAGGGGCAGCAGTTTCCTGTCCCCCATCAGATGGAGCTCTGCTAGGAAAAGGTGAGTATCTCTCTAATGCAGGCTCACTGATGGTGTGAGGGGGGAGGTGCAGTAGTTTCCTGTCCCCCATCAGATGGAGCTCTGCTAGGAAAAGGTGAGTATCTCTCTAATGCAGGGTGCAGCAGTTTCCTGTCCCCCATCAGATGGAGCCCTGCTAGGAAAAGGTGAGTATCTCTCTAATGCAGGGTCACTGATGGTGTGAGGGGGGTGCAGCAGTTTCCTGTGAAGTTCCCAGGGAGGGTTTAGATCCTCTTTATTGGTGACGGGGCGTTTACATGCGGCAGAGCCGGTTCTCGGGGTTCCCACAGCCGGGCAGTGGGGTGACTCGGGGACACGAAGCTCCGCCCACCACCGCGTCACATGTCCCAGCACCGGGGTCAGCCGCTGCCCTGGTCTCAGAGCACTTTGTACATTGCTACGGAGGAAGATGGCGCCATAAAAACAGATCATAATAAACAATCATTTATAACATTAATACATAATAATAATTATTATTAATATTATTAAAAACAATAATAAATAAAGAATAATAATAGAAAATAATAATAATAATAATAATAATAATAATAATAAATAAACAATAATAGGAATAATAGTTTATACTCAATAATAACAATAAATACATTAATAATGGTGATAAATAATAATATAATAATAATATTAACACTGCAGCTGACTGGCAAGGAAAGAAAGAGAGAGGGAAAGAAATAAAGAGAGAAAGAAAGAAAGAGAGAAAGAAAGAAATAAAGAGAGAGAGAAAGAGAATAAAAGGGAGAGAGACAAAGAAAGAGAGACCGAGAGAAAGAAATAAAAAGAGAGAGAGAATAAGAAAGAGAATAAAAAAGAGAGAGAGAGAAAGACAGAGAGAAATAGAGAAAGAAAGAAAAAGAGAGGGCGAAAGAGAGAGAGAAAGAAATAAAGAGAGAAAGAAAGAGAGCCAGAGAGAAAGAAAGAGAGAATAAAAAAGAAAGAGAGAGAGAAAGAAAGAGAGACAGAGAGAAAAGAAAGAGAGAGAAAGAAAGCGAGAGACAGAGAGAAATAAAGAAAGAGGGAAAGAGAGATAGAGAGAGAATAAAAATAAAGAGATGACTGAAATGACTAGAGATTGGGTGCGGCCCCAGATAAAGTTGTAGCGGGGATGCGGCTGAGGTGTGAGGCCACGCAGCCCCCGACACTATGGAGCTGGCCCCAGTGATTGTGGAGCTGCGAGCAGAGACAGCCCGGCTCATTTCTATCCAGAGTGGCCACACTCTCCCCCTGCGAAAATAATGTCGTCCCCATTTCTTTCGTTCTGCAGCTCCCCCCAGTGGCTGAAACCAGAACGTTCCTCCCTCCCAGCAAGTGACGCGCTCTCCAGATGGGAGTGTCTCCGCAGCGCGCGCCGGTCGCTGGTGTTAGTGTTATACACTTGGACCCTCTTCTCGCTCAGGCGCAGGCGACTCTCCCCCCCTCCCCCTCCTCCCCCCCTCCTCCCCCGCTCCGCTTCTGTTCCAGATTATTCCATGTTTGGAGTTTCATTCAAATATTTATTCTGTCCAAATAAACAGCCGCCCGCCTGACCCCCCCCCCCCTATACAGGGCCCATCATGTGACTCTGCTGAGGTGAGGGAGCTCTCCATAGACTAACACACATCTGGGGAGGGGCAGATCTGTGCAGGGCTCTCACGCACCCTCCGGGTCAGCGCCCGGCCGGCCTAAGGGCCAGTATCACCCTGTGCAAGATCTCAGGATGGCGCCCCCTAGAGACACAAACACAATGGAGAGAGAGTAACAGAGGAAACACAGCAAAGAAGGAGATAGGAAAAGAGAAAGAAAAAGGAGAGAGAGTAAAAAAGAAAGAAGGAAGAAAAGGGAAGAAAAAGAGTGTTGAATATTATTGCAGGAAAGGAAAGAAAAAGAGAGAGTGAAAGAAAGAGTCAAATGGGATTGCAATGAAAGAAAGAAGAAAGCGAGAGAGTAAGAGACACAGAAGGAGTAATGGAGAGGGAAAGACAGAGAGAAAGGTAGAACATGAAATAGAGAGAGAATAAGAAAGAAAGAAAGAGGAAGAGAAAGAGTGTTGTAAAGGATTGCAGGAAAGAAAGGAGGAAAGAGAGAGAAAGAATAAAAGGAGAGAGAGAGAAAGCGATAGAGTTAAATGGGGGTTGTGGGGAAAGAAAGAAAATGAGAAAGAAAATAAAAAACAGAGAAAGAAAGAGAAAAAGAAGGAAAAACAATGAAAGGAAGAAGGTGATTGAGCTGAATGGGATTGCAGAGAAAGAAAGAGAAAGCAAGAGAGAGAAAGAAAAGAGAAAAGATAAAGGGAAGAAGGAGATAGAGAGAGGGAGAGAAAGAAAGAAAGAAAAGGAGAGAGAGAGAGAATGGAAGACATAAGAAAAGAAAGAAAGAAAGAAAGAAAGAAAGAAAGAAAGAAAGAGAAACCAAGAAGGAAAGAGAATGCTGAGAAAGAAAGCAAAAAAGAGAGAAAGAAAAGAAAAAAAGGAGGAAAGAGATAGAATAAGAAAGCGAGAGAATAAAAAGGCAAAGAAGGGGTAAGAGAGAGGGAATAACAGAGAGAAAGGTAGGAAAAGGAAGAAAGAGAGTGTTGTAAATGGTTGTAGGGAAAGAAAGAAAAAGAGAAAGAAAAGAAAGAAAGAGAGAGAAGAAAAATAAAAAATGGGAAGAGAGAGAAAGCGAGAGAGTTGAACGGGATTGCAGAGAAAGAAAGAAAATGCAAGAGAGAAAGAAAAGAAAATGGAGGAAATGGATAGAGAAAGAAAGAAAAAGTGAAAGTGAGAAAAGGAAAGAAAGCGAGAGAGAGAGAGAGAAAGAAAGAGGGAAAAACAGAGAGAGAGAAAGAAAGAAGGAAGGAAAAGGAAGAACGAGACTGTTGTAAAGTATTGCAAGGAGGAAAGAGAGAGAGAAAAAAGAATGAAAGAGAGAGAGAGAACAATAGGATTGCGGAGAAAAAAGAGAAGAAAGAAACTGGAAAGAGAGATGGAAGGAAGGTGAGAAGCGAGGGATGAATGTGGCAGAAGAGGAGAGATGGGGGGCCATTAGGGGGCGCCCTGTGCTCCCGCACACCCCACAGGCTTTATTGGTGGGTGTGGCCCCTCCAGTGACCTCAGTGAAAGCGATTATCGTCCAATCAGATTCTCCTCGGGGGAATTACAATCATTAGGGCGACGCCCACAACGAGGTCATCGGCCAGGAAACGGCCAATTACAGGCTTAGCATCGCCGATTACATCACTGGTGAAACGTGAAACTCCTCTATGGCGGATAATAATGGGGGAGCGGGAACGGCTGCAGTGATGATGTCATCACCCCGCCCAGAGGCCCAGGGGCACTGCACCATTCCCGACCATTAAAGAGGTCCTCCGCCCAAATAATGACCCAACAGCAACCATCGTGTTACTGCCCATCAATAGGAAGTGTGCAGTGCTTTCCTGTCCCCCATGGGGGAATATGTATTTGGGGGGACATGAAACTGCTGCACCTAGAGAGAAGCACCTTCCTGAACCCACCTGATAAGTGGACCTGGTATGATGTCATTTTGGGGGGTTTCCCCCAGTGGGCTATGACATCACAGCATGGGCGTGGCCTCTTCATCCTCTTACACATGTTGAATGTGAGGTGTGCAGCTGTTTCCTGTCCGCCGTGCCGAGCAGCATGTGCGGCCATTGACGCTGCTGGAAGCTGTGTGTGGCCACATTGCGCAATACTGGCCGGGCATTGCGCAATCTCCGCGCCCCCATCACTCGGCAGATGAAAGCGGCGCCGAGGGATCGAGCGACACCAGAGAAAATTAACGTCCTGATAAATTCTTCTCCGGAGCCAAAAAATTGCTGCAAAACGTCTCGTTTCCATGGAGACGCCGCCAGAATCCGGCTCTGTGATTGGCCGACGCCACCGCCGACGTGGCCAGAGCCCGACAGGCGCACAGCGCTCATACCAGACGCTATAGAGGGGGACTAAAGCCATCTGATGGGGGACAGGAAACTACTGCACACATATGGGGCTAACCACCCTGAAAAGTCCTAAAGGGGGCTCCCAACTGTAAAACATGATCTCCAAGGCGGAGACACCACTTTAATTATCAGAACCCATCTGCAGATGTTTGCAGAGCTCCCCTTTATTTATGGGAACCATTCTTCAGATCATGGCGGAGTTCCCCTTTAACTACCCGAGCTCCTCTGCAGATAATGGCGGAGTTCCCCTTTAACTACCTGAGCTCCTCTGCAGATAATGGCGGAGTTCCCCTTTAACTACCTGAGCTCCTCTGCAGATAATGGTGGAGTTCCCCTTTAACTACCTGAGCTCCTCTGCAGATAATGGCGGAGTTCCCCTTTAACTACCTGAGCTCCTCTGCAGATAATGGCGGAGTTCCCCTTTACCTACCCGAGCTCCTCTGCAGATAATGGCGGAGTTCCCCTTTAACTACCTGAGCTCCTCTGCAGATAAAGGCGGAGTTCCCCTTTAACTACCTGAGCTCCTCTGCAGATAATGGTGGAGTTCCCCTTTAACTACCTGAGCTCCTCTGCAGATAATGGCGGAGTTCCCCTTTACCTACCCGAGCTCCTCTGCAGATAATGGCGGAGTTCCCCTTTAACTACCTGAGCTCCTCTGCAGATAATGGCGGAGTTCCCCTTTAACTACCTGAGCTCCTCTGCAGATAATGGCGGAGTTCCCCTTTACCTACCCGAGCTCCTCTGCAGATAATGGCGGAGTTCCCCTTTAACTACCTGAGCTCCTCTGCAGATAAAGGCGGAGTTCCCCTTTAACTACCTGAGCTCCTCTGCAGATAATGGTGGAGTTCCCCTTTAACTACCTGAGCTCCTCTGCAGATAATGGCGGAGTTCCCCTTTACCTACCCGAGCTCCTCTGCAGATAATGGTGGAGTTCCCCTTTAACTACCTGAGCTCCTCTGCAGATAATGGCGGAGTTCCCCTTTAACTACCTGAGCTCCTCTGCAGATAATGGCGGAGTTCCCCTTTAACTACCTGAGCTCCTCTGCAGATAATGGTGGAGTTCCCCTTTAACTACCTGAGCTCCTCTGCAGATAATGGCGGCGTTCCCCTTTAACTACCTGAGCTCCTCTGCAGATAATGGCGGAGTTCCCCTTTAACTACCTGAGCTCCTCTGCAGATAATGGCGGAGTTCCCCTTTAACTACCTGAGCTCCTCTGCAGATAATGGCGGCGTTCCCCTTTAACTACCTGAGCTCCTCTGCAGATAATGGCGGCGTTCCCCTTTAACTACCTGAGCTCCTCTGCAGATAATGGCGGCGTTCCCCTTTAACTACCTGAGCTCCTCTGCAGATAATGGCGGCGTTCCCCTTTAACTACCTGAGCTCCTCTGCAGATAATGGCGGCGTTCCCCTTTAACTACCTGAGCTCCTCTGCAGATAATGGTGGAGTTCCCCTTTACCTACCTGAGCTCCTCTGCAGATAATGGCGGAGTTCCCCTTTATCTATGAGAACCATTCTACAGATAATGGTGGAGTTCCCCTTTAGCAATGGCGGGGGTGCGCAGGGACTGGCCGCTCCTGGTGCATGATGGGAAGGGAGGACTCCTGTGGTAAGCGCAGGGAGAGAAATCTCTGGCAGAATTATTTCCTCCGTCTGAGCCAAACTCAATATTTAGAGGCCCCGGCAACACACTGACTGTCACCATGGCAACCGCAGGCTGAGCATTGTGGGAAAACTCAGGGAAAATACTCTATGTAATGCTGGAGTTCCCCTTTATGTTTCTCTATCAGCTGTATGTAATGCTGGAGTTCCCCTTTATGTTCCTCTATCAGCTGTATGTAATGCTGGAGTTCCCCTTTATGCTCCTCTATCAGCTGTATGTAATGCTGGAGTTCCCCTTTATGTTTCTCTATCAGCTGTATGTAATGCTGGAGTTCCCCTTTATGCTTCTCTATCAGCTGTATGTAATGCTGGAGTTCCCCTTTATGTTTCTCTATCAGCTGTATGTAATGCTGGAGTTCCCCTTTATACTTCTCTATCAGCTGTATGTAATGCTGGAGTTCCCCTTTATGTTTCTCTATCAGCTGTATGTAATGCTGGAGTTCCCCTTTATGCTTCTCTATCAGCTGTATGTAATGCTGGAGTTCCCCTTTATGTTTCTCTATCAGCTGTATGTAATGCTGGAGTTCCCCTTTATGTTCCTCTATCAGCTGTATGTAATGCTGGAGTTCCCCTTTATTCTTCTCTATCAGCTGTATGTAATGCTGGAGTTCCCCTTTATGCTCCTCTATCAGCTGTATGTAATGCTGGAGTTCCCCTTTATGTTTCTCTATCAGCTGTATGTAATGCTGGAGTTCCCCTTTATACTTCTCTATCAGCTGTATGTAATGCTGGAGTTCCCCTTTATGTTTCTCTATCAGCTGTATGTAATGCTGGAGTTCCCCTTTATACTTCTCTATCAGCTGTATGTAATGCTGGAGTTCCCCTTTATGTTTCTCTATCAGCTGTATGTAATGCTGGAGTTCCCCTTTATACTTCTCTATCAGCTGTATGTAATGCTGGAGTTCCCCTTTATGTTTCTCTATCAGCTGTATGTAATGCTGGAGTTCCCCTTTATGCTCCTCTATCAGCTGTATGTAATGCTGGAGTTCCCCTTTATACTTCTCTATCAGCTGTATGTAATGCTGGAGTTCCCCTTTATGTTCCTCTATCAGCTGTATGTAATGCTGGAGTTCCCCTTTATGTTTCTCTATCAGCTGTATGTAATGCTGGAGTTCCCCTTTATGCTTCTCTATCAGCTGTATATAATGCTGGAGTTCCCCTTTATGCTCCTCTATCAGCTGTATGTAATGCTGGAGTTCCCCTTTATGTTTCTCTATCAGCTGTATGTAATGCTGGAGTTCCCCTTTATTCTTCTCTATCAGCTGTATGTAATGCTGGAGTTCCCCTTTATGTTTCTCTATCAGCTGTATATAATGCTGGAGTTCCCCTTTATGTTTCTCTATCAGCTGTATATAATGCTGGAGTTCCCCTTTATGTTTCTCTATCAGCTGTATGTAATGCTGGAGTTCCCCTTTATGTTTCTCTATCAGCTGTATGTAATGCTGGAGTTCCCCTTTATGTTTCTCTATCAGCTGTATGTAATGCTGGAGTTCCCCTTTATGTTTCTCTATCAGCTGTATGTAATGCTGGAGTTCCCCTTTATGTTTCTCTATCAGCTGTATGTAATGCTGGAGTTCCCCTTTATGTCTCTCTATCAGCTGTATGTAATGCTGGAGTTCCCCTTTATGTTCCTCTATCAGCTGTATGTAATGCTGGAGTTCCCCTTTATGTTTCTCTATCAGCTGTATGTAATGCTGGAGTTCCCCTTTATGTTTCTCTATCAGCTGTATATAATGCTGGAGTTCCCCTTTATGTTCCTCTATCAGCTGTATGTAATGCTGGAGTTCCCCTTTATGCTCCTCTATCAGCTGTATGTAATGCTGGAGTTCCCCTTTACGCACCTCTATCAGCTGTATGTAATGCTGGAGTTCCCCTTTATGCTCCTCTATCAGCTGTATGTAATGCTGGAGTTCCCCTTTATGCTTCTCTATCAGCTGTATGTAATGCTGGAGTTCCCCTTTATGATCCTCTATCAGCTGTATGTAATGCTGGAGTTCCCCTTTATGTTTCTCTATCAGCTGTATGTAATGCTGGAGTTCCCCTTTATGTTTCTCTATCAGCTGTATGTAATGCTGGAGTTCCCCTTTATACTCCTCTATCAGCTGTATGTAATGCTGGAGTTCCCCTTTATACTCCTCTATCAGCTGTATGTAATGCTGGAGTTCCCCTTTATGTTCCTCTATCAGCTGTATGTAATGCTGGAGTTCCCCTTTATGTTCCTCTATCAGCTGTATGTAATGCTGGAGTTCCCCTTTATGTTTCTCTATCAGCTGTATGTAATGCTGGAGTTCCCCTTTATGCTCCTCTATCAGCTGTATGTAATGCTGGAGTTCCCCTTTATGTCTCTCTATCAGCTGTATGTAATGCTGGAGTTCCCCTTTATACTCCTCTATCAGCTGTATGTAATGCTGGAGTTCCCCTTTATGTTTCTCTATCAGCTGTATATAATGCTGGAGTTCCCCTTTATGTTTCTCTATCAGCTGTATGTAATGCTGGAGTTCCCCTTTATGTTTCTCTATCAGCTGTATGTAATGCTGGAGTTCCCCTTTATGTTCCTCTATCAGCTGTATGTAATGCTGGAGTTCCCCTTTATGTTTCTCTATCAGCTGTATGTAATGCTGGAGTTCCCCTTTATACTCCTCTATCAGCTGTATGTAATGCTGGAGTTCCCCTTTATGTTCCTCTATCAGCTGTATGTAATGCTGGAGTTCCCCTTTATGTTTCTCTATCAGCTGTATGTAATGCTGGAGTTCCCCTTTATGCTCCTCTATCAGCTGTATGTAATGCTGGAGTTCCCCTTTATGTCTCTCTATCAGCTGTATGTAATGCTGGAGTTCCCCTTTATGTTTCTCTATCAGCTGTATGTAATGCTGGAGTTCCCCTTTATGTTTCTCTATCAGCTGTATGTAATGCTGGAGTTCCCCTTTATGTTTCTCTATCAGCTGTATGTAATGCTGGAGTTCCCCTTTATGTTTCTCTATCAGCTGTATGTAATGCTGGAGTTCCCCTTTATGCTCCTCTATCAGCTGTATGTAATGCTGGAGTTCCCCTTTATGTTCCTCTATCAGCTGTATGTAATGCTGGAGTTCCCCTTTATGTTCCTCTATCAGCTGTATGTAATGCTGGAGTTCCCCTTTATGTTCCTCTATCAGCTGTATGTAATGCTGGAGTTCCCCTTTATGTTCCTCTATCAGCTGTATGTAATGCTGGAGTTCCCCTTTATGCTCCTCTATCAGCTGTATGTAATGCTGGAGTTCCCCTTTATGTTTCTCTATCAGCTGTATGTAATGCTGGAGTTCCCCTTTATGCTCCTCTATCAGCTGTATGTAATGCTGGAGTTCCCCTTTATGTCTCTCTATCAGCTGTATGTAATGCTGGAGTTCCCCTTTATGTTTCTCTATCAGCTGTATGTAATGCTGGAGTTCCCCTTTATGTTTCTCTATCAGCTGTATGTAATGCTGGAGTTCCCCTTTATGTTTCTCTATCAGCTGTATGTAATGCTGGAGTTCCCCTTTATGCTCCTCTATCAGCTGTATGTAATGCTGGAGTTCCCCTTTATGTTTCTCTATCAGCTGTATGTAATGCTGGAGTTCCCCTTTATGCTCCTCTATCAGCTGTATGTAATGCTGGAGTTCCCCTTTATGTCTCTCTATCAGCTGTATGTAATGCTGGAGTTCCCCTTTATGTTTCTCTATCAGCTGTATGTAATGCTGGAGTTCCCCTTTATGTTTCTCTATCAGCTGTATGTAATGCTGGAGTTCCCCTTTATGTTTCTCTATCAGCTGTATGTAATGCTGGAGTTCCCCTTTATGTTCCTCTATCAGCTGTATGTAATGCTGGAGTTCCCCTTTATGCTCCTCTATCAGCTGTATGTAATGCTGGAGTTCCCCTTTATGTTCCTCTATCAGCTGTATGTAATGCTGGAGTTCCCCTTTATGTTCCTCTATCAGCTGTATGTAATGCTGGAGTTCCCCTTTATGTTCCTCTATCAGCTGTATGTAATGCTGGAGTTCCCCTTTATGTCTCTCTATCAGCTGTATGTAATGCTGGAGTTCCCCTTTATGTTTCTCTATCAGCTGTATGTAATGCTGGAGTTCCCCTTTATGTTTCTCTATCAGCTGTATGTAATGCTGGAGTTCCCCTTTATGTTTCTCTATCAGCTGTATGTAATGCTGGAGTTCCCCTTTATGTTCCTCTATCAGCTGTATGTAATGCTGGAGTTCTCCTTTATGTTTCTCTATCAGCTGTATGTAATGCTGGAGTTCCCCTTTATGTTCCTCTATCAGCTGTATGTAATGCTGGAGTTCCCCTTTATACTCCTCTATCAGCTGTATGTAATGCTGGAGTTCCCCTTTATGATTCTCTATCAGCTGTATGTAATGCTGGAGTTCCCCTTTATGTTTCTCTATCAGCTGTATGTAATGCTGGAGTTCCCCTTTATACTCCTCTATCAGCTGTATGTAATGCTGGAGTTCCCCTTTATGTTTCTCTATCAGCTGTATGTAATGCTGGAGTTCCCCTTTATACTACTCTATCAGCTGTATGTAATGCTGGAGTTCCCCTTTATGTTTCTCTATCAGCTGTATGTAATGCTGGAGTTCCCCTTTATACTACTCTATCAGCTGTATGTAATGCTGGAGTTCCCCTTTATGTTTCTCTATCAGCTGTATGTAATGCTGGAGTTCCCCTTTATGTTCCTCTATCAGCTGTATGTAATGCTGGAGTTCCCCTTTATGTTCCTCTATCAGCTGTATATAATGCTGGAGTTCCCCTTTATGTTCCTCTATCAGCTGTATGTAATGCTGGAGTTCCCCTTTATGTTTCTCTATCAGCTGTATGTAATGCTGGAGTTCCCCTTTATACTCCTCTATCAGCTGTATGTAATGCTGGAGTTCCCCTTTATGTTCCTCTATCAGCTGTATGTAATGCTGGAGTTCCCCTTTATACTCCTCTATCAGCTGTATGTAATGCTGGAGTTCCCCTTTATGTTTCTCTATCAGCTGTATGTAATGCTGGAGTTCCCCTTTATGTTTCTCTATCAGCTGTATATAATGCTGGAGTTCCCCTTTATGTTTCTCTATCAGCTGTATGTAATGCTGGAGTTCCCCTTTATGTTTCTCTATCAGCTGTATGTAATGCTGGAGTTCCCCTTTATTCTTCTCTATCAGCTGTATGTAATGCTGGAGTTCCCCTTTATGCTCCTCTATCAGCTGTATGTAATGCTGGAGTTCCCCTTTATGCTCCTCTATCAGCTGTATATAATGCTGGAGTTCCCCTTTATGTTTCTCTATCAGCTGTATGTAATGCTGGAGTTCCCCTTTATTCTTCTCTATCAGCTGTATGTAATGCTGGAGTTCCCCTTTATGCTCCTCTATCAGCTGTATGTAATGCTGGAGTTCCCCTTTATGTTTCTCTATCAGCTGTATGTAATGCTGGAGTTCCCCTTTATTCTTCTCTATCAGCTGTATGTAATGCTGGAGTTCCCCTTTATGTTTCTCTATCAGCTGTATATAATGCTGGAGTTCCCCTTTATGTTTCTCTATCAGCTGTATGTATTGCTGGAGTTCCCCTTTATGATTCTCTATCAGCTGTATGTAATGCTGGAGTTCCCCTTTATTCTTCTCTATCAGCTGTATGTAATGCTGGAGTTCCCCTTTATTCTTCTATATCAGCTGTATGTAATGCTGGAGTTCCCCTTTATGCTCCTCTATCAGCTGTATGTAATGCTGGAGTTCCCCTTTATTCTTCTCTATCAGCTGTATGTAATGCTGGAGTTCCCCTTTATTCTTCTCTATCAGCTGTATGTAATGCTGGAGTTCCCCTTTATACTCCTCTATCAGCTGTATGTAATGCTGGAGTTCCCCTTTATGCTCCTCTATCAGCTGTATGTAATGCTGGAGTTCCCCTTTATGCTCCTCTATCAGCTGTATGTAATGCTGGAGTTCCCCTTTATGTTTCTCTATCAGCTGTATGTAATGCTGGAGTTCCCCTTTATTCTTCTCTATCAGCTGTATGTAATGCTGGAGTTCCCCTTTATGTTTCTCTATCAGCTGTATGTAATGCTGGAGTTCCCCTTTATGTTTCTCTATCAGCTGTATGTAATGCTGGAGTTCCCCTTTATACTCCTCTATCAGCTGTATGTAATGCTGGAGTTCCCCTTTATGTTTCTCTATCAGCTGTATATAATGCTGGAGTTCCCCTTTATGCTCCTCTATCAGCTGTATGTAATGCTGGAGTTCCCCTTTATGTCTCTCTATCAGCTGTATGTAATGCTGGAGTTCCCCTTTATGCTTCTCTATCAGCTGTATGTAATGCTGGAGTTCCCCTTTATACTCCTCTATCAGCTGTATGTAATGCTGGAGTTCCCCTTTATGCTTCTCTATCAGCTGTATGTAATGCTGGAGTTCCCCTTTATACTCCTCTATCAGCTGTATGTAATGCTGGAGTTCCCCTTTATGTTTCTCTATCAGCTGTATGTAATGCTGGAGTTCCCCTTTATGCTCCTCTATCAGCTGTATGTAATGCTGGAGTTCCCCTTTATGATTCTCTATCAGCTGTATGTAATGCTGGAGTTCCCCTTTATGTTTCTCTATCAGCTGTATGTAATGCTGGAGTTCCCCTTTATGTTTCTCTATCAGCTGTATGTAATGCTGGAGTTCCCCTTTATGTTCCTCTATCAGCTGTATGTAATGCTGGAGTTCCCCTTTATGTTCCTCTATCAGCTGTATATAATGCTGGAGTTCCCCTTTATGTTTCTCTATCAGCTGTATGTAATGCTGGAGTTCCCCTTTATGCTCCTCTATCAGCTGTATGTAATGCTGGAGTTCCCCTTTATGCTCCTCTATCAGCTGTATGTAATGCTGGAGTTCCCCTTTATACTCCTCTATCAGCTGTATGTAATGCTGGAGTTCCCCTTTATGTTCCTCTATCAGCTGTATGTAATGCTGGAGTTCCCCTTTATGTTTCTCTATCAGCTGTATGTAATGCTGGAGTTCCCCTTTATACTCCTCTATCAGCTGTATGTAATGCTGGAGTTCCCCTTTATGTTCCTCTATCAGCTGTATGTAATGCTGGAGTTCCCCTTTATGCTCCTCTATCAGCTGTATGTAATGCTGGAGTTCCCCTTTATGTTCCTCTATCAGCTGTATGTAATGCTGGAGTTCCCCTTTATGTTTCTCTATCAGCTGTATGTAATGCTGGAGTTCCCCTTTATGCTCCTCTATCAGCTGTATATAATGCTGGAGTTCCCCTTTATGTTTCTCTATCAGCTGTATGTAATGCTGGAGTTCCCCTTTATGCTCCTCTATCAGCTGTATGTAATGCTGGAGTTCCCCTTTATGTTTCTCTATCAGCTGTATGTAATGCTGGAGTTCCCCTTTATGTTTCTCTATCAGCTGTATGTAATGCTGGAGTTCCCCTTTATGTTTCTCTATCAGCTGTATGTAATGCTGGAGTTCCCCTTTATACTCCTCTATCAGCTGTATGTAATGATGGAGTTCCCCTTTATGTTCCTCTATCAGCTGTATGTAATGCTGGAGTTCCCCTTTATGTTTATCTATCAGCTGTATGTAATGCTGGAGTTCCCCTTTATCCTCCTCTATCAGCTGTATGTAATGCTGGAGTTCCCCTTTATGTTCCTCTATCAGCTGTATGTAATGCTGGAGTTCCCCTTTATGTTTCTCTATCAGCTGTATGTAATGCTGGAGTTCCCCTTTATGTTTCTCTATCAGCTGTATATAATGCTGGAGTTCCCCTTTATGCTCCTCTATCAGCTGTATGTAATGCTGGAGTTCCCCTTTATGCTCCTCTATCAGCTGTATGTAATGCTGGAGTTCCCCTTTATGCTCCTCTATCAGCTGTATGTAATGCTGGAGTTCCCCTTTATGCTCCTCTATCAGCTGTATGTAATGCTGGAGTTCCCCTTTATGTTCCTCTATCAGCTGTATGTAATGCTGGAGTTCCCCTTTATACTCCTCTATCAGCTGTATGTAATGCTGGAGTTCCCCTTTATGTTCCTCTATCAGCTGTATGTAATGCTGGAGTTCCCCTTTATGTTTCTCTATCAGCTGTATGTAATGCTGGAGTTCCCCTTTATCCTTCTCTATCAGCTGTATGTAATGCTGGAGTTCCCCTTTATGTTCCTCTATCAGCTGTATGTAATGCTGGAGTTCCCCTTTATACTCCTCTATCAGCTGTATGTAATGCTGGAGTTCCCCTTTATGTTCCTCTATCAGCTGTATGTAATGCTGGAGTTCCCCTTTATGTTCCTCTATCAGCTGTATGTAATGCTGGAGTTCCCCTTTATGTTCCTCTATCAGCTGTATGTAATGCTGGAGTTCCCCTTTATGTTTATCTATCAGCTGTATGTAATGCTGGAGTTCCCCTTTATGTTCCTCTATCAGCTGTATGTAATGCTGGAGTTCCCCTTTATGTTTATCTATCAGCTGTATGTAATGCTGGAGTTCCCCTTTATCCTCCTCTATCAGCTGTATGTAATGCTGGAGTTCCCCTTTATGTTTCTCTATCAGCTGTATGTAATGCTGGAGTTCCCCTTTATGTTTCTCTATCAGCTGTATGTAATGCTGGAGTTCCCCTTTATCCTTCTCTATCAGCTGTATGTAATGCTGGAGTTCCCCTTTATGTTCCTCTATCAGCTGTATGTAATGCTGGAGTTCCCCTTTATGTTTCTCTATCAGCTGTATATAATGCTGGAGTTCCCCTTTACGCTCCTCTATCAGCTGTATGTAATGCTGGAGTTCCCCTTTATGCTCCTCTATCAGCTGTATGTAATGTTGGAGTTCCCCTTTATGCTCCTCTATCAGCTGTATGTAATGCTGGAGTTCCCCTTTACGCTCCTCTATCAGCTGTATGTATTGCTGGAGTTCCCCTTTATGCTTCTCTATCAGCTGTATGTAATGCTGGAGTTCCCCTTTATGTTCCTCTATCAGCTGTATGTAATGCTGGAGTTCCCCTTTATGCTCCTCTATCAGCTGTATGTAATGCTGGAGTTCCCCTTTATGTTCCTCTATCAGCTGTATATAATGCTGGAGTTCCCCTTTACGCTCCTCTATCAGCTGTATGTAATGCTGGAGTTCCCCTTTATGTTCCTCTATCAGCTGTATGTAATGCTGGAGTTCCCCTTTATGTTCCTCTATCAGCTGTATGTAATGCTGGAGTTCCCCTTTATGTTTCTCTATCAGCTGTATGTAATGCTGGAGTTCCCCTTTATGTTTCTCTATCAGCTGTATGTAATGCTGGAGTTCCCCTTTATGCTTCTCTATCAGCTGTATGTAATGCTGGAGTTCCCCTTTATGTTTCTCTATCAGCTGTATGTAATGCTGGAGTTCCCCTTTATGTTCCTCTATCAGCTGTATGTAATGCTGGAGTTCCCCTTTATACTCCTCTATCAGCTGTATGTAATGCTGGAGTTCCCCTTTATGTTTCTCTATCAGCTGTATGTAATGCTGGAGTTCCCCTTTATGCTCCTCTATCAGCTGCATGTAATGCTGGAGTTCCCCTTTATGCTCCTCTATCAGCTGTATGTAATGCTGGAGTTCCCCTTTATGTTTCTCTATCAGCTGTATGTAATGCTGGAGTTCCCCTTTATGTTCCTCTATCAGCTGTATGTAATGCTGGAGTTCCCCTTTATGTTTCTCTATCAGCTGTATGTAATGCTGGAGTTCCCCTTTATTCTTCTCTATCAGCTGTATGTAATGCTGGAGTTCCCCTTTATGTTTCTCTATCAGCTGTATGTAATGCTGGAGTTCCCCTTTATGCTCCTCTATCAGCTGTATGTAATGCTGGAGTTCCCCTTTATGTTTCTCTATCAGCTGTATGTAATGCTGGAGTTCCCCTTTATGTTTCTCTATCAGCTGTATGTAATGCTGGAGTTCCCCTTTATACTCCTCTATCAGCTGTATGTAATGCTGGAGTTCCCCTTTATGTTCCTCTATCAGCTGTATGTAATGCTGGAGTTCCCCTTTATGTTTCTCTATCAGCTGTATGTAATGCTGGAGTTCCCCTTTATACTATCTCTATCAGCTGTATGTAATGCTGGAGTTCCCCTTTATGTCTCCTCTATCAGCTGTATGTAATGCTGGAGTTCCCCTTTATGCTCCTCTATCAGCTGTATGTAATGCTGGAGTTCCCCTTTATGCTCCTCTATCAGCTGTTTGTAATGCTGGAGTTCCCCTTTATGTTCCTCTATCAGCTGTATGTAATGCTGGAGTTCCCCTTTATGCTCCTCTATCAGCTGTATGTAATGCTGGAGTTCCCCTTTATGCTCCTCTATCAGCTGTATGTAATGCTGGAGTTCCCCTTTATGTTCCTCTATCAGCTGTATGTAATGCTGGAGTTCCCCTTTATGCTCCTCTATCAGCTGTATGTAATGCTGGAGTTCCCCTTTATGTTTCTCTATCAGCTGTATGTAATGCTGGAGTTCCCCTTTATGACTCCTCTATCAGCTGTATGTAATGCTGGAGTTCCCCTTTATGCTTCCTCTATCAGCTGTATGTAATGCTGGAGTTCCCCTTTATGCTTCTCTATCAGCTGTATATAATGCTGGAGTTCCCCTTTATGTTTCTCTATCAGCTGTATATAATGCTGGAGTTCCCCTTTATGTTTCTCTATCAGCTGTATAGTAATGCTGGAGTTCCCCTTTATGTTCCTCTATCAGCTGTATGTAATGCTGGAGTTCCCCTTTATGTTTCTCTATCAGCTGTATGTAATGCTGGAGTTCCCCTTTATGTTTCTCTATCAGCTGTATGTAATGCTGGAGTTCCCCTTTATGTTTCTCTATCAGCTGTATGTAATGCTGGAGTTCCCCTTTATGTTCCTCTATCAGCTGTATATAATGCTGGAGTTCCCCTTTATGTTTCTCTATCAGCTGTATGTAATGCTGGAGTTCCCCTTTATGTTTCTCTATCAGCTGTATGTAATGCTGGAGTTCCCCTTTATGATTCTCTATCAGCTGTATATAATGCTGGAGTTCCCCTTTATGTTTCTCTATCAGCTGTATGTAATGCTGGAGTTCCCCTTTATGTTTCTCTATCAGCTGTATGTAATGCTGGAGTTCCCCTTTATGCTCCTCTATCAGCTGTATGTAATGCTGGAGTTCCCCTTTATACTCCTCTATCAGCTGTATGTAATGCTGGAGTTCCCCTTTAGTACTCCTCTATCAGCTGTATGTAATGCTGGAGTTCCCCTTTATGTTCCTCTATCAGCTGTATATAATGCTGGAGTTCCCCTTTATGTTTCTCTATCAGCTGTATGTAATGCTGGAGTTCCCCTTTATGTTTCTCTATCAGCTGTATGTAATGCTGGAGTTCCCCTTTATGCTCCTCTATCAGCTGTATGTAATGCTGGAGTTCCCCTTTATGTTCCTCTATCAGCTGTATGTAATGCTGGAGTTCCCCTTTATGTTCCTCTATCAGCTGTATGTAATGCTGGAGTTCCCCTTTATACTCCTCTATCAGCTGTATGTAATGCTGGAGTTCCCCTTTATGCTCCTCTATCAGCTGTATGTAATGCTGGAGTTCCCCTTTATGTTCTCTATCAGCTGTATGTAATGCTGGAGTTCCCCTTTATGTTCCTCTATCAGCTGTATGTAATGCTGGAGTTCCCCTTTATGTTTCTCTATCAGCTGTATGTAATGCTGGAGTTCCCCTTTATACTCCTCTATCAGCTGTATGTAATGCTGGAGTTCCCCTTTATGCTCCTCTATCAGCTGTATGTAATGCTGGAGTTCCCCTTTATACTCCTCTATCAGCTGTATGTAATGCTGAGTTCCCCTTTATGCTCTTCTATCAGCTGTATGTAATGCTGGAGTTCCCCTTTATGTTTCTCTATCAGCTGTATGTAATGCTGGAGTTCCCCTTTATACTCCTCTATCAGCTGTATGTAATGCTGGAGTTCCCCTTTATGCTCCTCTATCAGCTGTATGTAATGCTGGAGTTCCCCTTTATGTTTCTCTATCAGCTGTATGTAATGCTGGAGTTCCCCTTTATGTTTCTCTATCAGCTGTATGTAATGCTGGAGTTCCCCTTTATTCTCCTCTATCAGCTGTATGTAATGCTGGAGTTCCCCTTTATACTCCTCTATCAGCTGTATGTAATGCTGGAGTTCCCCTTTATGCTCCTCTATCAGCTGTATGTAATGCTGGAGTTCCCCTTTATGCTTCTCTATCAGCTGTATGTAATGCTGGAGTTCCCCTTTATGCTTCTCTATCAGCTGTATGTAATGCTGGAGTTCCCCTTTATACTCCTCTATCAGCTGTATGTAATGCTGGAGTTCCCCTTTATGTTCTCTATCAGCTGTATGTAATGCTGGAGTTCCCCTTTATTCTCCTCTATCAGCTGTATGTAATGCTGGAGTTCCCCTTTATGCTCCTCTATCAGCTGTATGTAATGCTGGGAGTTCCCCTTTATGTTCCTCTATCAGCTGTATGTAATGCTGGAGTTCCCCTTTATTCTCCTCTATCAGCTGTATGTAATGCTGGAGTTCCCCTTTATACTCCTCTATCAGCTGTATGTAATGCTGGAGTTCCCTTTATGCTCCTCTATCAGCTGTATGTAATGCTGGAGTTCCCCTTTATGCTCCTCTATCAGCTGTATGTAATGCCGGAGTTCCCCTTTATGTTCTCTATCAGCTGTATGTAATGCTGGAGTTCCCCTTTATGTCTCCTCTATCAGCTGTATGTAATGCTGGAGTTCCCCTTTATGCTCCTCTATCAGCTGTATGTAATGCTGGAGTTCCCCTTTATGTCTCTATCAGCTGTATGTAATGCTGGAGTTCCCCTTTATGTTCCTCTATCAGCTGTATGTAATTGCTGGAGTTCCCCTTTATACTCCTCTATCAGCTGTATGTAATGCTGGAGTTCCCCTTTATGTTTCCTCTATCAGCTGTATGTAATGCTGGAGTTCCCCTTTATACTCCTCTATCAGCTGTATGTAATGCTGGAGTTCCCCTTTATGCTCCTCTATCAGCTGTATGTAATGCTGGAGTTCCCCTTTATACTCCTCTATCAGCTGTATGTAATGCTGGAGTTCCCCTTTATGCTCCTCTATCAGCTGTATGTAATGCTGGAGTTCCCCTTTATGTTCTCTATCAGCTGTATGTAATGCTGGAGTTCCCCTTTATGTTCCTCTATCAGCTGTATGTAATGCTGGAGTTCCCCTTTATGTTCCTCTATCAGCTGTATGTAATGCTGGAGTTCCCCTTTATGTTCCTCTATCAGCTGTATGTAATGCTGGAGTTCCCCTTTATGTTCCTCTATCAGCTGTATGTAATGCTGGAGTTCCCCTTTATGTTCCTCTATCAGCTGTATGTAATGCTGGAGTTCCCCTTTATGTTCCTCTATCAGCTGTATGTAATGCTGGAGTTCCCCTTTATTCTCCTCTATCAGCTGTATGTAATGCTGGAGTTCCCCTTTATACTCCTCTATCAGCTGTATGTAATGCTGGAGTTCCCCTTTATGTTTCTCTATCAGCTGTATGTAATGCTGGAGTTCCCCTTTATACTCCTCTATCAGCTGTATGTAATGCTGGAGTTCCCCTTTATGTTTCTCTATCAGCTGTATGTAATGCTGGAGTTCCCCTTTATGCTCCTCTATCAGCTGTATGTAATGCTGGAGTTCCCCTTTATGTTTCTCTATCAGCTGTATGTAATGCTGGAGTTCCCCTTTATGTCTCCTCTATCAGCTGTATGTAATGCTGGAGTTCCCCTTTATGCTCCTCTATCAGCTGTATGTAATGCTGGAGTTCCCCTTTATGTTTCTCTATCAGCTGTATGTAATGCTGGAGTTCCCCTTTATGCTCCTCTATCAGCTGTATGTAATGCTGGAGTTCCCCTTTATGTTCCTCTATCAGCTGTATGTAATGCTGGAGTTCCCCTTTATGTTCCTCTATCAGCTGTATGTAATGCTGGAGTTCCCCTTTATGTCTCTCTATCAGCTGTATGTAATGCTGGAGTTCCCCTTTATGTTCTCTATCAGCTGTATGTAATGCTGGAGTTCCCCTTTATGTTCCTCTATCAGCTGTATGTAATGCTGGAGTTCCCCTTTATGCTTCCTCTATCAGCTGTATGTAATGCTGGAGTTCCCCTTTATGTTCCTCTATCAGCTGTATGTAATGCTGGAGTTCCCCTTTATGTTCCTCTATCAGCTGTATGTAATGCTGGAGTTCCCCTTTATGTTCTCTATCAGCTGTATGTAATGCTGGAGTTCCCCTTTATGTTCTCTATCAGCTGTATGTAATGCTGGAGTTCCCCTTTATGTTTCTCTATCAGCTGTATGTAATGCTGGAGTTCCCCTTTATGATCCTCTATCAGCTGTATGTAATGCTGGAGTTCCCCTTTATGTTTCTCTATCAGCTGTATGTAATGCTGGAGTTCCCCTTTATGTTCCTCTATCAGCTGTATGTAATGCTGGAGTTCCCCTTTATGTTTCCTCTATCAGCTGTATGTAATGCTGGAGTTCCCCTTTATGCTCCTCTATCAGCTGTATGTAATGCTGGAGTTCCCCTTTATGTTCCTCTATCAGCTGTATGTAATGCTGGAGTTCCCCTTTATGTTTCTCTATCAGCTGTATGTAATGCTGGAGTTCCCCTTTATGTTCCTCTATCAGCTGTATGTAATGCTGGAGTTCCCCTTTATGTTTCTCTATCAGCTGTATGTAATGCTGGAGTTCCCCTTTATACTCCTCTATCAGCTGTATGTAATGCTGGAGTTCCCCTTAATGTTCCTCTATCAGCTGTATGTAATGCTGGAGTTCCCCTTTATGTTTCTCTATCAGCTGTATGTAATGCTGGAGTTCCCCTTTATACTCCTCTATCAGCTGTATGTAATGCTGGAGTTCCCCTTTATGTTCTCTATCAGCTGTATGTAATGCTGGAGTTCCCCTTTATGTCTCCTCTATCAGCTGTATGTAATGCTGGAGTTCCCCTTTATGTTCTCTATCAGCTGTATGTAATGCTGGAGTTCCCCTTTATGTTCCTCTATCAGCTGTATGTAATGCTGGAGTTCCCCTTTATGCTTCCTCTATCAGCTGTATGTAATGCTGGAGTTCCCCTTTATGTTCCTCTATCAGCTGTATGTAATGCTGGAGTTCCCCTTTATGTTTCTCTATCAGCTGTATGTAATGCTGGAGTTCCCCTTTATGTTTCTCTATCAGCTGTATGTAATGCTGGAGTTCCCCTTTATGTTCCTCTATCAGCTGTATGTAATGCTGGAGTTCCCCTTTATGTTCCTCTATCAGCTGTATGTAATGCTGGAGTTCCCCTTTATGTTTCCTCTATCAGCTGTATGTAATGCTGGAGTTCCCCTTTATGTTTCTCTATCAGCTGTATGTAATGCTGGAGTTCCCCTTTATGTTTCTCTATCAGCTGTATGTAATGCTGGAGTTCCCCTTTATGTCTCTATAGCTGTAATGCTGGAGTTCCCCTTTATGTTCTCTATCAGCTGTATGTAATGCTGGAGTTCCCCTTTATGCTCCTCTATCAGCTGTATGTAATGCTGGAGTTCCCCTTTATGTTCCTCTATCAGCTGTATGTAATGCTGGAGTTCCCCTTTATGTTTCTCTATCAGCTGTATGTAATGCTGGAGTTCCCCTTTATGTTCCTCTATCAGCTGTATGTAATGCTGGAGTTCCCCTTTATGCTCCTCTATCAGCTGTATGTAATGCTGGAGTTCCCCTTTATGCTTCCTCTATCAGCTGTATGTAATGCTGGAGTTCCCCTTTATGTTCCTCTATCAGCTGTATGTAATGCTGGAGTTCCCCTTTATGTTCCTCTATCAGCTGTATGTAATGCTGGAGTTCCCCTTTATGTTTCTCTATCAGCTGTATGTAATGCTGGAGTTCCCCTTTATGCTCCTCTATCAGCTGTATGTAATGCTGGAGTTCCCCTTTATGATTCTCTATCAGCTGTATGTAATGCTGGAGTTCCCCTTTATGTTTCTCTATCAGCTGTATGTAATGCTGGAGTTCCCCTTTATGTTTCTCTATCAGCTGTATGTAATGCTGGAGTTCCCCTTTATGTCTCCTCTATCAGCTGTATGTAATGCTGGAGTTCCCCTTTATGATTCTCTATCAGCTGTATGTAATGCTGGAGTTCCCCTTTATGTTCCTCTATCAGCTGTATGTAATGCTGGAGTTCCCCTTTATGTTCTCTATCAGCTGTATGTAATGCTGGAGTTCCCCTTTATGTTCTCTATCAGCTGTATGTAATGCTGGAGTTCCCCTTTATGTTTCTCTATCAGCTGTATGTAATGCTGGAGTTCCCCTTTATGTTCCTCTATCAGCTGTATGTAATGCTGGAGTTCCCCTTTATGCTCCTCTATCAGCTGTATGTAATGCTGGAGTTCCCCTTTATGTTCCTCTATCAGCTGTATGTAATGCTGGAGTTCCCCTTTATGCTCCTCTATCAGCTGTATGTAATGCTGGAGTTCCCCTTTATGTTCCTCTATCAGCTGTATGTAATGCTGGAGTTCCCCTTTATGTTTCTCTATCAGCTGTATGTAATGCTGGAGTTCCCCTTTATGCTCCTCTATCAGCTGTATGTAATGCTGGAGTTCCCCTTTATACTCCTCTATCAGCTGTATGTAATGCTGGAGTTCCCCTTTATGTTCCTCTATCAGCTGTATGTAATGCTGGAGTTCCCCTTTATGTTCCTCTATCAGCTGTATGTAATGCTGGAGTTCCCCTTTATACTCCTCTATCAGCTGTATGTAATGCTGGAGTTCCCTTTATGTTCCTCTATCAGCTGTATGTAATGCTGGAGTTCCCCTTTATGTTTCTCTATCAGCTGTATGTAATGCTGGAGTTCCCCTTTATACTCCTCTATCAGCTGTATGTAATGCTGGAGTTCCCCTTTATGTTCCTCTATCAGCTGTATGTAATGCTGGAGTTCCCCTTTATGTTTCTCTATCAGCTGTATGTAATGCTGGAGTTCCCCTTTATGCTCCTCTATCAGCTGTATGTAATGCTGGAGTTCCCCTTTATGTTCCTCTATCAGCTGTATGTAATGCTGGAGTTCCCCTTTATGTTTCTCTATCAGCTGTATGTAATGCTGGAGT
The DNA here is from genome assembly GCA_027917425.1 of Gastrophryne carolinensis. Lineage (NCBI taxonomy): Eukaryota > Metazoa > Chordata > Amphibia > Anura > Microhylidae > Gastrophryne > Gastrophryne carolinensis. The sequence goes on from JAQIHN010000111.1 coordinate 112,753, forward strand.
TCCCCTTTATGCTTCTCTATCAGCTGTATGTAATGCTGGAGTTCCCCTTTATGCTCCTCTATCAGCTGTATGTAATGCTGGAGTTCCCCTTTATGTTTCTCTATCAGCTGTATGTAATGCTGGAGTTCCCCTTTATGCTCCTCTATCAGCTGTATGTAATGCTGGAGTTCCCTTTATGTTCCTCTATCAGCTGTATGTAATGCTGGAGTTCCCCTTTATGCTCCTCTATCAGCTGTATGTAATGCTGGAGTTCCCCTTTATGCTTCCTCTATCAGCTGTATGTAATGCTGGAGTTCCCCTTTATGCTCCTCTATCAGCTGTATGTAATGCTGGAGTTCCCCTTTATGTTTCTCTATCAGCTGTATGTAATGCTGGAGTTCCCCTTTATGCTCCTCTATCAGCTGTATGTAATGCTGGAGTTCCCCTTTATGTTCTCTATCAGCTGTATGTAATGCTGGAGTTCCCCTTTATGTTTCTCTATCAGCTGTATGTAATGCTGGAGTTCCCCTTTATGTTTCTCTATCAGCTGTATGTAATGCTGGAGTTCCCCTTTATACTCCTCTATCAGCTGTATGTAATGCTGGAGTTCCCCTTTATGTTCTCTATCAGCTGTATGTAATGCTGGAGTTCCCTTTATGTTTATCTATCAGCTGTATGTAATGCTGGAGTTCCCCTTTATCTCCTCTATCAGCTGTATGTAATGCTGGAGTTCCCCTTTATGTTCCTCTATCAGCTGTATGTAATGCTGGAGTTCCCCTTTATGTTCCTCTATCAGCTGTATGTAATGCTGGAGTTCCCCTTTATGTTTCTCTATCAGCTGTATGTAATGCTGGAGTTCCCCTTTATGTTCCTCTATCAGCTGTATGTAATGCTGGAGTTCCCCTTTATACTCCTCTATCAGCTGTATGTAATGCTGGAGTTCCCCTTTATGTTCCTCTATCAGCTGTATGTAATGCTGGAGTTCCCCTTTATGTTCCTCTATCAGCTGTATGTAATGCTGGAGTTCCCCTTTATGTTCCTCTATCAGCTGTATGTAATGCTGGAGTTCCCCTTTATGCTTCTCTATCAGCTGTATGTAATGCTGGAGTTCCCCTTTATGTTTCTCTATCAGCTGTATGTAATGCTGGAGTTCCCCTTTATCCTCCTCTATCAGCTGTATGTAATGCTGGAGTTCCCCTTTATGTTTCTCTATCAGCTGTATGTAATGCTGGAGTTCCCCTTTATGCTTCTCTATCAGCTGTATGTAATGCTGGAGTTCCCCTTTATGTTCCTCTATCAGCTGTATGTAATGCTGGAGTTCCCCTTTATGTTTCTCTATCAGCTGTATGTAATGCTGGAGTTCCCCTTTATGTTTCTCTATCAGCTGTATGTAATGCTGGAGTTCCCTTTATGACTCCTCTATCAGCTGTATGTAATGCTGGAGTTCCCCTTTATGTTCCTCTATCAGCTGTATGTAATGCTGGAGTTCCCCTTTATGTTTCCTCTATCAGCTGTATGTAATGCTGGAGTTCCCCTTTATGCTTCCTCTATCAGCTGTATGTAATGCTGGAGTTCCCCTTTATGTTTCCTCTATCAGCTGTATGTAATGCTGGAGTTCCCCTTTATGTTTCTCTATCAGCTGTATGTAATGCTGGAGTTCCCCTTTATGTTTCTCTATCAGCTGTATGTAATGCTGGAGTTCCCCTTTATGTTTCTCTATCAGCTGTATGTAATGCTGGAGTTCCCCTTTATGTTTCTCTATCAGCTGTATGTAATGCTGGAGTTCCCCTTTATGTTTCTCTATCAGCTGTATGTAATGCTGGAGTTCCCCTTTATGTTTCTCTATCAGCTGTATGTAATGCTGGGAGTTTCCCCTTTATGTTCTCTATCAGGCTGTATGTAATGCTGGAGTTCCCCTTT
>JAQIHN010000111.1:114851-153273 GCA_027917425.1 Gastrophryne carolinensis
AAGATGGAGGGAATGTGGAGACGAGAGAAAGATGGAGGGAATGTGGGAGAGAGAGAGAAAGATGGAGGGAATGTGGGGAGAGAGAGAAAGATGGAGGGAATGTGGGAGAGAAGAGAGAGAAAGATGGAGGGAATGTGGGAGAAGAGAGAAAGATGGAGGGAATGTGGGAGAAGAGAGAAAGATGGAGGGAATGTGGAGAGAGAGAAAGATGGAGGGAATGTGGGAAGAGAGAGAAAGATGGAGGGAATGTGGGAGAGAGAGAAAGATGGAGGGAATGTGAGAAGAGAGAAAGATGGAGGGAATGTGAGGAAAGAGAGAAAGATGGAGGGAATGTGGGAGAGAGAGAAAGATGGAGGGAATGTGGGAAAGAGAGAGAAGATGGAGGAATGTGGAGAGAGAGAAAGATGGAGGGAATGTGAGAAGAGAGAAAGATGGAGGGAATGTGGGAAGAGAGAGAAAGATGGAGGGAATGTGGGAGAGAGAGAATGATGGAGGGAATGTGAGAAAGAGAGAAAGATGGAGGGAATGTGGGAAGAGAGAGAAAGATGGAGGGAATGTGGGAAAGAGAGAAAGATGGAGGGAATGTGGGAGAGAGAGAAAGATGGAGGGAATGTGGGACGAGAGAGAAAGATGGAGGGAATGTGGGAGAGAGAGAAAGATGGAGGGAATGTGGGAGAGAGAGAAAGATGGAGGGAATGTGGGAGAGAGAGAAAGATGGAGGGAATGTGGGAAAGAGAGAAAGATGGAGGGAATGTGGGAGAGAGAGAAAGATGGAGGGAATGTGGGAAGAGACAAGATGGAGGGAATGGGGAGAGAGAGAAAGATGGAGGGAATGTGGGAGAAGAGAGAAAGATGGAGGGAATGTGGGAGAGAGAGAAAGATGGAGGGAATGTGGGAGAGAGAGAAAGATGGAGGGAATGTGGGAAGAGAGAAAGATGGAGGGAATGTGGGAGAGAGAGAAAGATGGAGGGAATGTGGGAAAGAGAGAGAAAGATGGAGGGAATGTGGGAGAGAGAGAGAAAGATGGAGGGAATGTGGGTAAAGAGAGAAAGATGGAGGGAATGTGGGGAGAGAGAGAAAGATGGAGGAATGTGGAGAGAGAGAAAGATGGAGGGAAGGTGGGAGAGAGAGAAAGATGGAGGGAATGTGGGAGAGACAGAAAGATGGAGGGAATGTGGGAAAGAGAGAAAGATGGAGGAATGTGGGAAAAGAGAGAAAGATGGAGGGAATGTGGGAGAGAGAGAAAGATGGAGGGGAATGTGGGAGAGAGAGAAAGATGGAGGGAATGTGAGAAAGAGAGAGAAAGATGGAGGGAATGTGAGAAAGAGAGAAAGATGGAGGGAATGTGGGAGAGAGAGAAAGATGGAGGGAATGTGGGAGAGAGAGAAAGATGGAGGGAATGTGGGAAAGAGAGAGAAAGATGGAGGGAATGTGGGAAAGAGAGAGAAAGATGGAGGGAATGTGGGAGAGAGAGAGAAAGATGGAGGGAATGTGGGAGAGAGAGAAAGATGGAGGGAATGTGAGAAAGAGAGAAAGATGGAGGGAATGTGAGAAAGAGAGAAAGATGGAGGGAATGTGGGGAGAGAGAGAAAGATGGAGGGAATGTGGGAGAGAGAGAAAGATGGAGGGAATGTGGGAAAGAGGGAGAAAGATGGAGGGAATGTGGGAAAGAGAGAGAAAGATGGAGGGAATGTGGGAGAGAGAGAAAGATGGAGGGAATGTGAGAAAGAGAGAAAGATGGAGGGAATGTGGGAAAGAGAGAGAAAGATGGAGGGAATGTGGGAGAGAGAGAATGATGGAGGGAATGTGAGAAAGAGAGAAAGATGGAGGGAATGTGGGAAAGAGAGAGAAAGATGGAGGGAATGTGGGAAAGAGAGAAAGATGGAGGGAATGTGGGAGAGAGAGAAAGATGGAGGGAATGTGGGAGAGAGAGAAAGATGGAGGGAATGTGGGAGAGAGAGAAAGATGGAGGGAATGTGGGAGAGAGAGAAAGATGGAGGGAATGTGGGAGAGAGAGAAAGATGGAGGGAATGTTGGGAAAGAGAGAAAGATGGAGGGAATGTGGGAGAGAGAGAAAGATGGAGGGAATGTGGGAAAGAGACAAAGATGGAGGGAATGTGGGAGAGAGAGAAAGATGGAGGGAATGTGGGAGAGAGAGAAAGATGGAGGGAATGTGGGAAAGAGAGAAAGATGGAGGGAATGTGGGAGAGAGAGAAAGATGGAGGGAATGTGGGAAAGAGAGAAAGATGGAGGGAATGTGGGAAAGAGAGAAAGATGGAGGGAATGTGGGAAAGAGAGAAAGATGGAGGGAATGTGGGAAAGAGAGAGAAAGATGGAGGGAATGTGGGAGAGAGAGAAAGATGGAGGGAATGTGGGAAAGAGAGAAAGATGGAGGGAATGTGGGAGAGAGAGAAGGATGAATATAATACTCTGCCTCAGTTTCTGGTCCCCCATCCCCCATCATGCTGCCATGACATCATGCTCAGTGAGTGTCAGCTCTTGGGCCGGCTGTGTACGGGGCAGTGCCTGTGTTGTCATGGTGACGGCTGCACAGATGTGGAGCGGTGCGGTGCCAGTGACTGCTGTGATGATGTCATCGTGTGGTGTCAGCTGGGGTTATAATTAGTCTCACACGCCCCTATGATGTCATGGGCGGGAAGCTTGGAGCCGCTCCGGGAAAATAACGATGATGGTGAACTGCAGAGGCCTGGATATGGCCCAAACATAGGCTGTAGCGCTGCAACTGACATGGGCCCAGGTGGCTGAGTGATCGACATCAGGGTGGGCATTGGGCTATGGCGTCAACATAGGCTGTAGCGCTGGGCTTCCTGCCATAGGAAAAGTTAATGGCTCACAGGTGGTGGGAACTGTAGACTATCGCTACACTGATCATAGTGATACAGATGTATCATGGGCTGCAGAGCATCGCTCTCTCTCTCTTTTTCTCTTTTTCCTTCTCTCTCTCTCTCTCTCTCTCTCTTACCTTCTTTCTCTCTCTTTCCTTCTCTCTCTCTCTCTCTCTCTCTTACCTTCTTTCTCTCTCTTTCCTTCTCTCTCTCTCTCTCTCTTTCCTTTTCTCTCTCTTTCCTTCTCTCTCGCGCTCTCTCTCTTTCTTGCTCTTTCTCTCGCTCTCTCTCTCTTTGTCTCTCTCTCTCTCTCTCTCTCACTCTCCCTGTCTCTCTTTCTCTCTCCGTCTCTCTCTTTCTCGCTCTTTCACTCTCTTTTCTTTCTCTCTCTCTCTGCCCCTCTCTTTCTCACTCTCTTTTTCCTTCTCTCTCTCTTTCCTTCTCTCTCTCTCTCTCTCTCTCTTTCCTTTTCTCTCTCTTTCCGTCTCTCTCTCTTTCTCGCTCTTTCGCTCTCTCTTTCTTTCTCTCTCTCTCTGCCCCTCTCTTTCTCACTCTCTCTTTTTCCTTCTCTCTCTCTTTCCTTCTCTCTCTCTCTCTCTCTCTCTTTCCTTTTCTCTCTCTTTCCGTCTCTCTCGCGCTCTCTCTCTTTCTCACTCTCTCTTTTTCCCTTTCTCACTCTCCCTGTCTCTCTTTCTTTCTCCGTCTCTCTCTTTCTCGCTCTTTCGCTCTCTCTTTTTCTCTTTCTCACTCTCTTTTTCTCTTTCTTTCTCTCTCTCTTTCTCTGTCTTTCTCTGTTTCTCTTTCTTTCTCTCTCTCCCGATGGCTTATAATGGCCAGTGCTGGTCTCAGGTGATGTCATTAGCTGTGCTTGTGATGATGTCATGAATATTCGCATGAGGTCACCTGACAGCTCCGCCATTTCCTGCCGCATTCCTGGAATCCCGGAGCGGAAAGCGCTGAATAAACACAATGATGTCATCGCTCAGTGTCTGGTGATGTCACACCCCCCACCCGGGGAATGTCAGGAATCTCTGGGCCCCCCGATAACCTACACACACATATTGCTGCCACATTAAGGCAGACCTAAACCCTCCCGGGCAGAGCTCCATCTGATGGGGGACAGGAAACTACTGCACCTCCCCCCCCCCTCACACCATCAGTGACATCAGAGAATACAGAGCACCGGGGCCCCAACACCCTGTGAGGGCCCAGCTCACATGTGGGGACACGCCCCCTCCTGGAAGGTGGGCGGAGTCACCTGTGACCAGCACTGGGAGAGAGAGAAAAGGAGAGAGAGAAAGAAGAGAGAGGGAAAGAGAAAGAGAGAGAGAGAGAGAGAGAAAAGGAGATAGAGAAAGAAGAGATAGGGAAAGAAAAAGAGAGAGAGAGAGAGCGAGAGAAAGAAGATAGAGGGAAAGAGAAAGAGAGAGAGAGAGAGAAGATAGACGGAAAGAAAAAGAGAGAGAGAAAGAGAGAGAGAGAGAGAGCGAGAGAAAGAAGATAGAGGGAAAGAGAAAGAGAGAGAGAGAGAGAAAGAAGAGAGAGGGAAAGAGAAAGAGAGAGAGAGAGAAAAGGAGAGAGAGAAAGAAGAGAGAGGGAAAGAGAAAGAGAGAGAGAGAGAAAAGGAGAGAGAGAGAGAGAAAGAAGAGAGAGGGAAAGAGAGAGAGAGAAAAGAAGAGAGAGGGAAAGAGAAAGAGAGAGAGAGAGAGAGAGAGAGAAAAGGAGAGAGAGAGAGAGAAAGAAGAGAGAGGGAAAGAGAAAGAGAGAGAGAGAGAGAGAAGATAGACGGAAAGAAAAAGAGAGAGAGAAAGAGAGAGAGAGCGAGAGAAAGAAGATAGAGGGAAAGAGAAAGAGAGAGAGAGAGAAAAGAAGAGAGAGGGAAAGAGAAAGAGAGAGAGAGAAAAGGAGAGAGAGAGAGAGAAAGAAGATAGAGGGAAAGAGAAAGAGAGAGAGAGAGAGAGAGAGAAGATAGACGGAAAGAAAAAGAGAGAGAGAAAGAGAGAGAGAGAGAGCGAGAGAAAGAAGATAGAGGGAAAGAGAAAGAGAGAGAGAGAGAAAAGAAGAGAGAGGGAAAGAGAAAGAGAGAGAGAGAGAGAAAAGGAGAGAGAGAGAGAGAAAGAAGATAGAGGGAAAGAGAAAGAGAGAGAGAGAGAGAGAGAGAAGATAGACGGAAAGAAAAAGAGAGAGAGAAAGAGAGAGAGAGAGAGAGAGCGAGAGAAAGAAGATAGAGGGAAAGAGAAAGAGAGAGAGAGAGAGAGAAAAAAGAGAGAGGGAAAGAGAAAGAGAGAGAGAGAGAAAAGGAGAGAGAGAAAGAAGAGAGAGGGAAAGAGAAAGAGAGAGAGAGAGAAAAGGAGAGAGAGAAAGAAGAGAGAGGGAAAGAGAAAGAGAGAGAGAGAGAAAAGGAGAGAGAGAGAGAGAAAGAAGAGAGAGGGAAAGAGAAAGAGAGAGAGAGAGATAGAGAAAAGAAGAGAGTGGGAAAGAGAAAGAGAGAGAGAGAGAGAGAGAGAGAGAAAAGGAGAGAGAGAGAGAGAAAGAAGAGAGAGAGAGAGAGAGAGAGAGAAAAGGAGAGAGAGAGAGAGAAAGAAGAGAGAGGGAAAGAGAGAGAGAGAAAGAAGATAGAGGGAAAGAGAAAGAGAGAGAGAGAGAAAGAAGATAAAGGGAAAGAGAAAGAGAGAGAGAGAAAGAAGATAGAGGGAAAGAGAAAGAGAGAGAGAGAGAGAGAGAAAGAAGATAGAGGGAAAGAGAAAGAGAGGGAAAGAGAAAGAGAAAGAAGATAGAGGGAAAGAGAAAGAGAGGGAAAGAGAAAGAGAAAGAAGAGAGAGGGAAAGAGAGAGAGAGAGAAAGAAGAGAGAGGGAAAGAGAAAGAGAGAGAGAGAGAGAGAGAGAGAGAGAGAAAGAAGAGAGAGAGAAAGAAGAGAGAGAGAAAGAGAAAGAGAGAGAGAGAAAAGAAGAGAGAGGGAAAGAGAAAGAGAGAGAGAGAGAGAGAAAGAAGAGAGAGGGAAAGAAGAGAGAGGGAAAGAGAGAGAGAAAGAGAAAGAGAGGATGTTTTCCCATGATGGCGGCGAGCTCTCCTCATAGTAAATCTCTGGCTCTTGGCGGGATGGTGGCGTTGTCGCTCTCCCGCGCGGTTGGCGCTCGTCCACCAATAACAGAAGCCGCTGCCAAACCGAGCGCAAATCCAAACATGAGAAATAATCATAGAGCGACATGTGCATCCCGCCAATGCACCTGTAACCACACAGCCAATCACAGCTCAGCTCTCATAGACACGCCCCCACCTGATTGGCCGCACTTTACTGTCCTGGATCAATAGTGAAACATTCTTTATATAAAGCCAGAGATACAAACAAAGCACTTAATGGCGCTAGATGGGTCATGTCGCTGCGGGTCGCTGCTTTCTATCATATTAAAGGGGAACAAAACCCAGGAATTTAAAGCACTTAATGGCGCTAGATGGGTCATGTCGCTGCGGGTCGCTGCTTTCTATCATATTAAAGGGGAACAAAACCCAGGAATTTAAAGCACTTAATGGCTCTGGATGGGGCACGTCGCTGCGGGTCGCTGCTTTCTATGATATTAAAGGGGAACAAAACCCAGGAATTTAAAGCACTTAATGGCTCTGGATGGGGCGTGTCGCTGCGGGTCGCTGCTTTCTATGATATTAAAGGGGAACAAAACCCAGGAATTTAAAGCACTTAATGGCTCTGGATGGGGCGTGTCGCTGCGGGTCGCTGCTTTCTATGATATTAAAGGGGAACAAAACCCAGGAATTTAAAGCACTTAATGGCTCTGGATGGGGCGTGTCGCTGCGGGTCGCTGCTTTCTATGATATTAAAGGGGAACAAAACCCAGGAATTTAAAGCACTTAATGGCTCTGGATGGGGCGTGTCGCTGCGGGTCGCTGCTTTCTATGATATTAAAGGGGAACAAAACCCAGGAATTTAAAGCACTTAATGGCTCTGGATGGGGCACGTCGCTGCGGGTCGCTGCTTTCTATGATATTAAAGGGGAACAAGACCCAGGATTTTGACTATCCTGGGTTTTGGTCCCCGATCGGAGCTGCCCCGCTGTGTGATCACCCAAAGAAACTCACCGCTTCCCGGTCATACGGTGCATGTGCGGTTGATCCTCCAATCAGCGCGCTCGGAGGCGCTGACATCACGTCATTAAGGCGATCGGCTCGGAGCGCGTTGGTGGCCGCATCCCCCAATACCCTCTAACAGGGAGCGTGGCCATTCACATATGCCTGACGCCGGTACGCGCCCTGCTAGAGGGATAGCGTGGGATGCGGCTCGCACATGCGCCATTGGACAGTGAAGCAAGGTAAGTGTATGGGGTGACCTGGGGCGTATCGCACAGCGCGGCGTCCCGATTTTGGATGCCCCGGGGGAGGTAATCGATCGATTCCCGGGCCGATCATTGTGGGTTTTGGTCCACTTTAAGGAGGAACTACACTCCCTTTAATCTATAAGACTCTTAGGGAGGTTGGTCTACATCTTTATGTGTCTATATATCATTTACATTTTTATTTACATTTTATTTTTATTTAAATTATTAAAATTATTAATTATAATTAAAATTAATTAGGTAAATTAAAATGATAACTAATTATTCATTATAATAGGTAATTTCTATTTAAATTATTCAAATTATTGTTAATTTGATTTAAAGTAAAATTATAATTAATTATTCATTATAATACATTTTTATTTAAATTATTAAAATTATTTTTAATTATAATTAATTAATTGATTTGAATTAAAGTAAAATTATAATTATAATATTCATTAAAATAAATTATTTTTAGTTAAATTTAATTTATTATTGTTAATTATAATTAATTTTAAATTCAATTAAAATTATAATTATTCATTATAATAAATTCTTTTTATTTAAATGTAAGTTATTACAATTATTGTTAATTATAATTACAATTATAATTTATTATTCATTATAATAAATTATATTTATTTACATTTTACTTTTATTTGAATATTCATTTATTCGGTGTAAACCCCCCTGATTACCTGATCCACTTACCTCTTACACGAGCCCGTGCCGCATCCCCGGCGTACCTCTATTTAGATGCGCACCCGCGTCAGACCTTTCAGGATAGCCCACGTGCCCACAGCTAGAAGCGATCGGGGATGTGACTAGCGGCGCTCACTCACAAATCTGATTGGCTGAGCACATGCGCCGTGGCAACAAGGAGAAGGTGGGCTTGCAGAGCCGGTGGGGCATCCCAAATCTTGGGCTTTGTTCCTCTTTAAGCCCCTTAAAGCCTCTGTGTGTAAAGCTGGAGACCAGAGGATAGTTAATTAGAGGTTAGAGTTAGAGCTCCCCTTAAAGTGGACCAAAACCCAGCGCAAAATTTGGGATGCCCCGCTGTGTGACAGCCCCCAGGTCGCCCCATACACTTACCTTGCTTCCTGGTCCAATGGCGCATGTGCCGGCCGCATCCCCTCTATCCCTCTAGCAGGGTCAGGCATTTGTGAATGACACGCTCCCTGTTAGAGGGAAGCGGGGGATGTGGCCGCCAGCGCGCTTGGAGCCCCTCCCCATAGATGCCGTGACATCAGCGGCTTAGAACGTGCTGATTGGACGAGCGGCTGCACATGCGCCGTAGGTCAGGAAGGTGCGTTGCGCTTGGTGATCTGGGGGGTGTAACACAGCGGGGCATCCCCGATCGGGCACCCAAACCCAGGATAGTATAAATCCTTGGTTTTCGTCCACTTTAATAGACTGAAAGGGAAGGATCCTTCTATCTCTTCCAAGCGGGTCCCAGGTGCAGACACATGGTGCCGGACTATATTGCCTGTGTGCATGCGCTCGGGGTGCCACAGATAAGTCAGACATAGCTCACATCTTGGTTCTCAAAGGGGCCCCTGAGTCCTGGGGCCCCCCGGGGGATTCCCTGGTAACCCTGTGGGCCAGTCTGAGCCTAGATATAAGTCAGATTTTCATTATAAAGGCCCTCAAAGGGGCCCCTAGGTCCTGGGGCCCACCGGGGGATTCCCTGGTAACCCAGTCTGAGCCTGGCCACACTGTATGGTCTATGTGCATGTGCTCGGGATGCCACAGATAAGCCAGACATGCTTCGGGTTTTGGTGATTAAGGCCCTCATGGAGCCACCGGGGGATTCCCCAGTAACCCTGTGGGCCAGTGTGAGCCTGTGCGACAGATGACCAATCACCATTCAGCAGAGGATGGAGGCGGCGGCTTAGGGTCCGCTTGTGACCCAGTTCCCAGCCCGTGCTGTTATTTCCCAGCATTCCAGGTGCGGATATCGGGGGGGGGGCTGCTGATGATGGAGGCCAGGAACTCGATCATGTGACATGTTCCAGCATTTTCCAGATGTTTCCTTGTATAATGGACGCGAGTGATGACGGCGTCCTCAGCTGATCTGTTCACCCTGGAAGCCGATCACAGAGCCCGGAATGTGCTGCGATTACTCACCTAAACCCCCTTATATAATAAACTACAAGTGTATCTCGCGATTGGCGCAGGGCATCCCTAATGATGTCACATGGTACTCCTCTAGTGATGGTGGTGACCCCTCTAGTGATGGTGGTGACCCCTCTAGTGATGGCGGTGACCCCTCTAGTGATGGTGGTGACCCCTCTAGTGATGGTGGTGACCCCTCTAGTGATGGTGGTGACCCCTCTAGTGATGGCGGTGACTCCTCTAGTGATGGTGGTGACCCCTCTAGTGATGGCGGTGACCCCTCTAGTGATGGTGGTGACTCCTCTAGTGATGGCGGTGACCCCTCTAGTGATGGCGGTGACTCCTCTAGTGATGGTGGTGACCCCTCTAGTCATGGCGGTGACTCCTCTAGTGATGGCGGTGACCCCTCTAGTGATGGCAGTGACTTCTCTAGTGATGGCGGTGACTCCTCTAGTGATGGTGGTGACCCCTCTAGTGATGGTGGTGACCCCTCTAGTGATGGCGGTGACCCCTCTAGTGATGGTGGTGACCCCTCTAGTGATGGTGGTGACCCCTCTAGTGATGGTGGTGACCCCTCTAGTGATGGCGGTGACCCCTCTAGTGATGGTGGTGACCCCTCTAGTGATGGTGGTGACCCCTCTAGTGATGGTGGTGACTCCTCTAGTGATGGTGGTGACCCCTCTAGTGATGGCGGTGACCCCTCTAGTGATGGCGGTGACTCCTCTAGTGATGGCGGTGACCCCTCTAGTGATGGCGGTGACTCCTCTAGTGATGGTGGTGACCCCTCTAGTCATGGCGGTGACTCCTCTAGTGATGGCGGTGACCCCTCTAGTGATGGCAGTGACTCCTCTAGTGATGGCGGTGACTCCTCTAGTGATGGTGGTGACCCCTCTAGTGATGGTGGTGACCCCTCTAGTGATGGCGGTGACCCCTCTAGTGATGGCGGTGACCCCTCTAGTGATGGTGGTGTCTCCTCTAGTGATGGCGGTGACTCCTCTAGTGATGGCGGTGACCCCTCTAGTGATGGCGGTGACCCCTCTAGTGATGGCGGTGACCCCTCTAGTGATGGTGGTGACCCCTCTAGTGATGGTGGTGACCCCTCTAGTGATGGTGGTGACTCCTCTAGTGATGGCGGTGACCCCTCTAGTGATGGCGGTGACCCCTCTAGTGATGGCGGTGACCCCTCTAGTGATGGCGGTGACCCCTCTAGTGATGGTGGTGACTCCTCTAGTGATGGCGGTGACTCCTCTAGTGATGGCGGTGACTCCTCTAGTGATGGTGGTGACCCCTCTAGTGATGGTGGTGTCTCCTCTAGTGATGGCGGTGACTCCTCTAGTGATGGTGGTGACTCCTCTAGTGATGGCGGTGACCCCTCTAGTGATGGTGGTGACTCCTCTAGTGATGGTGGTGACCCCTCTAGTGATGGTGGTGACTCCTCTAGTGATGGCGGTGACTCCTCTAGTGATGGTGGTGACTCCTCTAGTGATGGTGGTGACTCCTCTAGTGATGGCGGTGACTCCTCTAGTGATGGTGGTGACTCCTCTAGTAATGGCGGTGACTCCTCTAGTGATGGTGGTGACTCCTCTAGTGATGGCGGTGACTCCTCTAGTGATGGTGGTGACTCCTCTAGTGATGGCGGTGACTCCTCTAGTGTTGGCGGTGACTCCTCTAGTGATGGTGGTGACTCCTCTAGTAATGGCGGTGACTCCTCTAGTGATGGTGGTGACTCCTCTAGTGATGGCGGTGACTCCTCTAGTGATGGTGGTGACTCCTCTAGTGATGGCGGTGACTCCTCTAGTGTTGGCGGTGACTCCTCTAGTGATGGTGGTGACTCCTCTAGTGATGGCGGTGACCCCTCTAGTGATGGCGGTGACCCCTCTAGTGATGGTGGAGACTCCTCTAGTGATGGCGGTGACTCCTCTAGTGATGGTGGTGACCCCTCTAGTGATGGTGGTGACCCCTATATCCAGACCAATGACAATGAATCTTGAAGCCTGATAGGACGATGATGTAATGACGCCTTGTGTCTTCTTCGCAGGACCTGTGCGGAGCCTCCACCTGCGACACCCTGGGAATGGCTGACGTTGGCACCATGTGTGATCCCAAGCGAAGCTGCTCAGTCATTGAGGACGATGGGCTTCCGTCAGCTTTCACCACGGCGCACGAGCTGGGTGAGTGTGATCCAGGACCTGGTGCCCCCTGTGATAACCTGGGCCCCGAATAGGGAGGAGGGGTGATGGCGGCTCGGGGCCCCTGTGTCATGCGTCCCGGAATAGAGGCTGGTGAACATGGCGCAGCCCCAGGAGCATGTGCGGGGTCCTGGAATGTTTGAGTCCCTGTGGTCAGGACCCAGAAATACCTGAGGCCAACCTGGCGTCTCCATCCTGTCATAGAGAATCATTGAGGGATGGATGAAGCCACGCCCCCTCATTAAGGGATGGACAAAGCCACGCCCCCTCATTGAGGGATGGATGAAGCCACGCCCCCTCACTGAGGGATGGATGAAGCCACACCCCCTCATTGAGGGATTTATGAAGCCACGCCCCTCATTGAGGGATAGATGAAGCCACGCCCCCTCATTGAGGGATGGATGAAGCCACGCCCACTCATTGAGGGATGGATGAAGCCACGGCCCTCATTGAGGGATGGATGAAGCCACGCCCTCTCATGGAGGGATGGATGAAGCCACGCCCCCTCATTGAGAGATAGATGAAGCCACGCCCCTCATTGAGGGATAGATAGGAGATACATTGTAATAGTTACAACAATAGAAACACTTTGATTAGGCAAATGAATCATTTATTGCTGCAGATCTGCATGTTACACCTCAAAGAGGGACAGGGGGACATGGACTCCCAAGAGGGACAGTCCCTCCAAATCAGGGACACCTGGGATATATGCATTTATCTCAGCCCGGTTGTAGAGCTGTGTAGCAGGGACGCGCCGCGCTCTCTGCATTCGCTGCCATTTGGCCGCCGCCCATCACGATCTCGCTCTCATCATAAATCCTTGGGATTAATCCCGCGCTGTCCTGAGGTGCTCGTAAAGCCCCCAGAGCATGATGGGAAAAAGATTGAAAGCCTGGCGTCCGGCCCGCCGAGTGATGACTGGGCAAGAGACACGCGAATACAGAGAGAAGAGGGGGATGGAGGGAATGTGGGAAAGAAGGAAAAAACTGCATCCAAAACTCAATGGAGAGCGGCCAGACTGAGGCTGCCACGGTGCCCTGTGCCCTCGCTCCATCTGCACTCACTATAGGCCAACCTCTATCTATAGACATGTGGCATTATGGGATGCCCTGTGTCACCCCGGTGATGTCACCCCAACTGAGTGCTGGGAAATTTCTCCTAAACTCGGGAGGATGGGAAGAACCCGCCTCCCGCTTCCCAGTAAATGTCTTGCACAAGTTTCGGGATCCCCAGCGAACCTCGCGGTCAGTTGCACATGTTTCGGGATCCCCAGCGTCCTCGCGGTCGGTTGCACATGTTTCGGGATCCCCAGTGTCCTCGCGGTCAGTTGCACATGTTTCGGGATCCCCAGCGTCCTCGCGGTCGGTTGCACATGTTTCGGGATCCCCAGCGTCCTCGCGGTCAGTTGCACATGTTTCGGGATCCCCTGCGTCCTCTCGGTCGGTTGCACATGTTTTGGGATCCCCGGCATCCTCGCGGTCGGTTGCACATGTTTCGGGATCCCCGGCGTCCTCTCAGTCGGTTGCACATGTTTCAGGATCCCCGGCGTCCTCTCAGTCGGTTGCACATGTTTCGGGATCCCCGGCGTCCTCGCGGTCATTTGCACATATTTCGGGATCCCCGGCGTCCTCGTGGTCTGTTGAACATGTTTCAGGATCCCCGGCGTCCTCGCGGTCGGTTGCACATGTTTCGGGATCCCCAGGGTCCTCGCGGTCAGTTGCACATGTTTTGGGATCCCCGGTGTCCTCTCGCTCGGTTGCACATGTTTCGGGATCCCCGGCGTCCTTGCGGTCGGTTGCACATGTTTCGGGATCCCCAGGGTCCTCGCGGTCAGTTGCACATGTTTCGGGATTCCCGGTGTCCTCTCGCTCGGTTGCACATGTTTCGGGATCCCCGGCGTCCTCGCGGTCGGTTGCACATGTTTCGGGATCCCCGGCGTCCTCGCGGTTGGTTGCACATGTTTCGGGATCCTCAGCGTCCTCGCGGTTGGTTGCACATGTTTCGGGATCCTCGGTGTCCTCGCAGTTGGTTGCACATGTTTTAAGATCCCCGTCGTCTTCGCGGTCGGTTGCACATATTTCGGGATCCCCGGCGTCCTCGCGGTCGGTTGCACATATTTCGGGATCCCGGCGTCCTCGCGGTCAGTTGCACATGTTTCGGGATCCCCGGCGTCCTCGCGGTCGGTTGCACATGTTTCGGGATCCCCGGCATCCTCGCGGTCGGTTGCCCATATTTAGGGATCCCCGGCGTCCTCGCAGTCGGTTGCACATGTTTCGGGATCCCCGGCTTCCTCGCTGTTGGTTGCACATGTTTCGGGATCCCCGGCGTCCTCGCGGTTGGTTGCGCATGTTTCGGGATCCCCGGCGTCCTCGCGGTCGGTTGCACATGTTTCGGGATCCTCGGCCTCCTCGTGGTTGGTTGCACATATTTCGGGATCCCCGGCGTCCTCACGGTCGGTTGCACATGTTTCGGGATCCCCGGCATCCTCGCGGTCGGTTGCACATGTTTCGGGATCCCCGGCGTCCTCGCGGTTGGTTGCACATATTTCGGGATCCCCGGCGTCCTCGCGGTCGGTTGCACATGTTTCGGGATCCCCGACGTCCTCGCGGTCGGTTGCACATGTTTCGGGATCCCCGGCATCCTCGCGGTCGGTTGCCCATATTTAGGGATCCCCGGCGTCCTCGCAGTCGGTTGCACATGTTTCGGGATCCCCGGCTTCCTCGCTGTTGGTTGCACATGTTTCGGGATCCCCGGCGTCCTCGCGGTTGGTTGCGCATGTTTCGGGATCCCCGGCATCCTCGCGGCCGGTTGCACATGTTTCGGGATCCTCGGCCTCCTCGTGGTCGGTTGCACATATTTCGGGATCCCCGGCGTCCTCACGGTCGGTTGCACATGTTTCGGGATCCCCGGCATCCTCGCGGTCGGTTGCACATGTTTCGGGATCCCCGGCGTCCTCGCGGTTGGTTGCACATGTTTCGGGATCCCCCGCGTCCTCGCGGTTGGTTGTACATGTTTCGGGATCCCCGGCGTCCTCGCGGTTGGTTGCACATGTTTTGGGATCCTCTGGGTCCTCGCGGTCGGTTGCACATATTTCGGGATCCCCGGTGTCCTCGTGGTCGGTTGCACATATTTCGGGATCCCCGGCGTCCTCACGGTCGGTTGCACATGTTTCGGGATCCCCGGCGTCCTCGCGGTCAGTTGCACATGTTTCGGGATCCCCCGCGTCCTCGCGGTTGGTTAAACATGTTTCGGGGTCCCCGGCGTCCTCGCGGTTGGTTGCACATGTTTTGGGATCCTCTGGGTCCTCGCGGTCGGTTGCACATATTTCGGGATCCCCGGTGTCCTCGTGGTCGGTTGCACATATTTCGGGATCCCCGGCGTCCTCACGGTCGGTTGCACATGTTTCGGGATCTCCGGCGTCCTCGCGGTCAGTTGCACATGTTTCGGGATCCCCCGCGTCCTCGCGGTTGGTTACACATGTTTCGGGGTCCCCGGTGTCCTCGCGGTTGGTTGCACATGTTTCGGGATCCCCGGCGTCCTCGCGGTGCACATGTTTCGGGATCCCCGGCGTCCTCGCAGTCGGTTGCACGTTTCGGGATCCCCGGCGTCCTCGCGGTCAGTTGCACATGTTTCGGGATCCCCCGCGTCCTCGAGGTCGGTTGCACATATTTCGGGATCCCCCGCGTCCTCGTGGTCGGTTGCACATATTTCGGGATCCCCGGCGTCCTCACGGTCGGTTGCACATGTTTCGGGATCCCCGGCGTCCTCGCGGTCAGTTGCACATGTTTCGGGATCCCCCGCGTCCTCGCGGTTGGTTAAACATGTTTCGGGGTCCCCGGCGTCCTCGCGGTTGGTTGCACATGTTTTGGGATCCTCTGGGTCCTCGCGGTCGGTTGCACATATTTCGGGATCCCCGGTGTCCTTCGTGGTCAGTTGCACATATTTCAGGATCCCCGGCGTCCTCACGGTCGGTTGCACATGTTTCGGGATCTCCGGCGTCCTCGCGGTCAGTTGCACATGTTTCGGGATCCCCCGCGTCCTCGCGGTTGGTTACACATGTTTCGGGGTCCCCGGTGTCCTCGCGGTTGGTTGCA
Source organism: Gastrophryne carolinensis (assembly GCA_027917425.1). Lineage (NCBI taxonomy): Eukaryota > Metazoa > Chordata > Amphibia > Anura > Microhylidae > Gastrophryne > Gastrophryne carolinensis. The sequence goes on from JAQIHN010000111.1 coordinate 130,425, forward strand.
CATGTTTCGGGATCCCCGGCGTCCTCGCGGTTGGTTGCACATGTTTTGGGATCCTCTGGGTCCTCGCGGTCGGTTGCACATATTTCGGGATCCCCGGTGTCCTCGTGGTCGGTTGCACATATTTCGGGATCCCCGGCGTCCTCACGGTCGGTTGCACATGTTTCGGGATCCCCGGCGTCCTCGCGGTCAGTTGCACATGTTTCGGTATCCCCCGCGTCCTCGCGGTTGGTTAAACATGTTTCGGGGTCCCCGGCGTCCTCGCGGTTGGTTGCACATGTTTTGGGATCCTCTGGGTCCTCGCGGTCGGTTGCACATATTTCGGGATCCCCGGTGTCCTCGTGGTCGGTTGCACATATTTCGGGATCCCCGGCGTCCTCACGGTCGGTTGCACATGTTTCGGGATCTCCGGCGTCCTCGCGGTCAGTTGCACATGTTTCGGGATCCCCCGCGTCCTTGCGGTTGGTTACACATGTTTCGGGGTCCCCGGTGTCCTCGCGGTTGGTTGCACATGTTTCGGGATCCCCGGCGTCCTCGCGGTGCACATGTTTCGGGATCCCCGGCGTCCTCGCAGTCGGTTGCACGTTTCGGGATCCCCGGCGTCCTCGCGGTCAGTTGCACATGTTTCGGGATCCCCCGCGTCCTCGAGGTCGGTTGCACATATTTCGGGATCCCCCGCGTCCTCGTGGTCGGTTGCACATATTTCGGGATCCCCGGCGTCCTCACGGTCGGTTGCACATGTTTCGGGATCCCCGGCGTCCTCGCGGTCAGTTGCACATGTTTCGGGATCCCCCGCGTCCTCGCGGTTGGTTAAACATGTTTCGGGGTCCCCGGCGTCCTCGCGGTTGGTTGCACATGTTTTGGGATCCTCTGGGTCCTCGCGGTCGGTTGCACATATTTCGGGATCCCCGGTGTCCTCGTGGTCAGTTGCACATATTTCGGGATCCCCGGCGTCCTCACGGTCGGTTGCACATGTTTCGGGATCTCCGGCGTCCTCGCGGTCAGTTGCACATGTGTCGGGATCCCCCGCGTCCTCGCGGTTGGTTACACATGTTTCGGGGTCCCCGGTGTCCTCGCGGTTGGTTGCACATGTTTCGGGATCCCCGGCGTCCTCGCGGTTGGTTGCACATGTTTCGGGATCCCCGGCGTCCTCGCGGTCGGTTGCACATGTTTCGGGATCCCCGGCGTCCTCGCGGTCAGTTGCACATGTTTCGGGATCCCCCGCGTCCTCGCGGTCGGTTGCACATATTTCGGGATCCCCCGCGTCCTCGTGGTCGGTTGCACATGTTTCAGGATCCCCGGCGTCCTCGCGATCGGATGCACATGTTTTGGGATCCTCGGCATCCTCACGGTCGGTTGCACATGTTTCGGGATCCCCGGCGTCCTCGCGGTTGGTTGCACATGTTTCGGGGTCCCCAGTGTTCTCGCGGTTGGTTGCACATGTTTCGGGATCCCCGGCGTCCTCGCGGTTGGTTGCACATGTCTTGGGATCCCCGGCGTCCTCACGGTCGGTTGCACATGTTTCGGGATCCCCGGCGTCCTCGAAGTTTGTTGCACATGTTTTGGGATCCCCGGCGTCCTCACGGTCGGTTGCACATGTTTCGGGATCCCCGGCGTCCTTGCGGTTGGTTGCACATGTTTCGGGATCCCCGGCGTCCTCGCGGTTGGTTGCACATGTTTCGGGATCCCCGGTGTCCACGCGGTTGCACATGTTTCGGGATCCCCGGCGTCCTCGCGGTTGGTTGCACATGTTTTGGGATCCCCGTCGTCCTCTCGATCGGTTGCACATGTTTCGGGATCCCCGGCGTCCTCTCGGTCGGTTGCACATGTTTCGGGATCCCCGGCGTCCTCGCGGTCGGTTGCACATGTTTCGGGATCCCCCGCGTCCTCGCGGTTGGTTGCACAAGTTTGGGATCCCTGGCGTCCTATTGGTCGGTTGCACATGTTTCGGGATCCCGGGTCTCCTCTCAGTCGAATGCACATGTTTCGGGATCCCCCGGCGTCCTCGCGGTCAGTTGCACATGTTTCGGGATCCCCGGCGTCCTCGCGGTCTGTTGAACATGTTTCAGGATCCCCCGGCGTCCTCTCGGTCGGTTGCACATGTTTCGGGATCCTCGACGTCCTCGTGGTCGGTTGCACATGTTTTGGGATCCTCGGCATCCTCGCGGTCGGTTGCACATGTTTCGGGATCCCCGGCGTCCTCGCGGTTGGTTGCACATGTTTCAGGATCCCCGGTGTCCTCGCGGTTACACATGTTTCGGGATCCCCGGCGTCCTCGCGGTTGGTTGCACATGTTTTGGGATCCCCGTCGTCCTCTCGGTCGGTTGCACATGTTTCGGGATCCCCGGCGTCCTCTCGTCGGTGTCACATGTTTCGGGATCCCCGGCGTCCTCGAGGTCGGTTGCACATGTTTCGGGATCCCCGGCGTCCTCGCGGTTGGTTGCACATGTTTGGGATCCCTGGCGTCCTATTGGTCGGTTGCACATGTTTCGGGATCCCCGGTGTCCTATTGGTCGGTTGCACATGTTTCGGGATCCCCGGTCTCCTCTCAGTCGGTTGCACATGTTTCGGGATCCCCGGCGTCCTCGCAGTCAGTTGCACATGTTTTGGGATCCCCGGCATCCTCGCGGTCTGTTGAACATGTTTCAGGATCCCCCGGCGTCCTCTCGGTCGGTTGCACATGTTTCGGGATCCCCGACGTCCTCGTGGTCGGTTGCACATGTTTTGGGATCCTCGGCATCCTCGCGGTCGGTTGCACATGTTTCGGGATCCCCGGCGTCCTATTGGTCGGTTGCACATGTTTCGGGATCCCCGGTGTCCTCGCGATTGGTTGCACATGTTTCGGTTGCACATGTTTCAGGATCCCCGGCGTCCTCGCGATCGGATGCACATGTTTTGGGATCCTCGGCATCCTCACGGTCGGTTGCACATGTTTCGGGATCCCCGGCGTCCTCGCGGTTGGTTGCACATGTTTCGGGGTCCCCAGTGTTCTCGCGGTTGGTTGCACATGTTTCGGGATCCCCGGCGTCCTCGCGGTTGGTTGCACATGTCTTGGGATCCCCGGCGTCCTCACGGTCGGTTGCACATGTTTCGGGATCCCCGGCGTCCTCGAAGTTTGTTGCACATGTTTTGGGATCCCCGGCGTCCTCACGGTCGGTTGCACATGTTTCGGGATCCCCGGCGTCCTCGCGGTTGGTTGCACATGTTTCGGGATCCCCGGTGTCCACGCGGTTGCACATGTTTCGGGATCCCCGGCGTCCTCGCGGTTGGTTGCACATGTTTTGGGATCCCCGTCGTCCTCTCGATCGGTTGCACATGTTTCGGGATCCCCGGCGTCCTCTCGGTCGGTTGCACATGTTTCGGGATCCCCGGCGTCCTCGCGGTCGGTTGCACATGTTTCGGGATCCCCCGCGTCCTCGCGGTTGGTTGCACAAGTTTGGGATCCCTGGCGTCCTATTGGTCGGTTGCACATGTTTCGGGATCCCGGGTCTCCTCTCAGTCGAATGCACATGTTTCGGGATCCCCCGGCGTCCTCGCGGTCAGTTGCACATGTTTCGGGATCCCCGGCGTCCTCGCGGTCTGTTGAACATGTTTCAGGATCCCCCGGCGTCCTCTCGGTCGGTTGCACATGTTTCGGGATCCTCGACGTCCTCGTGGTCGGTTGCACATGTTTTGGGATCCTCGGCATCCTCGCGGTCGGTTGCACATGTTTCGGGATCCCCGGCGTCCTCGCGGTTGGTTGCACATGTTTCAGGATCCCCGGTGTCCTCGCGGTTACACATGTTTCGGGATCCCCGGCGTCCTCGCGGTTGGTTGCACATGTTTTGGGATCCCCGTCGTCCTCTCGGTCGGTTGCACATGTTTCGGGATCCCCGGCGTCCTCTCGTCGGTGTCACATGTTTCGGGATCCCCGGCGTCCTCGAGGTCGGTTGCACATGTTTCGGGATCCCCGGCGTCCTCGCGGTTGGTTGCACATGTTTGGGATCCCTGGCGTCCTATTGGTCGGTTGCACATGTTTCGGGATCCCCGGTGTCCTATTGGTCGGTTGCACATGTTTCGGGATCCCCGGTCTCCTCTCAGTCGGTTGCACATGTTTCGGGATCCCCGGCGTCCTCGCAGTCAGTTGCACATGTTTTGGGATCCCCGGCATCCTCGCGGTCTGTTGAACATGTTTCAGGATCCCCCGGCGTCCTCTCGGTCGGTTGCACATGTTTCGGGATCCCCGACGTCCTCGTGGTCGGTTGCACATGTTTTGGGATCCTCGGCATCCTCGCGGTCGGTTGCACATGTTTCGGGATCCCCGGCGTCCTATTGGTCGGTTGCACATGTTTCGGGATCCCCGGTGTCCTCGCGATTGGTTGCACATGTTTCGGGATCCCCGGCGTCCTCGCGGTCGGTTGCATATGTTTCAGGATCCCCGACGTCCTCGTGGTCGGTTGCACATGTTTCGGGATCCCCGACGTCCTCGTGGTCGGTTGCACATGTTTCAGGATCCCCGGCGTCCTCTCAGTCGGTTGCACATGTTTCGGGATCCCCGGCGTCCTCGCGGTCAGTTGCACATGTTTCGGGATCCCCGGCGTCCTCTCGGTCTGTTGAACATGTTTCAGGATCCCCGACGTCCTCGCGGTCGGTTGCACATGTTTCGGGATACCCGGCGTCCTCGCGGTCAGTTGCACATGTTTCGGGATCCCCGGTGTCCTCTCGCTCGGTTGCACATGTTTCAGGATCCCCGGCGTCCTCTCAGTCGGTTGCACATGTTTCGGGATCCCCGGCGTCCTCGCGGTCATTTGCACATATTTCGGGATCCCCGGCGTCCTCGCGGTCTGTTGAACATGTTTCAGGATCCCCGGCGTCCTCGCGGTCGGTTGCACATGTTTCGGGATCCCCGGTGTCCTCTCGCTCGGTTGCACATGTTTCGGGATCCACGGCGTCCTCGCGGTCGGTTGCACATGTTTCGGGATCCTCAGCGTCCTCGCGGTTGCTTGCACATGTTTCGGGATCCTCGGCGTCCTCGCAGTTGGTTGCACATGTTTTGGGATCCCCGGCATCTTCGCGGTCGGTTGCACATATTTCGGGATCCCCGGCGTCCTCGCAGTCAGTTGCACATGTTTCGGGATCCCCGGCATCCTCGCGGTCTGTTGAACATGTTTCAGGATCCCCCGGCATCCTCTCGGTCGGTTGCACATGTTTCGGGATCCCCGACGTCCTCGTGGTCGGTTGCACATGTTTTGGGATCCTCGGCATCCTCGCGGTCGGTTGCACATGTTTCGGGATCCCCGGCGTCCTATTGGTCGGTTGCACATGTTTCGGGATCCCCGGTGTCCTCGCGATTGGTTGCACATGTTTCGGGATCCCTGGCGTCCTCGCGGTCGGTTGCATATGTTTCAGGATCCCCGACGTCCTCGTGGTCGGTTGCACATGTTTCGGGATCCCCGACGTCCTCGTGGTCGGTTGCACATGTTTCAGGATCCCCGGCGTCCTCTCAGTCGGTTGCACATGTTTCGGGATCCCCGGCGTCCTCTCGGTCAGTTGCACATGTTTCGGGATCCCCGGCGTCCTCTCGGTCTGTTGAACATGTTTCAGGATCCCCGACGTCCTCGCGGTCGGTTGCACATGTTTCGGGATACCCGGCGTCCTCGCGGTCAGTTGCACATGTTTCGGGATCCCCGGTGTCCTCTCGCTCGGTTGCACATGTTTCAGGATCCCCGGCGTCCTCTCAGTCGGTTGCACATGTTTCGGGATCCCCGGCGTCCTCGCGGTCATTTGCACATATTTCGGGATCCCCGGCGTCCTCGCGGTCTGTTGAACATGTTTCAGGATCCCCGGCGTCCTCGCAGTCGGTTGCACATGTTTCGGGATCCCCGGTGTCCTCTCGCTCGGTTGCACATGTTTCGGGATCCACGGCGTCCTCGCGGTCGGTTGCACATGTTTCGGGATCCTCAGCGTCCTCGCGGTTGGTTGCACATGTTTCGGGATCCTCGGCGTCCTCGCAGTTGGTTGCACATGTTTTGGGATCCCCGGCATCTTCGCGGTCGGTTGCACATATTTCGGGATCCCCGGCGTCCTCGCGGTCGGTTGCACATATTTCGGGATCCCCGGCGTCCTCGCGGTCGGTTGCACATGTTTCGAGATCCCCGGTGTCCTCGCGGTTGGTTGCACATGTTTCGGGATCCCCGGCGTCCTCGCGGTTGGTTGCACATGTTTCGGGATCCCCGGCGTCTCGCGGTCGGTTGCACATATTTCGGGATCCCCGGCGTCCTCGCGGTCGGTGGCACATGTTTCAGGGTCCCCGGCATCCTCGTGGTCAGTTGCATATGTTTTGGGATCCCCGGCGTCCTCGTGGTCGGTTGCACTTTTTTCCGGATCCCCGGCATCCTCGCGGTCGGTTGCACATGTTTCGGGATCCCCGGCGTCCTCGCGGTTGGTTGCACATGTTTCGGGATCCCCGGCGTCCTCGCGGTCGGTAGCACATATTCCGGGATCCCCGGCGTCCTCGCGGTCGGTTGCACATATTTCGGGATCCCTGGCGTCCTCGCGATCGGTTGCACATGTTTCGGGATCCTCAGCGTCCTCGCGGTTGGTTGCACATATTTCGGGATCCCCGGCATCCTCGCGGTCGGTTGCACATGTTTCGGGATCCCCCGTGTCCTCGTGGTCGGTTGCACATGTTTCGGGATCCCCGGCGTCCTCGCGGTCGCTTGCACATGTTTCGGGATCCCCGGCGTCCTCGCGGTCAGTTGCACATGTTTCGGGATCCCCCGCGTCCTCGCGGTTGGTTGCACATGTTTCGGGATCCCCCGCGTCCTCGCGGTCGGTTGCACATGTTTCGGGATCCCCGGCGTCCTCGCGGTTGGTTGCACATGTTTCGGGATCCCCGGCGTCCTCGCGGTTGGTTGCACATGTTTCGGGATCCCCGGCGTCCTCGCGGTTGGTTGCACATGTTTTAGGATCCCCGGCGTCCTCGCGGTTGGTTGTGCATGTTTCAGGATCCCCGGCGTCCTCGCGGTCGGTTGCACATATTTCGGGATCCCCCTCGTCCTCGCGGTCAGTTGCACATGTTTCGGGATCCCCGGCGTCCTCGTGGTCGGTTGCACATGTTTTGGGATCCCCAGCATCCTCGCGGTCGGTTGCACATGTTTCGGGATCCCCAGCGTCCTCGCGGTTGGTTGCACATGTTTCGGGATCCCCCGCGTCCTCGCGGTCGGTAGCACATATTCCGGGATCCCCGGCGTCCTCGCGGTCGGTTGCACCTATTTCGGGATCCCCGGCGTCCTCGCGAACGGTTGCACATGTTTCGGGATCCTCAGCGTCCTCGCGGTTGGTTGCACATATTTCGGGATCCCCGGCGTCCTCGCGGTCGGTTGCACATGTTTCGGGATCCCCCGCGTCCTCGCGGTCGGTTGCACATGTTTCGGGATCCCCGGCGTCCTCGCGGTCGGTTGCACATGTGTCGGGATCCCCCGCGTCCTCGCGGTTGGTTGCACATGTTTCGGGATCCCCGTCGTCCTCGCGGTCGGTTGCACATATTTCGGGATCCCCGGCGTCCTCGCGGTCGGTTGCACATGTTTCGGGATCCCCCGCGTCCTCGCGGTCGGTTGCACATGTTTCGGGATCCCCGGCGTCCTCGCGGTCAGTTGCACATGTTTCGGGATCCCCCGCGTCCTCGTGGTTGGTTGCACATGTTTCGGGATCCCCGGCGTCCTCGCGGTCGGTTGCACATGTTTTGGGATCCCCGGCGTCCCTGCGGTCGGTTGCACATGTTTCGGGATCCCCGGCGTCCTCGCGGTCGGTTGCACATGTTTCGGGATCCCCGCCGTCCTCGCGGTCGTTTGCACATGTTTCGGGATCCCCCGCGTCCTCGCGGTTGGTTGCACATGTTTGGGATCCCTGGCGTCCTCGCGGTCGGTTGCACATGTTTCGGGATCCCCGGGGTCCTCGCGGTCGGTTGCACATGTTTCGGGATCCCCGGGGTCCTCGCGGTCGGTTGCACATGTTTCGGGATCTCCGGCGTCCTCGCGGTCGGTTGCACATGTTTCGGGATCCCCGGGGTCTTTGCGGTCGGTTGCACATGTTTCGGGATCCCCGGCGTCCTCGCGGTTGGTTGCACTTGTTTCGGGATCTCCGGCGTCCTCGCGGTCGGTTGCACATGTTTTGGGATCCCCGGCGTCCTCGCGGTCGGTTGCACATGTTTCGGGATCCCCGGGGTCCTCGCGGTCGGTTGCACATGTTTCGGGATCTCCGGCGTCCTCACGGTCGGTTGCACATGTTTCGGGATCCCCGGGGTCTTCGCGGTCGGTTGCACATGTTTCAGGATCCCCGGCGTCCTCGCGGTTGGTTGCACATGTTTCGGGATCTCCGGCGTCCTCGCGGTCGGTTGCACATGTTTCGGGATCCCCGGCGTCCTCGCGGTCGGTTGCACATGTTTCGGGATCCCCGGCGTCCTCGCGGTCGGTTGCACATGTTTCGGGATCCCCGGGGTCCTCGCGGTCGGTTGCACATGTTTCGGGATCTCCGGCGTCCTCATGGTCGGTTGCACATGTTTTGGGATCCCCGCCGTCCTCGCGGTTGGTTGCACATGTTTTGGGATCCCCGGCGTCCTCACGGTTGGTTGCACGTTTCGGGATCCCCGGCGTCCTCGCGGTTGGTTGCACGTTTCGGGATCCCCGGCGTCCTCGCGGTTGGTTGCACATGTTTCGGGATCCCCGGCGTCCTCGCGGTTGGTTGCACATGTTTTGGGATCCCCGGCGTCCTCGTGGTCGGTTGCACATGTTTCAGGATCCCCGGCGTCCTCGCGGTCGGTTGCACACGTTTCGGGATCCCCGGCGTCCTCGTGGTCGGTTGCACATGTTTCGGGATCCCCGGCGTCCTCCCGGTCGGTAAATCAGTATAACGCGGGTTAACCCTTTCCTCTCCCCGCAGGTCACGTGTTCAGCTTGCCGCACGATAACGTGAAGGTCTGCGAGGAGACGTTCGGGAAGCTGAAGGAGAATCACATGATGTCGCCAACGCTGATCCAGATCGATCGCACCAATCCCTGGTCCGGCTGCAGTGCCGCCATCATCACCGACTTCCTGGACAGCGGACACGGTGAGTACTATGTCCCTATGTGCGAGCGCGGGACGCCAGTGCATGTGCAGCACCCCCCCCACCAGCACACAAAGGGTGCACCGCCATCTAGTGCAATCTGATTGGTCAATGACCTCAGCTAGACAATATGGGGTACACTGACCTCTGATTGGCTGATGCCCTTAGCGAGTCCATATGGGGTACACTGACCTCTGATTGGCTGATGCCCTTAGCGAGTCCATATGGGGTACACTGACCTCTGATTGGCTGATGCCCTTAGCGAGTCCATATGGGGTACACTGACCTCTGATTGGCGGATGCCCTTACCTAGTCCATATGGGGTACACTGACCTCTGATTGGCTGATGCCCTTAGCTATTACATATGGGGTACACTGACCTCTGATTGGCCGATGCCCTTAGCTATTACATATGGGGTACACTGACCTCTGATTGGCCGATGCCCTTACCTAGTCCATATGGGGTACACTGACCTCTGATTGGTGGATGCCCTTACCTAGTCCATATGGGGTACACTGACCTCTGATTGGTGGATGCCCTTACCTAGTCCATATGGGGTACACTGACCTCTGATTGGTGGATGCCCTTACCTAGTCCATATGGGGTACACTGACCTCTGATTGGCCGATGCCCTTACCTAGTCCATATGAGGTACTCTGACCTCTGATTGGTTGATGCCCTTACCTAGTCCATATGGGGTACACTGACCTCTGATTGGCCGATGCCCTTACCTAGTCCATATGGGGTACACTGACCTCTGATTGGCTGATGCCCTTACCTAGTCCATATGGGGTACCTCTGACTTCTGATTGGCCAGTGTTCTTACCTATGACACTTATAGTGACCATTGGGTGAGCACTAGCGATTGGTCAGCATTCTCTGTGGGTAGAAGAGGTTACGCAGTGACAGTTAGCAGTTGGGAAGAGGTTACAGTGACAGTGACAGTTAGCAGTTAGGGGTCTGCGTGCAGCTGTTTGGCTCCGCCCATACACGTGGCGCACCCCGGCAGATGTCTCCGCTCTCTAATGGTTTCCTCAGCCGTCTCTTTGGCTCAGGGGCCGTTTTAAACAATTTATCGTTGGCGCCCAGCGGGATTTGGAAACGCGCCCCCCCCCCCCGGGCTCCTTCCCGCCAGGCCGCGCTCTGCTGAGGAATTCTGGGAACGCCATGACTGAAGCTCCCCGGGGAGGGGGGGGGGGGCTTGGCACCAGTTACTGTGGGGTGGCAGCTGCAAAAATCATTTAAAAAATGCTGCCATATATAAAATAATATAAATAATATATTTAAATATTTTTAACTGTTAGCCCAGAGTATTACTTACCTTACCAAGCCTCTCCTCTTGTGTTTAGGTGAGTGTCTCCCTGAAATGACAGCTGACCAATGAGGGCAGAGGGGGCGGGGCTGTGACCTGTCATGTGGCTCGGTTGTGCCTGTCCTGGGTAGCGGGTCACTCACATTGCTCACTGCAGATTAGATAGATAGTTGGAAATATATATATAAATAAATATATAATAATTATATAAAAAAATATATTCATAATGTCATAATTTAATTATAAATAATAAATATATAAAAATAATAATATAAATAATATATTTCAATATATTTTAATAATATATAATAATAATAATAATAATAATTATATAATTATGAATAATAAATATATAATAATTATAAAATAATATAAATAATATATATATAAATATATTTTAATATTATATAATAATAATATAATTAAAAAATGATAAAAATAAATATATAATAATTATAAAATAATAAAAATAATATATTTTAACATATTTTAATAATATATAATATATTAAATATTTTTAACTGTTAGTCCAGAGCAGTACTTACCTTACCCGGCCTCTCGTCTTGTGTTTAGGTGAGTGTCTCCTGGACGAGCCGGCGAAGCCCATCACCCTCCCGGAGGAGCTGCCGGGGACGCGTTACACCCTGAGCCGGCAGTGCGAGCTGGCGTTTGGCCTGGGCTCTAAGCCGTGTCCCTATATGCAGCACTGCACCAAGCTGTGGTGCACCGGCCGGGCCCGCGGACAGCTCGTCTGCCAGACCCGACACTTCCCCTGGGCCGACGGCACAGCCTGCGGAGATACCAAGTTCTGCCTGAAGGGGGCCTGTGTGGAGAGACACAACACCAGCCGCTACCAGGTGAGACATGGCCCCGCCCACCACCGTCATGTGACAGAGAGAGACTGTGTCTGACCAAGAGAGAGAGACTGTGTCTGACCAAGAGAGAGAGAGACTGTGTCTGACCAAGAGAGAGAGAGAGAGAGACTGTGTCTGACCAAGAGAGAGAGACTGTGTCTGACCAAGAGAGAGAGAGACTGTGTCTGACCAAGAGAGAGAGAGACTGTGTCTGACCAAGAGAGAGAGACTGTGTCTGACCAAGAGAGAGAGAGAGAGACTGTGTCTGACCAAGAGAGAGAGACTGTGTCTGACCAAGAGAGAGAGAGAGAGACTGTGTCTGACCGAGAGAGAGAGAGAGACTGTGTCTGACCAAGAGAGAGAGAGAGAGACTGTGTCTGACCAAGAGAGAGAGAGAGACTGTGTCTGACCAAGAGAGAGAGACTGTGTCTGACCAAGAGAGAGAGAGAGAGAGACTGTGTCTGACCAAGAGAGAGAGAGAGAGACTGTGTCTGACCAAGAGAGAGAGACTGTGTCTGACCAAGAGAGAGAGAGACTGTGTCTGACCAAGAGAGAGAGACTGTGTCTGACCAAGAGAGAGAGACTGTGTCTGACCAAGAGAGAGAGAGAGAGACTGTGTCTGACCGAGAGAGAGAGAGAGAGAGACTGTGTCTGACCAAGAGAGAGAGAGAGACTGTGTCTGACCAAGAGAGAGAGAGAGACTGTGTCTGACCAAGAGAGAGAGAGACTGTGTCTGACCGAGAGAGAGAGAGAGAGACTGTGTCTGACCAAGAGAGAGAGAGAGACTGTGTCTGACCAAGAGAGAGAGAGAGAGACTGTGTCTGACCAAGAGAGAGAGAGACTGTGTCTGACCAAGAGAGAGGGAGAGAGACTGTGTCTGACCAAGAGAGAGAGAGAGACTGTGTCTGACCAAGAGAGAGAGAGAGACTGTGTCTGACCAAGAGAGAGAGAGAGAGACTGTGTCTGACCAAGAGAGAGAGAGACTGTGTCTGACCAAGAGAGAGAGAGAGAGACTGTGTCTGACCAAGAGAGAGAGACTGTGTCTGACCAAGAGAGAGAGAGAGACTGTGTCTGACCAAGAGAGAGAGAGACTGTGTCTGACCAAGAGAGAGAGAGAGAGACTGTGTCTGACCGAGAGAGAGAGACTGTGTCTGACCGAGAGAGAGAGACTGTGTCTGACCAAGAGAGAGAGAGACTGTGTCTGACCAAGAGAGAGAGACTGTGTCTGACCAAGAGAGAGAGAGAGAGACTGTGTCTGACCAAGAGAGAGAGAGAGAGACTGTGTCTGACCGAGAGAGAGAGAGAGACTGTGTCTGACCAAGAGAGAGAGAGAGAGACTGTGTCTGACCAAGAGAGAGAGAGAGAGACTGTGTCTGACCAAGAGAGAGAGAGACTGTGTCTGACCGAGAGAGAGAGAGAGACTGTGTCTGACCAGAGAGAGAGAGAGAGAGACTGTGTCTGACCAAGAGAGAGAGAGACTGTGTCTGACCAAGAGAGAGAGAGAGAGACTGTGTCTGACCAAGAGAGAGAGAGAGACTGTGTCTGACCAAGAGAGAGAGAGAGAGACTGTGTCTGACCAAGAGAGAGAGAGACTGTGTCTGACCAAGAGAGAGAGAGACTGTGTCTGACCAAGAGAGAGAGACTGTGTCTGACCAGAGAGAGAGAGAGACTGTGTCTGACCAAGAGAGAGAGAGAGACTGTGTCTGGCCAAGAGAGAGAGACTGTGTCTGACCAAGAGAGAGAGAGAGACTGTGTCTGACCAAGAGAGAGAGACTGTGTCTGACCAAGAGAGAGAGAGAGGACTGTGTCTGACCAAGAGAGAGAGAGAGACTGTGTCTGACCAGAGAGAGAGAGAGAGACTGTGTCTGACCGAGAGAGAGAGAGACTGTGTCTGACCAGAAGAGAGAGAGAGACTGTGTCTGACCGAGAGAGAGAGAGAGACTGTGTCTGACCAAGAGAGAGAGAGAGAGACTGTGTCTGACCAAGAGAGAGAGAGAGACTGTGTCTGACCAAGAGAGAGAGAGAGAGACTGTGTCTGACCAAGAGAGAGAGAGAGAGACTGTGTCTGACCAAGAGAGAGAGAGAGAGAGACTGTGTCTGACCAAGAGAGAGAGAGAGAGAGACTGTGTCTGACCAAGAGAGAGAGAGAGACTGTGTCTGACCAAGAGAGAGAGAGAGAGAGACTGTGTCTGACCAAGAGAGAGAGAGAGAGACTGTGTCTGACCAAGAGAGAGAGAGAGAGACTGTGTCTGACCAAGAAAGAGAGAGACTGTGTCTGACCGAGAGAGAGAGAGAGAGAGACTGTGTCTGACCAAGAGAGAGAGAGAGAGACTGTGTCTGACCAAGAGAGAGAGAGAGAGACTGTGTCTGACCAGAGAGAGAGAGAGAGAGACTGTGTCTGACCAAGAGAGAGAGAGAGAGACTGTGTCTGACCAAGAGAGAGAGAGACTGTGTCTGACCAAGAGAGAGAGAGAGAGAGAGACTGTGTCTGACCAAGAGAGAGAGAGAGAGACTGTGTCTGACCAAGAGAGAGAGAGAGAGACTGTGTCTGACCAAGAAGAGAGAGAGACTGTGTCTGACCGAGAGAGAGAGAGAGAGAGACTGTGTCTGACCAAGAGAGAGAGAGAGAGACTGTGTCTGACCAAGAGAGAGAGAGAGAGGACTGTGTCTGACCAAGAGAGAGAGAGAGACTGTGTCTGACCAGAGAGAGAGAGAGAGACTGTGTCTGACCAAGAGAGAGAGAGAGAGACTGTGTCTGACCAAGAGAGAGAGAGAGAGAGACTGTGTTTGACCAAGAGAGAGAGAGAGAGACTGTGTCTGACCGAGAGAGAGAGAGAGAGAGACTGTGTCTGACCAAGAGAGAGAGAGAGAGAGACTGTGTCTGACCAAGAGAGAGAGAGAGAGAGAGACTGTGTCTGACCAAGAGAGAGAGAGAGAGAGACTGTGTCTGACCAAGAGAGAGAGAGAGAGAGACTGTGTCTGACCAAGAGAGAGAGAGAGAGAGACTGTGTCTGACCAAGAGAGAGAGAGAGACTGTGTCTGACCAAGAGAGAGAGAGAGAGAGACTGTGTCTGACCAAGAGAGAGAGAGAGACTGTGTCTGACCAAGAGAGAGAGAGAGAGACTGTGTCTGACCAAGAGAGAGAGAGAGAGACTGTGTCTGACCAAGAGAGAGAGACTGTGTCTGACCAAGAGAGAGAAAGAGACTGTGTCTGACCAAGAGAGAGAGAGAGAGAGACTGTGTCTGACCAAGAGAGAGAGAGAGAGAGACTGTGTCTGACCAAGAGAGAGTGAGAGACTGTGTCTGACCAAGAGAGAGAGAGAGAGAGACTGTGTCTGACCAAGAGAGAGAGAGAGAGACTGTGTCTGACCAAGAGAGAGAGAGAGAGACTGTGTCTGACCAAGAGAGAGAGAGAGAGAGAGACTGTGTCTGACCAAGAGAGAGAGAGAGAGAGAGAGAGAGACTGTGTCTGACCAAGAGAGAGAGAGAGAGACTGTGTCTGACCAAGAGAGAGAGAGAGACTGTGTCTGACCGAGAGAGAGAGAGAGACTGTGTCTGACCAAGAGAGAGAGAGAGAGAGACTGTGTCTGACCAAGAGAGAGAGAGAGAGACTGTGTCTGACCAAGAGAGAGAGAGAGACTGTGTCTGACCAAGAGAGAGAGAGAGAGAGACTGTGTCTGACCAAGAGAGAGAGAGAGAGAGACTGTGTCTGACCAAGAGAGAGAGAGAGAGAGACTGTGTCTGACCAAGAGAGAGAGAGACTGTGTCTGACCAAGAGAGAGAGAGAGAGACTGTGTCTGACCAAGAGAGAGAGAGAGACTGTGTCTGACCAAGAGAGAGAGAGAGAGAGACTGTGTCTGACCAAGAGAGAGAGAGAGAGACTGTGTCTGACCAAGAGAGAGAGAGAGAGACTGTGTCTGACCAAGAAAGAGAGAGACTGTGTCTGACCAAGAGAGAGAGAGAGAGACTGTGTCTGACCAAGAGAGAGAGAGAGAGAGACTGTGTCTGACCAAGAGAGAGAGAGAGAGAGACTGTGTCTGACCGAGAGAGAAAGAGAGAGACTGTGTCTGACCAAGAGAGAGAGAGAGAGAGACTGTGTCTGACCAAGAGAGAGAGAGAGAGAGACTGTGTCTGACCAAGAGAGAGAGAGAGAGAGACTGTGTCTGACCAAGAGAGAGAGAGAGAGAGACTGTGTCTGACCAAGAGAGAGAGAGAGAGACTGTGTCTGACCAAGAGAGAGAGAGAGAGAGACTGTGTCTGACCAAGAGAGAGAGAGAGAGACTGTGTCTGACCAAGAGAGAGAGACTGTGTCTGACCAAGAGAGAGAGAGAGAGACTGTGTCTGACCAAGAGAGAGAGAGAGACTGTGTCTGACCGAGAGAGAGAGAGACTGTGTCTGACCGAGAGAGAGAGAGAGAGAGAGACTGTGTCTGACCAAGAGAGAGAGAGAGACTGTGTCTGACCAGAGAGAGAGAGACTGTGTCTGACCGAGAGAGAGAGAGACTGTGTCTGACCAAGAGAGAGAGAGAGACTGTGTCTGACCAAGAGAGAGAGACTGTGTCTGACCAAGAGAGAGAGAGACTGTGTCTGACCAGAGAGAGAGAGAGACTGTGTCTGACCAAGAGAGAGAGAGAGAGAGCTGTGTCTGACCAAGAGAGAGAGAGAGAGAGAGACTGTGTCTGACCAAGAGAGAGAGAGAGAGACTGTGTCTGACCAAGAGAGAGAGAGAGAGAGACTGTGTCTGACCAAGAGAGAGAGAGAGAGACTGTGTCTGACCAAGAGAGAGAGAGAGAGAGAGACTGTGTCTGACCAGAGAGAGAGAGAGAGACTGTGTCTGACCAAGAGAGAGAGAGAGAGACTGTGTCTGACCAAGAGAGAGAGAGAGAGAGACTGTGTCTGACCAAGAGAGAGAGAGAGACTGTGTCTGACCAAGAGAGAGAGAGAGAGAGACTGTGTCTGACCAAGAGAGAGAGAGAGGAGACTGTGTCTGACCAAGAGAGAGAGAGAGAGACTGTGTCTGACCAAGAAAGAGAGAGACTGTGTCTGACCGAGAGAGAGAGAGAGAGACTGTGTCTGAGCAAGAGAGAGAGAGAGACTGTGTCTGACCAAGAGAGAGAGAGAGAGAGACTGTGTCTGACCAAGAGAGAGAGAGAGAGACTGTGTCTGACCGAGAGAGAGAGAGAGAGACTGTGTCTGACCAGAGAGAGAGAGAGAGAGACTGTGTCTGACCAAGAGAGAGAGAGAGAGAGACTGTGTCTGACCAAGAGAGAGAGAGAGAGAGACTGTGTCTGACCAAGAGAGAGAGAGAGAGACTGTGTCTGACCAAGAGAGAGAGAGAGAGAGACTGTGTCTGACCAAGAGAGAGAGAGAGAGAGACTGTGTCTGACCAAGAGAGAGAGAGAGAGACTGTGTCTGACCAAGAGAGAGAGAGAGAGAGACTGTGTCTGACCAAGAGAGAGAGAGAGAGACTGTGTCTGACCAAGAGAGAGAGACTGTGTCTGACCAAGAGAGAGAGAGAGAGACTGTGTCTGATCAAGAGAGAGAGAGAGAGAGAGACTGTGTCTGACCAAGAGAGAGAGAGAGACTGTGTCTGACCGAGAGAGAGAGAGACTGTGTCTGACCGAGAGAGAGAGAGAGAGAGACTGTGTCTGACCAAGAGAGAGAGAGAGAGACTGTGTCTGACCAAGAGAGAGAGATGTGTCTGACCGAGAGAGAGAGAGACTGTGTCTGACCAAGAGAGAGAGAGAGACTGTGTCTGACCAAGAGAGAGAGAATGAGAGACTGTGTCTGACCAAGAGAGAGAGACTGTGTCTGACCAAGAGAGAGAGAGACTGTGTCTGACCGAGAGAGAGAGAGACTGTGTCTGACCAAGAGAGAGAGAGAGAGACTGTGTCTGACCAAGAGAGAGAGACTGTGTCTGACCAAGAGAGAGAGAGACTGTGTCTGACCAAGAGAGAGAGAGAGAGACTGTGTCTGACCAAGAGAGAGAGAGAGAGACTGTGTCTGACCAAGAGAGAGAGAGAGAGACTGTGTCTGACCAAGAGAGAGAGAGAGAGACTGTGTCTGACCAAGAGAGAGAGAGAGAGACTGTGTCTGACCAAGAGAGAGAGAGAGAGACTGTGTCTGACCAAGAGAGAGAGAGAGAGACTGTGTCTGACCAAGAGAGAGAGAGAGACTGTGTCTGACCGAGAGAGAGAGAGAGTGAGAGACTGTGTCTGACCAAGAGAGAGAGAGAGACTGTGTCTGACCAAGAGAGAGAGAGAGAGACTGTGTCTGACCAAGAGAGAGAGAGAGACTGTGTCTGACCAAGAGAGAGAGAGACTGTGTCTGACCAAGAGAGAGAGAGAGAGACTGTGTCTGACCAAGAGAGAGAGAGAGGACTGTGTCTGACCAAAGAGAGAGAGAGAGACTGTGTCTGACCAAGAGAGAGAGAGACTGTGTCTGACCAAGAGAGAGAGAGAGAGAGAGAGACTGTGTCTGACCAAGAGAGAGAGAGAGAGACTGTGTCTGACCAAGAGAGAGAGAGAGAGACTGTGTCTGACCAAGAGAGAGAGAGAGACTGTGTCTGACCAAGAGAGAGAGAGACTGTGTCTGACCGAGAGAGAGAGAGAGTGAGAGACTGTGTCTGACCAAGAGAGAGAGAGAGACTGTGTCTGACCAAGAGTGAGAGAGAGAGACTGTGTCTGACCAAGAGAGAGAGAGAGAGACTGTGTCTGACCAAGAGAGAGAGAGAGAGACTGTGTCTGACCAAGAGAGAGAGAGAGAGACTGTGTCTGACCAAGAGAGAGAGAGACTGTGTCTGACCGAGAGAGAGAGAGTGAGAGACTGTGTCTGACCAAGAGAGAGAGAGAGACTGTGTCTGACCAAGAGTGAGAGAGAGAGACTGTGTCTGACCAAGAGAGAGAGAGAGACTGTGTCTGACCAAGAGAGAGAGGAGACTGTGTCTGACCAAGAGAGAGAGAGAGAGACTGTGTCTGACCAAGAGAGAGAGAGAGACTGTGTCTGACCAAAGAGAGAGAGAGACTGTGTCTGACCAAGAGAGAGAGAGACTGTGTCTGACCAAGAGAGAGAGAGAGAGAGAGAGAGACTGTGTCTGACCAAGAGAGAGAGAGAGACTGTGTCTGACCAAGAGAGAGAGAGAGAGACTGTGTCTGACCAAGAGAGAGAGAGAGACTGTGTCTGACCAAGAGAGAGAGAGACTGTGTCTGACCAGAGAGAGAGAGAGAGAGAGACTGTGTCTGACCAAGAGAGAGAGAGAGAGACTGTGTCTGACCAAGAGAAGAGAGAGACTGTGTCTGACCAAGAGAGAGAGAGAGGACCTGTGTCTGACCAAGAGAGAGAGAGAGAGACTGTGTCTGACCAAGAGAGAGAGAGACTGTGTCTGACCAAGAGAGAGAGAGAGAGAGACTGTGTCTGACCAAAGAGAGAGAGAGACTGTGTCTGACCAGAGAGAGAGAGAGAGACTGTGTCTGACCAAGAGAGAGAGAGAGAGACTGTGTCTGACCAAGAGAGAGAGACTGTGTCTGACCAAGAGAGAGAGAGAGAGACTGTGTCTGACCAAGAGAGAGAGAGAGACTGTGTCTGACCAAGAGAGAGAGAGAGACTGTGTCTGACCAAGAGAGAGAGAGAGAGACTGTGTCTGACCAAGAGAGAAGAGAGAGAGAGAGACTGTGTCTGACCAAGAGAGAGAGAGACTGTGTCTGACCAAGAGAGAGAGAGAGAGACTGTGTCTGACCCAAGAGAGAGAGAGAGACTGTGTCTGACCAAGAGAGAGAGGAGACTGTGTCTGACCAAGAGAGAGAGAGAGACTGTGTCTGACCAAGAGAGAGGAGACTGTGTCTGACCAAGAGAGAGAGAGAGAGACTGTGTCTGACCAAGAGAGAGAGAGAGAGACTGTGTCTGACCAAGAGAGAGAGAGAGACTGTGTCTGACCAAGACGAGAGAGAGACTGTGTCTGACAAGAGAGAGAGACTGTGTCTGACCATGAGAGAGAGAGACTGTGTCTGACCAAGAGAGAGAGAGAGAGACTGTGTCTGACCAAAGAGAGAGAGAGAGACTGTGTCTGACCAAGAGAGAGAGACTGTGTCTGACCAAGAGAGAGAGAGACTGTGTGAAGAGAGAGACTGTGTCTGACCAAGAGAGAGAGAGAGAGACTGTGTCTGACCAAGAGAGAGAGAGAGAGACTGTGTCTGACCAAGAGAGAGAGAGAGACTGTGTCTGACCAAGAGAGAGAGAGACGTGTCTGACCAGAGAGAGAGAGACTGTGTCTGACCAAGAGAGAGAGAGAGACTGTGTCTGACCAAGAGAGAGAGAGACTGTGTCTGACCAAGAGAGAGAGACGTGTCTGACCAAGAGAGAGAGAGAGACTGTGTCTGACCAAGAGAGAGAGCTGTGTCTGACCAAGAGAGAGAGAGACCCTGTGTCTGACCAGAGAGAGAGAGACTGTGTCTGACCAAGAGAGAGAGAGAGACTGTGTCTGACCAAGAGAGAGAGAGAGGACTGTGTCTGACCAAGAGAGAGAGAGAGAGACTGTGTCTGACCAAGAGAGAGAGAGAGAGACTGTGTCTGACCAAGAGAGAGAGACTGTGTCTGACCAAGAGAGAGAGAGAGACTGTGTCTGACCAAGAGAGAGAGAGAGAGACTGTGTCTGACCAAGAGAGAGAGAGAGAGACTGTGTCTGACCAAGAGAGAGAGAGAGAGAGACTGTGTCTGACCAAGAGAGAGAGAGAGACTGTGTCTGACCAAAGAGAGAGATAGAGACTGTGTCTGACCAAGAGAGAGAGAGAGAGACTGTGTCTGACCAAGAGAGAGAGACTGTGTCTGACCGAGAGAGAGAGAGAGACTGTGTCTGACCAAGAGAGAGAGAGAGACTGTGTCTGACCAAGAGAGAGAGAGAGACTGTGTCTGACCAGAGAGAGAGAGAGAGACTGTGTCTGACCAAGAGAGAGAGAGAGAGACTGTGTCTGACCAAGAGAGAGAGAGAGAGACTGTGTCTGACCAAGAGAGAGAGAGACTGTGTCTGACCAAGAGAGAGAGAGAGACTGTGTCTGACCAAGAGAGAGAGACTGTGTCTGACCGAGAGAGAGAGAGAGGACTGTGTCTGACCAAGAGAGAGAGAGACTGTGTCTGACCAAGAGAGAGAGAGACTGTGTCTGACCAAGAGAGAGAGACTGTGTCTGACAGAGAGAGAGAGAGACTGTGTCTGACCAAGAGAGAGAGAGAGACTGTGTCTGACCGAGAGAGAGAGAGAGACTGTGTCTGACCAGAGAGAGAGAGACTGTGTCTGACCAGAGAGGAGAGAGAGAGACTGTGTCTGACCAAGAGTAGAGAGACTGTGTCTGACAGAGAGAGAGAGACTGTGTCTGACCAAGAGAGAGAGAGACTGTGTCCTGACCAAGAGAGAGAGAGACTGTGTCTGACCAGAGAGAGAGAGAGACTGTGTCTGACCAAGAGAGAGAGAGAGAGACTGTGTCTGACCAAGAGAGAGAGAGAGAGACTGTGTCTGACCAAGAGAGAGAGAGACTGTGTCTGACCAAGAGAGAGAGAGACTGTGTCTGACCAGAGAGAGAGAGGACTGTGTCTGACCAAGAGAGAGAGAGACTGTGTCTGACCAGAGAGAGAGAGACTGTGTCTGACCAAGAGAGAGAGAGACTGTGTCTGACCAAGAGAGAGAGAGACTGTGTCTGACCAAGAGAGAGAGAGACTGTGTCTGACCAAGAGAGAGAGAGACTGTGTCTGACCAAGAGAGGAGAGAGACTGTGTCTGACCAAGAGAGAGAGAGAGAGACTGTGTCTGACCAAGAGAGAGAGACTGGTCTGACCAGAGAGAGAGAGACTGTGTCTGACAAGAGAGAGAGAGACTGTGTCTGACCAAGAGAGAGAGAGACTGTGTCTGACCAAGAGAGAGAGAGACTGTGTCTGACCAAGAGAGAGAGAGAGAGAGAGACTGTGTCTGACCAAGAGAGAGAGAGAGAGACTGTGTCTGACCAGAGAGAGAGAGACTGTGTCTGACCAAGAGAGAGAGAGACTGTGTCTGACCAAGAGAGAGAGAGAGACTGTGTCTGACCAAGAGAGAGAGAGAGACTGTGTCTGACCAGAGAGAGAGAGAGACTGTGTCTGACCAAGAGAGAGAGAGAGACTGTGTCTGACCAAGAGAGAGAGAGAGACTGTGTCTGACCAAGAGAGAGAGAGAGCTGTGTCTGACCAAGAGAGAGAGAGACTGTGTCTGACCAAGAGAGAGAGAGAGACTGTGTCTGACCAAGAGAGAGAGAGAGAGAGACTGTGTCTGACCAAGAGAGAGAGAGACTGTGTCTGACCAAGAGAGAGAGAGACTGTGTCTGACCAGAGAGAGAGAGAGAGACTGTGTCTGACCAAGAGAGAGAGACTGTGTCTGACCAAGAGAGAGAGACTGTGTCTGACCAAGAGAGAGAGAGACTGTGTCTGACCAGAGAGAGAGAGACTGTGTCTGACCAAGAGAGAGAGAGACTGTGTCTGACCAGAGAGAGAGAGAGAGACTGTGTCTGACCAGAGAGAGAGAGAGACTGTGTCTGACCAAGAGAGAGAGAGAGACTTGTGTCTGACCAAGAGAGAGAGAGAGACTGTGTCTGACCAAGAGAGAGAGAGACTGTGTCTGACCAGAGAGAGAGAGACTGTGTCTGACCAAGAGAGAGAGAGAGACTGTGTCTGACCAAGAGAGAGAGAGACTGTGTCTGACCAAGAGAGAGAGAGACTGTGTCTGACCAAGAGAGAGAGAGAGACTGTGTCTGACCAAGAGAGAGAGAGAGACTGTGTCTGACCAGAGAGAGAGAGAGAGACTGTGTCTGACCAAGAGAGAGAGAGACTGTGTCTGACCAAGAGAGAGAGAGACTGTGTCTGACCAAGAGAGAGAGAGACTGTGTCTGACCAGAGAGAGAGAGAGACTGTGTCTGACCGAGAGAGAGAGAGACTGTGTCTGACCAAGAGAGAGAGAGACTGTGTCTGACCAAGAGAGAGAGAGAGAGACTGTGTCTGACCAAGAGAGAGAGAGACTGTGTCTGACCAAGAGAGAGAGAGGACTGTGTCTGACCAAGAGAGAGAGAGAGACTGTGTCTGACCAGAGAGAGAGAGAGACTGTGTCTGACCAAGAGAGAGAGAGACTGTGTCTGACCAGAGAGAGAGAGAGAGACTGTGTCTGACCAGAGAGAGAGAGACTGTGTCTGACCAGAGAGAGAGAGAGACTGTGTCCTGACCAAGAGAGAGTAGAGAGACTGTGTCTGACCAAGAGAGAGAGAGAGAGAGACTGTGTCTGACCAAGAGAGAGGAGAGACTGTGTCTGACCAGAGAGAGAGAGAGACTGTGTCTGACCAAGAGGAGAGAGAGAGACTGTGTCTGACCAAGAGAGAGAGAGAGACTGTGTCTGACCAAGAGAGAGAGACTGTCTGACAAGAGAGAGACTGTGTCTGACCAGAGAGAGAGAGAGACGTGTCTGACCAAGAGAGAGAGACTGTGTCTGACCAAGAGAGAGAGAGAGACTGTGTCTGACCAAGAGAGAGAGAGAGACTGTGTCTGACCAAGAGAGAGAGAGACTGTGTCTGACCAAGAGAGAGAGAGAGAGACTGTGTCTG